>NQII01002810.1:76769-191942 GCA_002778355.1 Clitarchus hookeri
GACATGATCTCCCCAATCCCCCCCAAAAAAACTCCCACATTGACATCAAAGTGTATTTTTTTAAAATTGAAATGAGATAATATATGCAATTTTTTAAATGCTGATTTTATATTATTAATGTAATATTGTTTCCTATAATTATGATGAGATAATGTTTCCCTCCCCTACCACGATTGTAATGTATATACATGCACCTGTACAATGAGGAATGACACCCTCTCCCCCACCCCCTCCCACTTTTTAATTCCTAAATCCGATTGTCTAGATCCGTTTCTGGACTCTCCTGCCACATTACAATATATTTATTGATTGCNATTCCTAAATCCGATTGTCTAGATCCGTTTCTGGACTCTGCTGCCACATTACAATATATTTATTGATTGCTATGCCATTTCGAAGAGCCATAAAATGTGCTCACTTTACTTTGAATAGCCTGTATGACATCATGGTGGCAACATATTATTAAACCGATATATCAAATTTGTAAAATCATCGTGACTTTCCCGTGATATATCAAACCATGTTGACTATATTAGCTTGGAATTGGACTGTGATGTAGATGACAGTTTCAGCCAGTTAGTTAAATGTTTTTTTTTAGGGTTTATATCTTTACACATTACCGGTAGCACAAATATAATTTATTATTGCTGTACAATTTTAAGCGCNTTTTTTTAGGGTTTATATCTTTACACATTACCGGTAGCACAAATATAATTTATTATTGCTGTACAATTTTAAGCGCAAAACAATATGTGTGTGGGTGTATTATTGCATATGAGACAAAATGCACTGTTTAGAAGCGTGTTACTTATTCATTATATATTATGCTTTTACAAACATGTGACACCTCTCTCTTTTAACTCCATACTATTAGTGAACTTTGACTGTTAACAGAACTTTTACGGACCACATTAATAAAATTGCAATTTTACAGTCCTTGATTGTCAGGTCTTTGCAGATCCANTTAACAGAACTTTTACGGACCACATTAATAAAATTGCAATTTTACAGTCCTTGATTGTCAGGTCTTTGCAGATCCACGAAAAATAATTTTTCTGCTATTGACTACTTTCCAGGAATGATAAACAAATAAATGTTTTATGGCTAACATTACATGTATTACATATCTGTATAAAAATGTGTGTGCATATCCACAAGTTTATTTATAAAGATATATTTTCCGCTTTGCTTCTGCTAAAATTTGTTCTCGATCGCTCTATTGCAAAATACATTAATTAATATTTCACGTGTAAATTAAAAAAGGAAATGAAAAGCCACATGTGGTTCCCACTTGANTTAACAGAACTTTTACGGACCACATTAATAAAATTGCAATTTTACAGTCCTTGATTGTCAGGTCTTTGCAGATCCCCGAAAAATATTTTTTCTGCTATTGACTACTTTCTAGGAATGATAAACAAATAAATGTTTTATGGCTAACATTACGTATATTACATATCTATATAAAAATGTGAGTGCATATCCACAAGTTTATTTATAAAGATATATTTTCCGCTTTGCTTCTGCTAAAATTTGTTCTCGATCGCTCTGTTGCAAAATACATTAATTAATATTTCACGTGTAAATTAAAAAAGGAAATGAAAAGCCACATGTGGTTCCCACTTGAGGACGGGTCACAGTGTGGGATAAGAGGAGACTAGCGCTTACTGGAGCAGAGCAGCCGATGAATGGATAAGGTGAGACGAGATGATGGTGGAGTACCGGCGGATTAAATATAGGGGAGGAAATTATATAGTTTAAAAGCTTATTATTCAAAAGTAAAATTTGGTTGTTGATATTTGTTGAGACATTTTTTTACCTACTTATTGTAGGTATTNAAGCTTATTATTCAAAAGTAAAATTTGGTTGTTGATATTTGTTGAGACATTTTTTTACCTACTTATTGTAGGTATGATTTAACTTTGTGTGGGTTTTAGCAAACAAGTTGCGGAAATAAATGAGTTTAATGATGAAACTGGATTCACAAACTNATTTAACTTTGTGTGGGTTTTAGCAAACAAGTTGCGGAAATAAATGAGTTTAATGATGAAACTGGATTCACAAACTTAAACTAAACGTCATTATACTTAATGTTTTGTAAGGAACCTACTTAAAGACGTACGGATGTACAAAACTCTTTTAATAATCATAATTTTGACTGTAGTATCAAAACAATATAATTTGCCATTTAATAATATATTGTGTAATAAAATAGTAGTTTTACGATGAAGGNGACTGTAGTATCAAAACAATATAATTTGCCATTTAATAATATATTGTGTAATAAAATAGTAGTTTTACGATGAAGAAATTATTATCTAGAAGTAAATGTAATGTTTTTATTCATTACCTTTAAAAAATCTTGAAATAATTTGTTATCCCTAACTAAAAATGTTTTTTTACGTCAGAATTTAAATGTTTTAGAATATCATTTGAAAATTTTTTGTAAATCTCAAGTAATAATATTTTTGGTGTTGTTATTTAATAAATGCGTTTATGTTTAAAAATGGCATTGTGTTTTTTTTCACAGGGCACTGTATATTGTACGTATATGTGATCGACGTTCGGTTGTAAAACTTGTACATTATATTTGCATATTGTCACTTAATACAGTAAGTTACTATTTTTAATTGTCGTTATTGTTGTAAGCGCTCCTGATGTGTGTCCGCTGGATATCCGGGAAAAAATTCTTTGGAGTAAAATGTTAAACTAATTATTTCTAACATTCTACACTTTGCTGGTATGATATCCTGTAAACCATGGCCCAAATTTTCTGCGTAAGAAATAACTGCGACACTATTATCGGCTGCAATTCCATTATTATCCATTTAAACTATAATTACGAACTTAAATTCCCCTAATAGCAATAATAATCGAATGGGGATTGTCGAGATAAGAGATAAGAGGTTTGGACTGCTCTTTACATGTATGGTCTTGAGAGCCGATGGAAGAGAAGTCAGGTGGACATACTGCAGTGCCGGAATGCAATGCGGGGGAAATTGGAGATCCCGAGAAAACCAGTGTCATCGTCTGACACGATTTAAACTTGCAAAAATCCGGGATTGACCCCACCTGTAATCGAATCCAGATGGTCTTGGTGGGAGGACCTAGCCGCTACAACACTGCGGTCCCGAGAGAGAGAGTGTACCTGTATTGACAAACCAAAGCGATGGGGGAATCCGTATGCGCTTGTTTAACCTGAGTATTATTTGGAATGAAGCCCTTATTTAGAGAAGCGGTGGAATGCGAAAAAGAAGTGGAAATGGAGTTTCTTAAACAAAGCCTACAATGGCAATGTTCGTCGCGTTTCGTCGGCACTGATAAACTAGGGTTTCGTCATGCTAGCAAGCGAACTCAGGTCCCTGTAGTATGAAACGCGTCATCACAACTATATGCCAATGTAGTCCCACACTCATATGTAACAAAACAATTTTTTATAGGAAACTTTCGATGAAATTTAGGACTATCTATACGTCTCACAACAGTTTATTGCCAAAACAAAATCTCAAACTTCTGATACGTTGCATACTTTTGGTATTTGAAACAAAATGTGAAGGTAGAGTTTTAAATCACACACATTTTCACAGAAAGACTTTAGGCAACTGTAACTCCTGGTTGTAGTGGGCTCCGAATCACATGATTACCGACTCGACGTTCATAAATTGTAAGCAATTTTGGGAATGGCAATCAAACACACACGACCCTCGCACATGAGAGTGACGTTTAAGCGACCATGGCTACCGAGGACGCCTATTCGACAATAAATGTTAAACTGTCAAACAAGAGAAGTCTTCTGGTAGAGGACTGGTGCGTTTAGTAGAATTTTACATTTTAATGTTTCAAGAGGACACTGCAAAACAATCGTGAAAATACACCAACACAGTGTGACTTTACACATGTAGAACTGTAAAATTTTAGATACAACAAGAAAACGTGTAATTTAAAAATAATACATCATTATTTTACATTACATAAGACATTGTGTGTTATATTAAATATGTTGTGCCTATTCAAAACTAAACATTCTTTGTATAAATGAAGTAGGCTTGTTTAAGTTACCGCTTCATTTCGAGTATAAATATTTATAAAATATTGAGGGTATTTTTACACATTATACACTANCTTGTTTAAGTTACCGCTTCATTTCGAGTATAAATATTTATAAAATATTGAGGGTATTTTTACACATTATACACTATTTCACCTCACAATGGTTGCATATATTAACCGAATAGTCAATTCTATATAACTTCAACAATGTCTGCGTTAAAATTCGTTAATTTGTAGTAGTTGTATTATACGAGTTGCATTATTTAATTTGCGTATCTCAACTATGAATTATGATGATAAACCGTACTATATCTTTTGTGTGAAATTATATGAATTTGTAATAGTCAAATTAAAAATGTTGATTAATTTCAAGGTGTAAAATTAAAATAACTCGTTACAACACGTCAATATGGAAATCGTAATTTTCCAACTTCTGTTGTGTAACCTGGTAAATAAATACCCCAAGTAGTGTGAAATAGAAACAATGTTTTCTTTTTTATGTGTAACCACATGGATTCTATTAGAAAAATATTGTCCTCTATCCCCTTGCCCCTTACGGTTGGGTATTATTGTGCCAACGAAAACAAGTTATTTTAAAATCATATCACTGCTTGTGTAAATTGAGTGAATATATTACGGCAACTGAACACATGTGGAATTGCATATCACAATGGCTGCCTAAATTTACGCGTTAGTCACATCTAAATCACATCAATAGTGTCTGCATATATTCTCATGGAAATGTAGTAGTTATTTGTATTATACGTGGTGCGTCTATTCACAACGGCAACGTTCTTTTCAATTTACAAAATGTGTATTTATTTTAAGCTTTCGCTTATATAGAAATCACGAGCCTAACGTTTACATGGAATTACAGCTCTACACTACTCTATGAAACTAAAATTACAACAAATGCAATTGGTAGTGATATTATTTTTGCAGAGTTAATTTAACTCATTAAAAGAATTCCAATTGTATGTCATTTTTTAATTTTTTAATGGTCAGATGATACCAAATGGTACCACTAGTTTATACCTGTGTTTACATGGAACTTTAATTTTAAACATGCTGCATTTTTACAATATAACTAGTGGCTTTAATAAACACGGATCTTCTTTTATTTTAAGTGCGGTAAATTTTCTAACATTATGGCTTCAATGGTTGCATGAAACTGCGCATTTTANGGATCTTCTTTTATTTTAAGTGCGGTAAATTTTCTAACATTATGGCTTCAATGGTTGCATGAAACTGCGCATTTTATTAGCCTCTATATCTGTTGATAATTGAATTCATTACCTAGAAGGTGGCGCAGTAGTACAGTACTGGATTCGCATTCGGGAGGACCAGGTTCCTATTCCCTATCAGGCAATCCTGGTTCAAAATTTTTCATGGTTGGCAGAAATCACACCAAGTGAATTCTAGGATGGTTCCTTAGGCCATGACCGACTACTTTCCACTTCCTACTTGTCCGAGCAACTTTCCCCGTCTCTAATGACCTCGCTGTCGATTAGACGTTAATACTTACTTTTTCGTTAATTTTACGCTTTCACTAGCAATGTTTATATGTGTGAATGTTAGAAGTTTATTTTTAACTACTTGAAAAAATAAACTTAACAATATCAGTGACTATTTGATGTCGCATGTACATACATGGAATGGTTAGAAGAAAATTTTATATGAAAAAGTTTGCTATTTACCGAATTGTATTCATTCTGGTGCAGTAGCATTGATTACAGCTTTCATAACTGTAAGTAGACGGCAAAATTTGACAGCAGATATGAAACACTAAGTCTGGTGTAGTACGTCGTATATTCAGGCGAATGGTGAACATTGAGGACAATTATAGTGTACTACCTTCAACTTCTGCCTTTAAAAAGTGTTCAATGTCTGTAGAGTGATTATGGGAACTTTGGTACATTGGGACCTGGGACTGAAGGGTCGGAACTGTTCGTGCTGTCATTCCGGTCAGCCGGTGGCCATAATGGATGCAGGTGACCTTGACCTTTGTCCTTGAACCTGGTTACCTATGACTTTGACTCCGGTGACCTTTAACGTCAAAAATCCAAAAAATCAAGGAAATTCGAAAAATTTAAAAAAAATTAATTTTTTTTGTTAATTATTGCAAAATTATTCCAAATATATTTAGAAAATTAATTTAAAAAAATTAAATTTCTAGAGATTCCTTGCAAGACACTACACACAAACTCATTCCACCATCTTGGTAGGCGTCACAGCCACTGTCTGCCATCGTGGTAGGTGCAGCAATCCGGAATTTTGATCGGTTCAGTCCACCATATTAGAAGGTGCAGTCCGCCATTTTGTTAGGCGTCTTAGCAACCGTTCGTCATATTATTATTTTTCGATTGTCAATTGTTTAAACATTACTAGAGTTTGTCTCTCATCTTTTTTCGACCGCCATACTGATTTCTTTTGTTTGTCATTTGTTTGTACATTACTGGAGTTTGTCTCTCACCTTCGCTTGACCACCAAATTTTTTTTTCGTTTGTTCGTTGTTTATACATTAATAGTGTTTGTCTCTCACCTTAGTTCAAACGCCATCTAGGTTCTTTCGTTTGTCACTTGTTTTACATAGCTGGTGCTGTCCCCAGCACCAGGGCCACTAGACAACTGACCCCCTCCACTCACCCCTTCCAATATCTTTAATTGTCCAATTCCCCACCCCTTCCAATATATTGAATTGCTTCGCCAATGCTTCTCATTGGCTAATTATTCGGGTGTTTTCGGAAACCTTCGTTCCGACCATTTGGCGGGCTACTTGAATAGCAAGTGAGGGCAATTTTTTTCTTAAGAAACTCTTCATAGGACGCACTTTGAGTCCCCTTAGAAATCAGTCATTTTTATCGCTCTTAGAAATGTACGCGTGATTTCCGAGCGGCCAAAAAATTATTTTGGCAATTTTGGCATTTGGAAATGTGCACTCGCTTAGTGCCTTCGACAAACGGGATGAGTTATCGTACCTGCCGAAAGAATTTCTCCTGGTCTACGCACATTGCCAAATTTTTACTATATTCAAGTATGTGCCTGTCTACCTGCAGCAGGACGAAGACATACGGGACTGCCACCCATGCTAATATTATTTTGACGGCTGCACCACCTCGGTTCCTGGCACGCCGCATTGCACGAGTTGGTGCAAGCCTCCCTATAGCAGCCCTCGCGACATCTGTGCACGTGGAAGACGACTTCCGCGTTCAAGACGACGTCCCCATTGAAGACGCCCTCCCCGTTGAAGACACCATACGCGTAGAAGACGCCCTCAAGACGACGTCAGCGTGCAACTAATCTACTCGCAAGCTGCACCCATGAAAGATGTTCCTCTTTAATAAATTTACTGTCAAAAACTACCCGGCGTGTAAACCAACCCAGAACACATGTGGCCGATTTTAATGGAACTCAATAAAGTGTTAAATGACATTGCAAATATGTTTTGAATTTCGGTGCGTGCTAAGAAATGTAAAATATTTTTATATAACAAAAACATCTAGTGACACTACAAGTTTTGCAACATCCAAGATTTACGCTCGTTGGACTCATACACCATGAAGCAGATTGCCATCACGTTTAGAGACAAAGACGATAGAACCAAAGTTTTCTCTTATTACCAATGTGTCCAAGGCAGTACATCCACCGCACCATGAAACAGACGTACCGCCTACAGATATACTAAACGCAGGGACTAAGGTGAGGCGACGGGAAGATTCCACACGAGGAAATTCTGGCAATGCTAGAATCTGCCATAAATCCCTATTACTCTGTGTATGTGTTTGTAAGACGCCAAGATTCGGTGATTCGCAATGCGTGCTTCATCGGAACGAACTTTATAGAACTTCACAAGCATTGCCGCTGCCCACCGTTTCGACAGCTCGTCGAGACTTGCACTACAAGACTTCACAAGTGCAAACAATAAGAGATAATGCTGTGCCCCGTGAAACGCTGAGGCCCTAAGATTGTGGAGTTATGATAACTCATTGGTACATTATAAAATAAAGACTATGAGGAATCCATTGTACATGTAAAAAATATTATGTGTACAATGCCATCCAAAGACTCAGAGAAGACACACACATGTAAAAAGTATATCTAGTATTAATATAATAGTAATAATAATATTGTATTGTGTGTTCATAAATCAATGTTTTTAAAACAGTGTATAGTTTTCAATTTATTTCGTGTTATGTCATGGTCACGTAAGTTTAAAGAAAAATATTTTCTGTAAAAAATAAAACATATTTTGTATATCAATTTTGTTATAATTTAAAGAAAATAAAGTATTTAGAATTGCAGTTAAGTTATAATTTAAAGAACAAAATATTCAGTCATACTGTAGCGGTCGCTAACATAACGTATATACAGAGGTGACAAAAGTCATGGGATAGCAATATGCAAATATACAGATGGCAGTAGTATCGCGTACAAAATGTATAAATGGGCAGTTCATTGGTTGGGCTTTCATTTGTAGTCAAGTGATTCATGTGAAAATGTTTCTGACGTGATTATGGACGCACGACGGGGATTAACAAACTTTGAGCGCGGAATGGTAGTTGGAGCCAGACGCATGGGACATTCCATTTCGGAAATGGTTAGGGAATTCAACATTCCGAGATCCAAAGTGTCAAGAGTGTGCTGAGAATACCTAATTTCGGGTACATCCTCCCACCATGGACAACGCAATGGCCGACCACCTGTACTTAATGCCCGAGACCAACGACGTGTGCGCAGAATGGTCAGTGTTAACAGACAAGCAACACTGCCTGAAATAACCGCAGGAATCAATGTGGGACGTACGACGGACGTGTCCGTTAGGAGAGTGCAATAAACTTTGGCTGTACTGGGCTATGCCAGCAGAAGACCGACTCGAGTGCCTTTACTAACAGCACGACATCGCCTGCAGCGCCTCTTCTGGGCTCTTGACCATATCGGTTGGACCCTAGAATGACTGGAAAACCGTGGCTTGGTCAGATGAGACCCGATTTCAGTTGGTAAGAGCTGATGGTAGGGTTCGAGTGTGGCGCAGACCCCACGAATTCATGGACCCAAGTTGTCAACAAGGAACTGTGCGAGCTGGTGGTGGCTCCATAATGATGTGGGCTGTTTTTGCATGGAATGGACAGGGTCCTCTGGTCCAACTGAACCGATCATTGACTGGAAAGGGTTATGTTCAGCTACTTGGAGACCACTTGCTGCCATTCATGGACTTCATGTACCCAAACAACGATGGAATTTTTATGGATGACAATGCGCCATATCACCAGACCACAACTGTTTGCGATTGTTTTTAAGAACATTCAGGACAATTCCAGCGAATGATTTGGCCACCAAGATCGCCCGACACGAATCCCATAGAGCATTTATGGGACATAATTGAGAAGTCAGTTCCTGCACAAACTCCTGCACCGGAAACACTTTCGCAATTATGGACGTCTATAGAGACAGCATGCCTCAATATTTATGCTGGGTACTTCCAATGACTTGTTGAGTTCATGCCACGTCGAGTTGCTGCACTTCGCCCGGCAAAAGGAGGTCCGACACGATATTAGGAGGTATCCATGACTTTTGTCGCCTCAGTGTATTTTACGTGTACAAAAGTAGTTTTAAAAAAAAATAAATGAAGGATTTTGAAAAAATCTTGTGTCGTGTACGGATGCATTATTCTGCTTCATATAAAGTACTCATGGTTCAAAAATAGAGTTTAAACTTCTTCGCTACCCCTAAATGTATGCGATACGCACAGTAAAGTATACAATTCATCCCCCTTAACCTAGGAATAGACGCTCATCATAAAAAATTTTTCTCCAAAATTTTAAATCACTACATTTTAAATTTATGGCCGCGGAAACAAATAACAGCATGACTATTCCATCTGTAGTGATTTTTTTAGCACCCATTTTCAGCATATAAAACCCATTATACGGATAACTAATGCACACCATGACGAGACGCTAGCGTAAAAGTACACCAACCTCAAGAACATAATCATGAAAAGAAGTTCCCTTCGGGAAACAAATTTCTGTATTTTCATGCATTCGTGTAGGATCGCTCCATTAAGAAATATATATGAACCGCGATAAATTACACCCACCCTTACCCTCAGATTCATATATCATCGCCTATGCAATAGCATATATTTATTATAATGTATAATATGATTAATGCATAATTTTTTTTTATTAGCATATAATATTTTTCATACATATTTATAACACCGTATAATAAGCATATAGGCATATATAAAATATGCATTGGTGACAGTATTTACGGGTTTTTATATTTTCCCCCGGGCTCTTGCTGGCTCGAACAAAGTATAAGGGTTTACTCACGGTGCTTGCAAGTTTTTAAAAAAATATATATATAATAAATTCGTATATTCCCTCGGAATTTAATCTTCCTATGGAAAACCTCTCCTCCATTCTGAGTGATGAGCTGTCTGATTCTCGGCCGACAAATTCTAGAACCTCGATATAATCCACTGGAATACTGGTGGGTAACTCTTCGTCAGTGATCTGCATTGATTAAAGTTGTTTTTTTAAAGCACGAAAATTTCGCGGTGGGCGGATCGCGTACCTACACCAGTACTTTTTTTTCAGGGGACACTATGTGTTTCAAAAAGAGAGAGAGAGAGAGAGAGAGATAATCAACTGAAATGTTTGAGGACGTTTAGGCCGGTGAAGAAGGTCAATTGTCCCAAGAAAATCTGCCAGACATCGCTTAGTCTATCACGGGTGATACTGTAGGCATTGGCATCAATCATTTTTCCCACATACGCGAATATGGAGGTGTGACCTCTGCCAGGAATCGAACCTAGCTCAACCTGATGGGAGGCGTGCTCTCTGTACAACTGCTGTAGAGACGATGGTAAGTATTGTGCGTGTCCGGCTCTGTGTCGGTGCCAAATAATCATTATAGAAAGTGTTTCTGATCTCCACCACCACGTTTCGTGGTTCTCTGGGATAGTGATTATCGCAGTGTTCACAGAACATTTAGTAAATATTAGTGAATGGGCAATAGGGATTACATTTATTTCTCCCGTCATGTTAATATAATAAAGAATTACTTTATCTCTGGTGAAGGATTGAGGTGCTATATTGAGAACTTTTACTTGTGTAAGCATGGGATCATTTTAACCCTAGAGCGCAAGGGATTATCAACAAACATGAGAATGTGCTTGAACGTATCTCCATCGTCCAAAACAGATTTGATGCATATTTACAATGATATGTTCATGATGTGATCGTGATCTCTGTTATACCCAACAACTTCGTAAATATTCAAAGTGGTGTTTTTCCATCGTTTTTGGTATCGACGGCAGTAGTATTTCAATAAATATATCCCGAGTCGATAGATATCAGTGTTCATGGGAGGCATTTTTNCTTCTGCCTTTAAAAAGTGTTCAATGTCTGTAGAGTGATTATGGGAACTTTGGTACATTGGGACCTGGGACTGAAAGGTCGGAACTGTTCGTGCTGTCATTCCGGTCGGCCGGTGGCCATAATGGATGCAGGTGACCTTGACCTTTGTCCTTGAACCTGGTTACCTATGACCTTGACTCCGGTGACCTTGATGGGAGGCGTTCTCTTTGTACAACTGCTGTAGAGACGATGGTAAGTATTGTGCGTGTCCGGCTCTGTGTCGGTGCCAAATAATCATTATAGAAAGTGTTTCTGATCTCCACCACCACGTTTCGTGGTTCTCTGGGATAGTGATTATCGCAGTGTTCACAGAACATTTAGTAAATATTAGTGCATGGGCAATAGGGATTACATTTATTTCTCCCGTCATGTTAGTTGAATAAAGAATTACTTTATCTCTGGTGAAGGATTGAGGTGCTATATTGAGAACTTTTACTTGTGTAAGCATGGGATCATTTTAACCCTAGAGCGCAAGGGATTATCAACAAACATGAGAATGTGCTTGAACGTATCGCTATCGTCCAAAACAGATTTCATGCATATTTACAATGATATGTTCATGATGTTATCGTGATCTCTGTTATACCCAACAACTTCGTAAATATTCAAAGTGATGTTTTTCCATCGTTCTTGGTATCGACGGCAGTAGTATTTCAATAAATATATCCCGAGTCGATAGATATCAGTGTTCATGGGAGGCATTTTTNTTGGTATCGACGGCAGTAGTATTTCAATAAATATATCCCGAGTCGATAGATATCAGTGTTCATGGGAGGCATTTTTTTATGAGATGCTCCCCCGTCAATTCCCCTGCTAATCACAATCGAAGCGACGCTGCCCGCTGTGTGTTGTGAGAATATTCCGTAAATAAACCATGTTTTAGTGAGTCATATCTCAGTAATTTTTCCTAAGTTTCTTCAGCGTATAGAAGATTTCGTTCTTTCTCGAAAATTTGCGAAAAAGGGAAGGTCCATGCATACGATAATGAAGACGACGTTGCCGGTGAAAACAGTGGCGTTTTTATCGACATCCTGACACAGCTCCTCACTGGCCTTGCTGAAAAATGTGTCGTGAATAATGCAGAAGACGACAGGAACACCGAAAGCATATTTCCTGATGACCCCAATGAACTGGTTCATAGATTCAGACATTNGAAAGCATATTTCCTGATGACCCCAATGAACTGGTTCATAGATTCAGACATTGTATAACCTTGCAGAGTAAGGAGATATCTTTAATCATCAGTGAACTTAAGGAAAGGTGTAACATCAAAGGAAACCATTGTGTACTACCAANGAACTTAAGGAAAGGTGTAACATCAAAGGAAACAATTCTGTACTATCCATCATCTGCAAACATCAGAGAAATGCAAAGATTGAATGCATGGAAAAACTAGGATAATACATTATGTGTTCTTAGTTGTGCACTTTTAATTTATTGAACTTTGCCCTACTGCTTTTCTGAAAAAACTTATTATTTCAGTGGTGTATAAAATTGAATGCAACGGTATATATAAAAAAAAATTAAACGAGAAAGTGCGTGACGGGGAATATGGTTCAGTCTGAAGTATTACATCTTTCTCGGGCTGTTTAAGTAAGTTGAGTTTTGTTTGAAAAACAAGCGAACTGAGGAAATAATGTTTTTGAGGAATGAAAGGGCGAAAATCTGGAAGTGACTCTGCCGGGAATCGAACTTGTTTCTTCACGTATGTAGCAGGGTGAGGAGGGGGGAGAGGCCGAGTGAAGAATGGTCTGTGGTTGAGATGCACCTCCTTTGCGAAAATGTTTATCCAAAAGAAAGGATGATGTACGCGTACTCGTGATGGGAATTGAGAGCTCTAGCCACTGCAGTGGCCCTCTAATGTGGAAGAGGTTATCGTTACAAAATGGGCCAGATGGTGAGCCTGAACTGGTGTGTCCAAATCTTCATAATTTTGCAGATTGCAGTAGGCCTTCTGGCCTATGTAGTCTCTCCTGCAGCCTGACACTTTTTGAATATAGCATGGGTAATAAACCACATGTGCATCAACATGAGTATTATTAATATTTTGTTTGTGTAAGTGATTTAGCTCTCTCTTCTGACCTTTCGAAAATTTATCGTTCGTATGTGTATGTGATACACTGGCATGCCTGGACTGAAACATTGCCAACATTCTTATATATCTCTGCAGGTACAAAAATAACTGGGGACTATGTTAGAATCGGTAATTAGATCTGATATTATTATGTGTACCCGGCAATTTTTTTTAATATTCATATTAGCGGACAGGAATTTTTTTTTCCACTGTCAGATTTTGGTGTGTGGACATGGACGTTTCCTCCGAAGGTTCAAGATTAATACAACTTAAAATACTAGGATTTTTCACCTTGGAATATTGCTTCGACTAGGAAATAAAAATATGTAGCTCAGTTCGGGGCATGAAGCATATTATGTTAAGTTCGTAACTGGCAATTTTTTCCGCCCTATTTATGTAATGGGTGGCCTGTTTTCTGTTTTTTCGTATCTGAATTTCGTTTCATGTGCGCGAGCTTGCTAGCGCGTGCGCGCACGCGCGTGTGTGTATATAGTATATATATATATATATATATATATATATATATATATATATATATATACATATATATAAACAGGCGCAAAAATTTCTTCGTTTTTCACGTCGCAACAAGAGTTAAATATTTTATTCATGAAAGGATGTTTACATTGGTATTTGCAAATGTGAGCGCGTCGAATATTCTTTTAGATATTTTACTCCCAAACGGTTTAACATTAATTGAAAACTGTGTAGGTGGGAGTGGAAATATTTCTAGGTATATGTATCAGCGGATGAATTAAGTCGTTCGTTGGATTATGAAGATAATAGTAATAATGACCCGATTCGGTATATATTCCTAGAATTATCAGATTGGCCAACAACACATCGAGTGCAAAATGGCAGCCTTAAAAACCTGTAAAATGCAAAATGGTTTCTCTTTTTTTCCTAAAATATGCAAGGAATTGCTGATACCAAATTAATATATGTGCTCAATATAGTGATTTATTAAATTTAATTCTTATACATTTGTCTGCATTGTGTGTTGCAATTTGTTTAGATTTTTGGTCATCGGAACGTGGCTGGCTCGCGATTATGAAAGCCCGATGCTGCGGATACCATGTTAGGTAAAATAGCGCAACTTTCTTCCTCTTATAGTGAACACACAAAAATATTTTTATTCGTTACTGTATTAGATTTACGTAAAATAATAATGTGAGTTTACATTATCTAGGTAGCTTATTAGCTAAAATAATAATAAAAGTTAATTTAATACTTTTTCAGACGGGGCGAGTTCTAGGTCAAGCGGGAGCAAGTACGGTNCTAAAATAATAATAAAAGTTAATTTAATACTTTTTCAGACGGGGCGAGTTCTAGGTCAAGCGGGAGCAAGTACGGTCTTGACCAAGAAAACAAAACCGGAATTCACCTCGAGTGATATTTAAAATATAAATTCGGGCCGAACGACTCGATTATCAAACCCGGTTCCCATTGAACTNGCTAAAATAATAATAAAAGTTAATTTAATACTTTTTCAGACGGGGCGAGTTCTAGGTCAAGCGGGAGCAAGTACGGGCTTAACCAAGAAAACAAAACCGGAATTCACCTCGAGTGATATTTAAAATATAAATTCGGGCCGAACGACTTGATTATCAAACCCGGTTCCCATTGAAATTGGGGTTTCCCTGGTGTTTACTTGTGCGTGCAGATATTGGTTTTCATTATCCTATGAATTAAATATGGCTGGTGTGAGAAATAAAACAAGCTACTGGAGCGACAAGTCTCCCCCCGGCGCGGCGGTCAGTGCGCTAGGGCAAAGTCCAATTCAACAGCTGGTGCAGCGCGGCTGGCCGAGTGTGCAAACTTAGATTGCAACTGCACGTGCCTGTCGTTTACTTTTGTAATGGGTCTCGTGACCACTTCTTTTAGTATGCTTTTGTGATAATAGTTTTTAAATGCGTCTATCAGTCACGCTTACAATTGGGATATTTTGGGCTCTATTTGTGTTTGACGCATGACCAAGTGGAAAGCGATAGTTTTTTCCCTTTATTTCTTAGTTTCACAGCATCACAAATTATCTTTGGTGTCGCCGGAGTTAATAAAAAATTTTGCTTTTGATTTTTTTACACGAAAATGAAACAAAGGTGGAGTTAGAACCAAAACTTATTTACTAAAATTTTACATAAATTTAATTTTCTACATTCGTAAGGGGATAATAAAACTCTCCAATTGCATGGTCTCCGTGAAGCACTGGCTGCAATACGCTGTAATTTTTTTGCACTTGCGAAATCTTTCCTTATACGTCTCGACGAGTTTGAAAGGTGGCGNGTTAGAACCAAAACTTATTTACTAAAATTTTACATAAATTTAATTTTCTACATTCGTAAGGGGATAATAAAACTCTGAAATTGCATGGTCTCCGTGAAGCACTGGCTGCAATACGCTGTAATTTTTTTGCACTTGTGAAATCTTTCCTTATACGTCTCGACGAGTTTGAAAGGTGGCGAATGAGAGCTCTATGCTAGTGTCTTTGCTGGAATTTGTATTGTGGTATAAATCTGCATGGTGGACTAGCATTTCGGGAAATAAAACTATGACTTAGTTCACGTAATTAATAAAGAGTGAATACTATAGACTGCTGGATAAGAGGCCACACATATATACATGCACATGTTTGCAAGTCACTTTTTATTCGACTAAAGTCACGTAGCTGTGTTGGTTATCTGAGAGGGAAGGTGGGGGTGTTTACTGTAGATCAGATATATCTCCTAATGGAGCTACCGCACACGAATGTATGAAAATACAGAAATGTATTTGTCGAAGGTAAAAGTTTTTTATTATTTTGCTTGTGGTTAGTGTACTTTTACCCTAGCGTCTGGTCACGGTATATGAATTTTTCCCTACATAACTTACAAAATGTATATTATTTATGCGTATAAAAAGTTTTATGTGCTGGCAATGAGTGCTATAAAAATCGCCACACGTGGAGTAACTATATGGGTATTTTTTTCCCGCTACCAAAATTTCATAATGTATTTATTTTAAACTTGGGAGGAAATGTTTTTAATGATTAGCATCTATGCCTTGGTGAAAGGAACGCATGGAATCCTTCACTGTGCCTATCGCATACCATGAATGGTATCGAAGTAGGTAACTATGGTTTTTAGGTTTTTCGAGCTGTGATTACGTTATATAAAGCAACATAACGCATCCGTACACGACGCATGATTTTTCCTAAATCTTTCATATTTTTTTTAATAATTACGTTTAAACACGTAATTTATAGGTATACGTTATGTTAGCGGTGGATAGAGTGTAATTGAAATTTTTTCCTCTAAATTATAACAAAACTGATTTACTAAATATTTTTCTTTATCAAATGTGTATTTTCTTACTTACGTGGACAGGAAATAACTTGAAATAAAATAAAAAATTATAAATTGTTTTAAATACATTAATTTATGTACATACAATATAATATTATTATTATTCTGAATAATACAAGGAATACTTTTGTACATGTGTTTCTTCTCTGAGTGTTGGAGGGCATTACTAAAGTAATATTTTTTTTTATGTACAAAGCGTTTCTTAGTGTTTTTTTTTATAATGTTCCACGAGTTATCATAACTCCACAATCTAAGGGCTTCGGCGTTGCACGGAGCACAGCAATATCTTAGATTTTTGCACTCGTGAAGTCTTGTGGCATACGTCTCGACGGGCTGTCAAAATGGCGGTCAAAAGCAATGCTTGCTTCAAAGTTCGTTCCGATCGGGCACGCTTTGCGAATCGCCGACTCTTGGCGTATTCCAAAATCATACACAGGATAAAATGGAATTACGGCAGAGTCCAGCATTGCCGGAATTTCCCTCGTAAAGGAATATCCCCCTCGTCAGAACTTGGTCCGTGCGTTTCGTACGTCTATAAGCGACACGAATGTTGCATGATGCGGTCGAGGTGCTGCTATGGACACATTGGTAATAAGACAAAATTTTGGTTTTCTCGTCTTCATCACTATCCGAGATGGTAATCAGCTTGATGGCACGCTAGTCCAACGAGAATAAACCTCGGATGTTGCAAAACCTTTTTTTTCACTAGACTTCTTTTTGTTGTATAAAAATATTTTATGTTACTAAGGACATACTGAAATTAAAACATTTTTTACAAAGTCATTTAAAACTTTATCGAGTTCCGTACACATCAGGAACCTGTGTTCTGGGCTGGTTTCCACGCCGGGTAGTGCTTGCCAGTAAATTTATAGAAGGGGACCATCTTCCACGGATACAGCTTGCGAGTTGATAACTTGCACGCGGACGTCATCTTATACAGAGAGGGCGTCTTCTACAGGCAGGACGTTATCAACGGGGAGGGCGTCTTCTACAGGCAGTACGTCTTCAACGGGGAGGGCGTATTCAACGGTGACGTCGTCTTCAACACGGAAGGCGTCTCCTTCAGGCAGGACGTCTTCAACGAGGAGGGCGTATTCAACGGTGACGTCGTCTTCAACGGGGAATTCGTCTTTCACAGACACAGACGTCGTGAGGGCTGCTCGACGGGCCTTGCACCAACCCGTGCTATGCGTCGTGTCGGAAACCGAGGGAACTTAGAGTGCTGCCTATGAAGAGTTTTTAAGGAAAACAGATATCCCGCACTCGCTATTAAAATAGGCCACCAAATGCTAAGAAAGAAGGTTTCCGAAAACGTACGAGTAATTAGCCTATCCAAGATATTGTCTCGTGACGAGTTTAGACAATGATAATAAGGTGTTGGGGTGTAGGTTTGCCGACTAATTGGTGGAAGGAAGATTAATAATTGGTGGTGGTGTGGTGAGGTTGGGATAATTTGCGCATTAGAAACAGGGGTAGAGTTCAAGCGAACGCTTTTAATTGGTAGAATGAAGGTTTCTGAAAACGCACGAGAAACCAGCCAAATAAGAATTATTGGTGCAGAAATTAAATATATTGGATGGTGTTAACGGTAATTTGCAAACGAAAAACATAGGAGGAGCAATTATATATCATGGAAGGGAATGGAGGGGATCTGACTAATTGGTCCAACGTAGGTTTCCGAAAAAAACAGAGTGATTAGTCAATGAGAAACATTAGTGGATAAATTAAAAATATTGGAAGTGGGTGGGTCGATTGGCCAACTATACGTATCGGAAGGGGGGTGTGGAGTGTGTCAGTCGTCTGCTAAGCCCGTATCTGAGAATAGGACCAGTAATGTAAAATAAATGACAAACTAAAGAAAACAAGATGGCGGTTGAACGAAGGTGAGAGACAAACTCCATTAATGTGTAATCAAATGACAAACTAATACATCAATATATTGGTGGACCAAAGAGGAGAGACAAACTCCAGTAATGTATAAATTAATGACAAAAGAAAAAACCAAGAAGGCGGGCGGTTACTGTGACGCCAACATAAATGGCGTATTGCACCGACCACGATAGCGGATTGTTGTTGTGACGCCTACCAAGATGGCGGAATGCACCTACGAAGTTGGTGGAATGAGTATGGGTGGAGGTGGGTGAGGGAGAGCTCCGGAAGTTTAAGTTTTTTAAAATAAATGTTTAGGTAAATTTTAATAAATTGAAATTCTTTTATATAATTTATAATTTTTAAATAAATTTTTTTAAATATTTGTTTTATGTTTTGTATTTGTTTAATATTATTAGATTTTTGGGGCAAAACGTTACTGGAGTCAAGGTCAAAGTTCACCAACGTCAAGGTCAAATGTCAAGGTAAGGCCACCTGGAGCCATTTCGGCCTCCAGCCGACTGGAATGACAGAACACGAACAGCTCCGATGCTCTGGTTCCAGGTCCCGATGTGCCAAAGTCCCCAAAATCCCCCTACCAATGTCATATTTATGCATGTAATTTGTGTCACTTAAAAAATACTCTTTCATGCCGTTTAAGCTAATGTCTTACGTCTTCCAAAAATACTTACGTGACACAGATCGTGAAACTTTGATATACACAAAGATCGTATGATTTCTCATTTGAGATCTGTTCGAATATACACTGAAAAAAAAACTAGTATAGGCGTGCGTATGCAAATAACAGATTTNCTAATGTCTTACGTCTTCCAAAAATACTTACGTGACACAGATCGTGAAACTTTGATATACACAAAGATCGTATGATGTCTCATTTGAGATCTGTTCGAATATACACTGAAAAAAAAACTAGTATAGGCGTGCGTATGCAAATAACAGATTTATGGAACCAATCAGAGTAACGCGATATGGTCGGCAGCTAGATCGGTTACTGCTGCTACAATGGCAGGTTATCAAGATTTAAGTGAGTTTGAACGTGGTGTTATAGTCGGCGCACGATTTATGGGACATTGCATCTCCGAGGTAGCGTTAATATTTGGATGTTCACGTACGACCATTTCACGAGTGAACCTTGAATATCGGGAATCCGTAAAACATCACATCTTTGACATCGCAGCGGCCGGAAAAAGATCGTGAAAGAACGGGACAAATGACGTCTGACGAGAATCATTAAACGTGACAAACGTGCAACCCTTTCACAAATTGGCGCAGGTTGGATTTTTGGATTGTCCTGCAGGATTCATGGTGTGAATTGCCTCTTGTATACCTTCAGACATTAGTCGAGTCCATGCCACGTCGTCTTGCAGCACTTCTGTGTGCTCATGGTTGGTGAAGGGTCGGCTAATGAGTGGGGAGGGGGGGTTACACGATGTAAGGCAGGTGTAGCAGTTTTTTTTTTTTGGCTCTTCAGTAAGGAAGGCGTATAATTTTTTTAATTCTCGCTAAAATTAATAACTTTTTACATTACTTTGGTCTTTAATAATAACATTACAGATGCATGCATAAGGAATTTAAGTTAAGAAAATTAACGATTCGGTATCATAAAGTTGGTGGTATTTCACTCAAACGGCGTAGAAATTGCCGTGAAATTTTCCGTTTCTCTAAAATCATTAATATGACTAGGAACCGATTGAAAAAAATATTTACAGAATGTATTGTGTACTTTAAATTTATTTTTGGGCACGTTAACACCTTTACTCTCATACCTGTAGGTAAGGTAGGTAGCTTGCGTCCACAACTAACATAAATTCACTTCTTAGCATGGCACACGCGCCCAGGGCTTACGGGGTATTTAAATGCGGAACCTCGCGATCACCTCGTATCTCTGAGGCTTCCATAAAGAATGCTAGTGTGGGTGAACAAGTTGTTATTTAAAGCCATGCAAGTGTGTTAATGATACTTGTTTATTACAACAATATGTGTGGTGGATGCATGCAAGCCACGTTTACATATCAGCACATTGGACACACCTGAATACGCATGTACTTACGTTTATCTGTGAAGAATATTAACGACTATTGGAAGGGAGGAAGACCACAAAAACAAGCAGAAAAGAGAGTGGTTGGGCCGTCTCTGCTGTAACGGTACTCCAGGCGGTGACGCATTACGTCACTCACACTTTGCGCTGCCTTCCAGGCTTGGGATGCACGCTGCTGATTGTCTTGAACCTTGGTTTTTGCGGGAACTAAAATCGCTGTGAACTAGCATTTATAAGCAAACGGTTGCAGTCGTCATATATTTTAGTTTGCAATACGTGTTTTCAAAACCACGTATTTCGTCAGAAAATTAGCCGTTTATTTCTCGCAAGAAGAGAAAAACGCGATTTTATTACTGCTGCGAACCACATTTGCACACAAGAGTGAATTCTTTTCTAGCCGCTACAAATTCAAATTCTGCAAAAACTGTGTCTAAAATTAATTAACAAAAATATAAAAATTTANTTCTTTTCTAGCCGCTACAAATTCAAATTCTGCAAAAACTGTGTCTAAAATTAATTAACAAAAATATAAAAATTTTAAAAAGACATTTTTTACGTACAAACAAACAGAAAAAAAAAGTGCAGGCGGGAAAAAGATGATTTGCTCTTACTCTCAGGAAGATTTTGCGAAAAGTGTATTATAACATGGTAAACAAAGTGGGCTTGCGATTGGCAGGGATGTCGAATCGCCGAAAATGGACTAGAAATTGAATGTGTAGGCCGAGAATTCAAACTGAAATACTAGCAGTTCTTTAAAATACATGTAAATTCATGAANCTAGAAATTGAATGTGTAGGCCGAGAATTCAAACTGAAATACTAGCAGTTCTTTAAAATACATGTAAATTCATGAATGAAATAGAGCGCCTACCAGTTCTATCATTTGAAGAGATGACTGTGGATACAAGATTGTGGAGTGGAGAGAATTGAGCGGCTTTTAATATGCCTTGGGAGCCGATCAGGGTGAAGCGGTGAGTATCGAGCAGCGCCGGAATGCAAGGGTGGGGAGAAAACCCGCTGATCAGTGGCAACGTCTGGCATGATTACCACGTGCGAAAATCCGGGAGTGACCCCGCTAAGAATCTAACCCTGTTCGTCTTGGTGGGAGGTCAGTAGTCTGACCAATACACCACAGAGGCCCCGTTGAAAATTGTGTTACAATCAAAGTGAAGATAAGAGATACCTACGTCATATATAAACGTAGAAGTAATTTTGGATCGAGGAATATGTTCAAAGTAGAAACAGCCTTTTTTTTATGACTTTGACAAAGATATGACAAAATAGTTGATTTTCGAAGCTATGCTATTGCTTGAAGAACTGTAATTGTCTGTTTTCGCAATCGTGGGGGCGGAAGTAATGTAGGCTTGTGGAAATCACTGACTAACCATTAAACTCTACATTTGTATTTCTGTATAGTTCTTTACCGAGTATGGTTTTTCGCAGATATTCTACATCCCATTAATATGCTAAGAAATAATTTTCTGGATAACGGAATACAACTTCCAAGTGGAACATTTTTTTTAGAAAGTAGCATGTGCAAGCTATGTTAGGAAATTATGAACTGAATTTTTCACCAATTATTACTCATCTTAGCGTTCATTCAAACGGGAATACCTGTTAGAAAATGAAATTTGCTGTACAATTTTTTTCGCACCATACAACAAGCCTTTTGTCGAAATATCGAGAGTGTCTACAGATCGGCAAATTGTTTTATTTAGTCAACCAGTTTCTTTGATGTAATGAATGCAAGATACATTCATGACAAATGCAAGCTATATGGCACAGTGATTTCCGATTTCGTCTGAGTGAGCTGTTTGCCAGTGATTATGGAGATGGAAGACGTGGTTCTTAACATGATTTCTGATAACGCGTTTATTACAGTCTCGGGAATTGCATGTAGCAATTTCTATGAAATCAGACATTACATTCACCTGTAGTAAGGGTTTAACTTTTAGCTGTTTTGACATTTTATCTCAAAGTGTAAATTATACTACAGGTGAACATAATGGCAAATTTCTAAGGAATATTCCTAATGGCATTCTTATAAGTTGAACAATTATTTTGCGCTGTAGCATAACCTTTTACTTTTGTGTCACTTTGAGATTTGTACAAAAATTATATCNAGTTGAACAATTATTTTGCGCTGTAGCATAACCTTTTACTTTTGTGTCACTTTGAGATTTGTACAAAAATTATATATTATTTTTTTTAAATTTAAGAGCAATTTTCTCCCATTGTCATTCTATTATTTCATATGAAAAACTAAAAGTTTGTATGTTAAAATTGTGGAAAACAACGTTACTCACATGAACGCTTCTAAGATATGTGGGTGGATATTAAGTTCACGCAACCGGAGACGAGAGTTTGAAAAAATAAGACGAACCTGAAAACGAACCTNATATGTGGGTGGATATTAAGTTCACGCAACCGGAGACGAGAGTTTGAAAAAATAAGACGAACCTGAAAACGAACCTAAATACAAGATACGTATTTAATACCGTTCATGTAGGGTTCATATAATTTTTTGTTTATGCCATGTTGTAAACCTTAACCTGTGTATTTTTTATTCTTAGGTGAGTGGATGGAAATGCTGAGTCGTCAAAAATTAACTATCCCATCATAACATTTTTCAAACCTAAACAATGTTCTGAAAATATTTTCATAGACACCACGGGACCGGCGTGCAAATAAGGAACAGTGCTGTGAAAAGATTTTATAGAGAACTGATAGAACATGTTCTTAAAATTGACAAAAAGGAGCCGATGAAACTTGCGAGAACTAGAACACTTATAAGAGACTGTAATAGNAACATGTTCTTAAAATTGACAAAAAGGAGCCGATGAAACTTGCGAGAACTAGAACACTTATAAGAGACTGTAATAGGAATCGCCAAGCAAAAAAAATATGTGCAGAAAAGAAGCAAAAAAAACATAAGCAGTTACGATTCTAAAACACTGTTGATAAGGAAATATATTGATACATGTCAGAACATTACTTTCCTTTCAAATTGTTTGATTTTTGATTTTTAAGATAGAAGAAAAGTGGATCTCTCTATAATGGTGCGACCAGCAACACAGTAAATGGACAACTTTTTAAAAAGTACTGTAGAAACTTCCAAAATTGTAAGAAAAATATGGCTTCAGTTTCATATGGAAAATAAATATTTATATTTTATTCTGTGTAAAATATGTCACTGCAGTGAGTCTCTTTAACGGGTAAATTAATTAATTAATAACGAAAACTTTCATTTCTTACCCAAGAATGGGCGTATTTCTTTTCTGAATAAACAGCAAAATAGAATTTATTAAAAATACCTCATCTAACAAGGTTAGCAGTTTTTTATATGCTCTTGCATGAGAAAATATTCGCATAACATTTCATAGGTGTGCTAAAAGTTAAGATTTTGAAAATAAGTTTATATACATATTACACCTGTTGACTGGTTTATTTTTTTTAAAATTAATAATAATATCTTATATAGCATATTTTTCGCACTATGTCAAAGATATTAATGCAAAATTTAATATAAATAAATCGCAGTAACGATAACATGTCAAATAACCGTACAATCATGGAAATACAAAAACATTATATAATATACCTAGAAAGCTCTGCCAACCATCGTGTCACCATCTTTCACCTTGATGCACTTATAAAGCTTTTAAGAATGAACAGGGAGGGTGAGGTGCGACAACAGGCCTGGTAATGGGTTGTGAACAGTTGGAAGAGGACTCAGCACCTTCCTACCAGCATTGTCGTGAAAGGGGGTAGGGACGCGTATCTGCCCATGTCTCNAACATGTTCTTAAAATTGACAAAAAGGAGCCGATGAAACTTGCGAGAACTAGAACACTTATAAGAGACTGTAATATGAATCGCCAAGCAAAAAAAATATGTGCAGAAAAGAAGCAAAAAAACATAAGCAGTTACGATTCTTAAACACTGTTGATAAGGAAATATATTGATACATGTCAGAACATTACTTTCCTTTCAAATTGTTTGATTTTTTATTTTTAAGATAGAAGAAAAGTGGATCTCTCTCTATAATGGTGCGACCAGCAACACAGTAAATGGACAACTTTTTAAAAAGTACTGTAGAAACTTCCAAAATTGTAAGAAAAATATGGCTTCAGTTTCATATGGAAAATAAATATTTATATTTTATTCTGTGTAAAATATGTCACTGCAGTGAGTCTCTTTAACGGGTAAATTAATTAATTAATAACGAAAACTTTCATTTCTTACCCAAGGATGGGCGTATTTCTTTTCTGAATAAACAGCAAAATAGAATTTATTAAAAATACCTCATCTAACAAGGTTAGCAGATTTTTATATGCTCTTGCATGAGAAAATATTCGCATAACATTTCATAGGTGTGCTAAAAGTTAAGATTTTGAAAATAAGTTTATATACATATTACACCTGTTGACTGGTTTATTTATTTTTAAAATTAATAATAATATCTTATATAGCATATTTTTCGCACAATGTCAAAGATATTAATGCAAAATTTAATATAAATAAATCGCAGTAACGATAACATGTCAAATAACCGTACAATCATGGAAATACAAAAACATTCTATAATATACCTAGAAAGCTCTGCCTTGGTAGCACAGTGGTAGAAAGTGGAACTACGTGAATATTTCGAAAAAAGAATGAACAGGGAGGGTGAGGTGATGATGTGTGCGACAACAGGCCTGGTAATGGGTTGTGAATAGTTGGAAGAGGACTCAGCACCTTCCTACCAGCATTGTCGTGAAAGGGGGTAGGGACGCGTATCTGCCCATGTCTCTGGCTATCGCCACGAGCATTTGCTACTGCCTATCTTCTCGGTAATTTAAACTTTACTTAAAAATGGTTTTCCTGTTTATTCAGGGTCGTCAGGAATGCAGGGATTTTTGTCTGAAATCTCGAGGTAAAGTTTCTTACGTTAAGATTCACAACTGACGTGCCAAATGAGCTGAACCCATTACAAATTAAAACCACTATACAAATATATATAGTTAAGTTGTTAACAAGAATACAATGATTTTTTTCCTCCTGGTGTATTATTTTTAAGTTTAACATCGCAAATCTTACTACTAGCATAACATAAAAACAATATAATTCATTCAACATTAAAATATTGTACATACATTTTTGTTTGCAACTGTAACGTAATAAAAAAAATTATCAATTGTCAATTAGGAGGGTTTGAATCTCTTGAACCACGCCCTGATGTATGGGTCTTATACATCACTATGTGATTAATTATTTCAATTATGTATCAAATGCTAGCAGAACTACCGGCGTTTCACGGGTATAATAGGACAATAAAAGATACACGACCCCGTTATACGGGTTTTAGACCAAATATATTTCCGGAGATTCACGAACAGGTTTAAGGGAGCCAAATTTGCCATGCACAGTATTTTCAGTTGGGAACTGAAGGCCATCCATGCCAAATTTGGTCCACGTCCACCGAACTGTGTAGTGTTGAGATACACGACCACCTTTTAGGGATTTTGGGGGATTTTGGGCTTAATTGGTGAGAGCAGAGGGGGCGGAACTTATTTTGTCCTACACGGTATTTTAAGTTGGGTTATGATGGTGAAATCTACAGAATTTGGTTAAGATTCGTCAAACGGTGTAGTATTGTATAAGGAACAAACATACATTCATACCAACTTAAAATTGTATATATATATATATATATATATATGTAGGCCCTAACTATAACTGGAACTTAACTGCTAGCAAACCCTCCCCCTTTCTTCCCCTGCTAACAACGTGTAGTCAAGTGTCTCAATGCATTCTCGTCCTCAAAATATTTCAAGGCTCTTGTTATCGCAGCCCTTTACAGCTCCTTCCTCACCCCCTCCTGGTGACTCATTCGTCATAGTGTGTGCAATGATATATATTTTAGCAATTCTGTTCATTCTGTATCTGGTATCTTTCAATTCTGCTACGTTAAACCAGCTGTAGCGTTTTGTTTATGAGTTATTTATTACGTTGAAGAAGTAGAGCATGAGGCTGCTGCGTGGTTTGGAAGCAGGGAGGATTCGGTATGGAGAAATACATGATATTGCAATACGGTTTGTCGAAGCCAGTTTTGAAGCTATAAACTTGAAACAAAAACCTATTTCTGAGAAATTATATTCTCAAGTTCTGTATTGACGCAAATATAACAATTTGTTTAAATTTTTAGAATCTGATTATTATGATTTCTGACTTTTCCAGGAAACAGACTATATATCACTGTCACTAAAGGCTTCAATAGCAAAGAAGCACGTATTTTTCTTCTCAAGAAAGTCCCTGGTGGTATAAATCTATCTTTAACAGGAACTCCAAAAAACCGAATTTCATTTACATGTAATTGTTGCCTGCTTTAAAACCAGGCAACAACCTAATTTCGACAGATATTTCTCGGCATTTAGGTTAAGATAATAATTTCAAATAGAATGTTGAAATGGTTAAACAATTTTGCAATCTAACTCTGTACGCAGCTTACAACAGCCGAACAGATTATTATTAACTGATGTTATTATAGAGCAATTCTGAACAAAAAGGCTAGGTTAGCATATTGTATACTGCCCAACATCAGTACTCAAAGCTTTCGAAGGAACTCTTAAGGCATAGGAGAGGAATGTGCACTCCTGCACTTTCACTGCTCGTTACTAAATGGTACTGAATCGTCCAATTGTCGTTTGGATGAAAATACATAGGTTTTTACAGTTTTATTGTGAACAGGTGCCATCAATTTTAACGAAAGACTGTATATGGATGGTCAACTTATTCTTAAACATACTCAAGGAACATTCATTATTTACATTGATGAGATATAAAGGCTGACTACTAACAAAACGCGGATAAAACGAACGTAATCACGAACTTCATAAAACCTGAAGCAGGTATATAACAACAGAACTTATGTTTATTTTTAATTGGAACATTTTTGGAGAAAGCCAAGGCCCCCACCCCCCTCATACTACGCATTAACTCCTGCGAGATACGAACATTATAAAACATTCTGAATATACTGAAAAATAGCAGCTCGTGAAAAAAAAGTCATGTTGAAAACCTCAAATTGCAGTCTAATAACATGCTTAAATTTTTTTTAATATGTTACTTTTAAATAGAGATAAACAGCATTGTTTTATGTTATTCATATGAACAAAAGGTCTAATTCTTTTAGATTTTGGTATTAAATTTGAATTTTAAACCGTTTGATACACACCGATGGTTTATGTTGTGATAACTACGTAATGAACATCTGATTCCTCTTGATATTTATTGCAAACAAAGTTAAGGTTTTGACAAAAACCGAATTTTGCTATAGCTTTTAATGCATTTTACTTTTAAGCTAATTCATACCTGAAAGGGGATATAGGCGTAGCTAAATAATGAATCATGATTATTTAGAGCACAGCAGTATAAGATGGAGTTAATTGAACATAAGGATTATACAAGAACTATTTACGTGACTATTGATCGCTGGGGCTTAAATGGAACACCAAGATGTTAATTAAGTGTATTAAGTATTATTACCTCACGCCATTACTATTACAATCTAATTGGAAAGTCCCCGCCTTGTTCATGTTGCCGGAGGCTGATTCTAGAAGGCGGTTAACGACGGCCGGACACACCCATCTTCAGTGGTCTTCTCATTCCAGTGGCCCGACGACAAAAGACGCCACTCCCGGCGTTACGCTAGCCTATATCGGGCGCTTTGTTTAATATTTTCGGCTCTGTTTACTGGTCGGTGGAGGGGATTTCTGCAACAGTTTTTCGCAAGGTGTTATTGCAATCACGCTCGTGCCCTGGTACAATGTTTGAAGGTGTGATCAGGCATAAAAGTAGCTATGTGTCACTACTCCTGACAATGTTACAGGCCGGTCCAGATTCCTCCACAACTGACAATGCACAAGGTCACCTATTTGAAAAACCCGCTATCATAGTAAATTAACAAAGAAGGCTTGGATACACACTATAAAGCGATTTTCTGGATATCATCTCCCCTACCCCTCACCACGACTCGGGAACGAAGAACATTTTGGGCCAAGCCAACTGAGCTATAAATTATGCAGCAACCTCAATGTCATGAGGATGGAATCGTGTGTGGCTATTAGCACCAGGTGTGTGGTACTATCGGAACGAAGAGTAGCGATGCAGTAGGTGAGACTGGCCAGCAGGGGAAAGTGAGAAACTATGAGATAGTGAGACTTGATGCATTGGTGGCAGACATTTGGAACGATGTAAATGTATGGCAGTGAACATTTTCATCACATCCCAAGTAGAAAACAACAAGCCGTTAAAAGTTGGCCTACTGCTGGAGGTGGTGATAAAAGTTCGCATTTATGACTGTCAGAATTTCTGATATGACTGGCAATGAAGCCATATAAACAAAATTGGCATTATCTATTTTTGAAATGATCATAATATGGCCAATGCTATCACAATGATTATTAGAACTGAACAGAAGCCCCACGAGCAGACGATAAACAAAATTCTAAGTGTTCCTTAATGCTGGGGACTTAATAGCAGTATACGCACCGCACTTTTGTGGTATATCAACTGTTCCTTATTACTGATGAAACCTTATCAGCAAATTAATGGGCCATTTATGGCATGCAAATTGTTGTTTACTGCTGGGGACAGACAAGCAACAACATGTGGGACACTCATTGCATGCCAACATTTTTTTTTACTGTCCAGATGTATTAGTATAATGCTAATGGGCCATGTATGGTATACCAACTGTTGCTTACTGCTAGAAACTTAATTGCGATATACTGATGGACCTTTAGTGGTGTGCTAAATGTTGTTGATTACTGAAGAAATATTATCGGCAAATTTATGTGCCATTTATGCCATGCCTACTGTTACTGCTGGGGACATTTTACTGATAATTTCGTGGATTTATTTATGGCAAGCCAACTATGTTGTTGTATAAAAGCAAATAGCATATGTGAATTCTCCTGAATTGTTTTTCATGCACATATGAAGTAAAATCATCGTCTGACATTACTAGTAATAGAAAAAAAAAGTTTTCAAACTGAAAATGCACAAGGCATAAACGAAAAAAAAATTAAAAAAATTATTGTATTGCATCACCTGGAAGTAGCTCGAAACTAATATTCTACTATCTTGAACAAAACACAGAAATTTCGGTATTGACTTGTAATATCATCATACATTTTTTATATAGCGAGATAATAATGCAAATTGTATGAGTAGGATGTATTCATATTTACTTAAAAGGTTTTACAATAATACATGGTAAAGTAGTTGCTAGCATTCTAGACCATGAATGTAAGGGTTGTGAGATCGATTCCAAGTTATTCGAAATAAATTTACTAACAGAAAAATAATTATTTCTTGGCATTAAAAATGCATGGCAAGCCACTTTTACATGGGTTACAAGTAGCAAATAGCTGGTTTTTAAGTGTCAAATAGTTGGACTATAAGTGGTTCACCAACAGTTGGCTGTAGACATGTAGTTAACTTATTGGCAGGCGAGAAGCAGTAAGCCAGTGGGCCACTTCCACCACTCTCGGCCAACTGATGGTGCTGACATATTTGGTACAGATTGTTACGCAGAAGTGAGCCTTTTATAAGCAGATTGTGTTTTTCTGAATTAATGTTATCAGAGCCATGGCCCAAATGTGGCCAACTGCACACTGTGTACCATAAGTTTAGTAGCTTTTACCATAATTATAGTACTTCTTACAATAATTTTTAATGGGTGCCATAATAACATTTCTATCCGACGATTCCAACGCTTCCTTCCGATTCAACGTATACCTTACGGTTCCTCCGATATTTCAGTTTTAAGGTGCAAATGTAACACCATTTTAACAAATTGACGTGTGATGGGTTCATGGGATAAGCATTGCGCTGTATTCACACCCTGGGGGGAAAACCCTTGGGGGCAGTCTCGACATATAAGGGCATGCGAGGAAGAACCGAAGTCGAGAGAAACAGGGTAAGTTCCGAGAAATAGCTGAAATGTGACCCTCGACGAAGGAATCAGGGGAGCCCCCAGCGAGAATTAATGCAGACACAGCTCACAGCAATCCCCGAGACGTCCTGCTGCACCCTCCCTCAGCCCTTGTTGGAGAACACAAGCAGCTGATGAGACACGAAATCATGCACAAAAAACGTGCGAGGTATACAGGGGATTTCCCGATTTCTCTTGAGAGAGAAACTGCTGACAGCTAACTTGAATATAACAGGACACGGGTTACATTCACGAGGCAGCCGAGGCAGGAGATCAGTTGTTTGGAGTCAGTTGTTCGGAGTTGTCCAGACGCGTCGAGAGGCGCCGGACCAGCGTCAGTCAGTCAGGCAGACATATCGCACGCAGAGAGGCGGCAGTTAGGTGAGGCAGTCGAGGCAGGGTTCAGATCCAGGCAGAGTCAATTATCGCCAGCTGAGACGGGAGTTGTTCGGCGGCACAGCCGCGAGACATGTTAGGTGTTCCGCCGAGACGGGAGGCGAAGGAGACACGGGAGTAGACGGTCGTGTGACGTGAACAGTGCCGAGAACTTATGATTAAATTCCCGGGAACGAGTGGCAGCCCCATACCGAGAGGCGCCATTCCCCGAGAAGACGTAGTCGTGCGCTGGATGGTGACGAGTCAAGCAGTCAGTCAGTAAGTAAGTCAATTGTGACATCACCAGGGAGAGAACCCAGGAACAGCAGAAACTTCATGGGCAAATTTCCGAGACAAACCAAGTAGAAGTGCCGAGAACTTATGAGTTCATTTCCGAAAACGTAGTGGCAGTTTCTGAGGTGGGGAAGTCATAAACGTGAGCCGGATCGTTGCGGACGTTGACGCGGACGAGGAGACATTCTCCGACTAGGAACGACAGCCGAGGTTGCAGCGAAAACACAAGTTCCGGGAAACCAATCCCGGACTTTCGAGAGAGTCAGTCAAAGCCGAAGGAAGAAGCCAGCTGAGTACAGCACGCCAACGAGAGCCAGTACGAGGGCCTGAAAAAGGGCCACCTAACTCACCAAGCCTTAACTACCAACGAAGACAACTCACCAAAAGCCGCAGTCACAAATAAGTAGGGAAACGTCTCCCTTCAAACAACCATCCCCGATGCATAGAATTCCGCCCACCAGCCCTTCAGGCTTATGAATTGTAGGGGGAACTCAGTCTCGCCAGTGTGTGTAAATACCTATGCTACCTTCAGACGAATAAAATACTGGTGTGTTAAATAACGGATAATACGAGTATTTGTTTACCCCTAATGCAACAACCATAGGTGCCCTTAGTCTGCACCAAAGTAAATTAACTAAGTAACCTACTAGCCATCATCCTGTATAACTCAGGTGGCCTAGTAGCGACAAACTTCTATATATCACCATATATTTACAACACAACAGGTTTCGAAAGTGGTGAGCGTGCGCCGATAGGCGCAAGCGAGACCCTCGAAGTGGCCCCACTTTACAAGCAACATTCCGTCAATAACTAGCCCAGATATGGTGAATACAATGAGCTTACCACTTTATGCCACCAGATGGCTTGCGGTTGGCTAGCAGTTCTTCCACGATATGATAAATATAATTTGTATGTCAAATATGTTTAATAATCTATTAAAATAAATTTATTTAGATTTACAATTACTAACGGTATAACTTGATTTCTTTTAATCCACTAACAAACACATTATGTGATGTGACAATCTAAGGCTTGCTGAATGGTGGGTGTGCACTCGGATGAAGTAGTTTTTTTGGTACCTGAAATACTCGTAAGATTTAACACAATATAAATCACACCATATAACTACGTACTCCATAGCGTTAAATTTTGCCAGCCAACAACACTAATATTAACACATTAAAAATGTTGCACACAAACCAAAAACCATAATGAGTAATCTTCCCACATTTTCTTGCTACTTAAATAAAAATCTTGCCTTTTAGCTAAATTTATTGCAGTACATTATGTTAACTGCATGCTATTTGGCAGTTGTAAAACACAGTCGGCATATATTAATGTTTTTGTGGCGTTAAACAACACCCTTACAAGGTTAGTTTTCTTATCGGAATTACAGCTTCATTTATCAGATCCCATTTTAATTTATGCACTCGTACATGTAAAACAAATATACGTCAATATATTCGATACCAGGCATGAAGTCACAGCAAATACTGTTTTTACGGTATTTTGCCGCAGACATTTCCATCACTAGATATTTATAAAATAAAATACTTATTTTATAACGTGAGCTTTATTTCTTATATAAGAGGAACATGTAATTTATTGAAGAAGCTTGAGTTTTTATTGAACATTGGAGGTTTTCTTAACATACACTATAATGTGCGTTTAACAATGTGTGGTTCATTTATGAGGAAGTTTGACAGACTTCTGGTTTCAGCTTTATTTCACGGCAATGGTTACAATTGTAATGGTGCCATAGAGTCATGTTATTCACTAGTTAGTCACACCATTTTTTAAAATTATTTTGATGTTTGCTGAAAAATTAATTTTATTGTTTACCTTTGATACGTTTTTTATAACTGTTGATCTTTTCTTGACGAAATCCTGCATGTGTATGTGATGAACGAGGTGAATAATCCTACCAAGGTATATCAACGATGGGAATACGCTACTAAATAAAATAGGTAAGAGATATTCTAGATTACTGCCAGAAACTAAAAAAGGTTTCTTCAGCGTAAATGTGGGATACTATCACTTCTTATGTAATTTAGTTGTGTGTGTAACTACAAATTTTTTTTAAATATACCAACTTTTCTGCTTTCCACAGAAAATTAGTAATTAGATATTGAAATGCACCAAAATACTAATGATACTATTTTTGTGCATTTACATATCTAATTACCAATTTTCTGAGCAAGGCAGGGCTTGTTATAAATAATTCAGTAGTGTTGTTTAATAAATAATCTTTGGTAGTTACATGCACAAATTAATTATTCATATTCTTTTAATTTTTAACCTAATGCCATGAAATTTATGTAATAATTATTTATAGCAGAAAAAGTTTTTTCTATATTTTTATGTATTTGTACTGTTTTCATTCCACAGGTAAAAAAAAACACCAAGAGGAAAAATCTTGTAGTTAGAGTGAAAATTTTTGGAGTGGGTTGGTTTATCAATAATGAATTCACCACACACTTAACATGCCTCTCCTTAACTAATAATTTAAGGTGATAAGTCAGTTAAATGTCATGGCTTCTGAAAGATTAGCAATTTTTTTATCTCAATTATAGTATGTTTGCAAATATTCGGCCTCCAAGCATGCGTCACGTGCAGATAAACAACATCTACCCTTAAAATAAAATATTTTCTGAAACAGCTTACATTTTTCTTCTGTCGTCGCTGCCTGCCTTAAATTCGTATTGCTTCCTTGGACTTTTCATTCAACTAACTTCCAATATATACGTGCGCGTTTATCTGACACGGTCACCAATGAAATAAAAGTAGTGTAAAAGTTTGCCGCGAGTAACACGATGGACGAGCTGCTAAAACTGCCCGGAATAAATTCTTCTTTAGCGGAAGTTCGTGAAAGGCGAAGAAGATCCAGGAATAGCTAAAAAATGTTAGCATATCATCTACTAGAACAAGTTGCAAATTTCTTCCCTTCGGTTCTTGCTGCAATAAAGTTTGGGAGAGGCGCGGGGAGTAAAAGAAAGAAGAAAAGTTCTAGCAGAGCAGGCAGTGAAAGAAAAATGAAATGAAGTGTCCGAGACAAAGATATTCGACGAACTGGGAGTCAATACTTGCGAATTTTTGTGGCTTGTAACATTATAGTGAAGAGCAGAAATAATAAGGAAAAATAAAAGCGGGAAATACTGCCACGGGAATAAAATTACTTCTTCTCGTGTATATCTTGCATTTCATTAATTAACAAGGCGTTGTTCTTCAGCCGCAACAATAAAGGAAAGGAGTTGCATTACGTACGTTTATGTGCGAACACCATTTATATTAGATTTTTTATATAGCTACTGAAAACTTACAAAAATCACTGCTTTGAAGACATGTCAATACTTTATGTAATGCTTGTTACATAAAGAAAAATTAATACGTTATATTTTTAAAATAGTTTTATAAAATATTTTGATATTTTAAAGAAAACCTAAAAAAATTATTTATATAATGTAATTAAAGTACAATGATAACATGGCCCGTAGAGAACTTCGTATGAAATACAGCTAATCATATCAACTGCGAAAACTTGTAGAACCAAATACAAGGCATACTTGTAGCTAAGATAAATAATATGAGCAATTCCCTTGTTAACTGGTATTAAAATGAGGTTACTTCTGTTTCTAATTGATTGTTTATTAGTCCTATTATATTTTAGTTGGCCTATTTATATTAACGAAATTGTATCGACAGTTACTATAAGGAAATATATATTTGAGTAAATTTTTATAGAATATTTCATAAACTTTGAAATATTGATATATTTTCTAATGCTTTCTAAGTAGAAATTACAATATTTTATAATATTTTGTGTTTAATAATATCGTATATACATGATAACCTAAATTACTTACGACGTACTGGATGTTGTCAGTAATTACCAAATCAGTGAGAAAAAAAAATGGTGGTGTTGAATTTTTTGGAATCTTTTATTTGCGTATCTTCAACGTAGAGACATTATGCCAGCTATAATTTTTATGCATAATATCCTTCGGATAGAAGTATTTAAAGAAAATTCTGTACAGATTTAAATTTTTTTCACGTAAACTGGTTTTGCATGATTCAAATTACGACAGTCATATGTGCTAAAAGGTGGATATTTTTAGATGTTTCATTGATTTTGCTTTATAATGCTTGTAAATATATTATAATATAATTAAAAAAATTGCTTCTGTTGAGCAAGGAAAGTGATATTTAAAGCACATGTTAAAATGTGCAGGAATACTGGATCTTTACTCTACCGTTAGCCAATTTTTGAAAACGTAGGTTTATTGTCCTTCATATTTTAGCAACACAATTATTCATAAGCAATCAAATGTCCCCAGAACAGTGATTCCTACTTCTTTATTTCTTCATAATAGCTACAGAATTTGATTTTATAATGTAGAATNTGCTTCTGTTGAGCAAGGAAAGTGATATTTAAAGCACATGTTAAAATGTGCAGGAATACTGGATCTTTACTCTACTGTTAGCCAATTTTTGAAATTGTAGGTTTATTGTCCTTCATATTTTAGCAACACAATTATTCATAAGCAATCGAATGTCCCCAGAACAGTGATTCCTACTTCTTTATTTCTTCATAATAGCTACAGAATTTGATTTTATAATGTAGAATTCATGGTGGCTTTTTTCAGAAGGTTTCCCATTGAAATACGATATATATTAACAATCTTTTGAAAAATGTAATCCAATTACCGCCTCATTAAGGGTTTTATAAAACTTGCAGTTTATCTCTTTTTAGTTCTACTTTTTTCTTTGAAGATCTCCAATCGTTTCGTTTCTTTAGCCACTCTGAAGTAGAAACTCTGTAGACCTTTCAGATGTAATTTAATTTCTTCATACATACTGCTTTTTTTCCTGCGAGCAAGGCGCCTATAATTCAGAATTCACTAACTTTTCTACCTCATGTCTCTTCCTTCCCTTCACCAGAATCGCAAGTTTTATGACGCAACCCGTCTTTCCGCCATCCCGTTGACTAAACTCTGAAATAAGACCATTACGACCATTTTATTTCTCGAGCTATATGTTCTCTCACTGTCTCCTCGTTATTTTTGCTTTGCACCGCAGTATAAAATTTCGGCCGTAAATTGTTTTTTTTTTTTAATTCATGGTGGAAACGTGAAGTTAATATTGGGTTAGCTTCCCAAATATATTTTCTCCCTCGATTATTTTAATAATTTTTAAAATTATTTATCAATATTTGTGAAAAAACTAAATTATGTAATTATTTTATAATATTGGAAAATTGGTATAAAAACAGAAAACTACAACGCTATTTGATATTAACTTACAAGGAAATGATTTTAATTACGAATAATAATGCGAAAATTTTAACATCGTAACAAAATTTCATCATTAGTATATTACTTTCTTCTCTGTTTTAATATCACTCACCAAAACAAGAAAATATGGAAGGAAAAATATGTCAAACAACTAGTTCAGTGGTACGTAGTATAGTCAGTAGGTTTGTGGACACCGTGATGTGTGGCTGCTTACACTCGAGGTGCCAGTTCNCTAAAAACAGAAAACTACAACGCTATTTGATATTAACTTACAAGGAAATGATTTTAATTACGAATAATAATGCGAAAATTTTAACATCGTAACAAAATTTCATCATTAGTATATTACTTTCTTCTCTGTATTAATATCACTCACCAAAACAAGGAAATATGGAAGGAAAAATATGTCAAATGTCAAATATGTTCAGTGGTACGTAGTATAGTCAGTAGGTTTGTGGACACCGTGATGTGTGGCTGCTTACACTCGAGGTGCCAGTTCACGAACTTATTGAACGTCGTGGTAATGCGTGGCAGCCTACACTCGCGGATACGCTTAAAAGTATTGCGAAGATAAATCTATCTCTGTTTCATACTTCACATCCCGCCCTTCATGATTATCGGAATAATTATGTGATATGCAAGACCGGATTATACGTCTACACTTAAGGTTAAAAGAACGAAATGACAGTAATTTATTTGCTACAAATATTATACAATTTCTTGCATTCTGAAAATGTATTTTTGATAAGACTTTGCTAAAATAATATCTAAACAAAAGTAAATATAAATTATTTTCTAATTTTTTAAACACAACTAAATAGCTCTAATTTTTAACTACAGAAATTAAAGATAAGTGTTATTATAAATCATTATTAAAGTAATGATTTCCGTCAAATTAATTGAGCACTGTATTATAACAACGTATAGCAATACTTATATTTTATTTATTGTAATTTTAAATCATTACGAATTAAATGTTCTAACTTTTATATTTGGGAGTAATAATATACTCATACCCGTATTCAATAATTACCAAATTATGGGTTTCCGAGAAGTAGTTGAGAGTGACACTGGTGGAGTATAATACACTTTCTTGCCAGCGAATAACACTGGCTATCATGATTTTATAATCGTTCTCATTTAAAAAGACCACATTTAGAATTTTTTTTAGGGTTCTAATAAAATACCGCTTGTGTTGCTGTATTTCCGAAATAATTTTCTTACATACATTGTTCTGACATATAGGGACGATGCTTATAGAAACTGTGAGCTATCGATATTAACCACACAGAAATTAATGCTTTTATCAAGTAACTGTAAGGATTTTTATATAAAGGTGCTTCAAAAACAGTGAACGATATTAAAATAAATATAAACAATTACTTTGAAAATCTCCAATTTCAGATTTCGAAAAATCATCTTTACTTGTTTTTAAATGAGTCATTGAAATTAAAATATGTTAAGTTTTTTACTAAATCACCAAATTTAATGTAGTTGGATATACTTGAACATATTTGAATTACTCATGTTATAGTTGGTTTACCGTAAAAATTAGCGTAAGGCGATATACTATCTTTCTCTAACAATTAACCGAGCGAAGTTTTTAACAAGTCCTTAAAACTTAAACAAGTATTCCTTTCAATAAAAAAATTATTCACTGCATATTTATATGCGGAAATTATAAGATTGTATAAAAACTGATACTCTTGCAGTGGAGAAGCCTGTTGCTTGCAGCATCCTTCTTGGACCCAGGCTGCTGGGAGTTGACCGATGGTTCGTGTCCGACCTGGCACAACCACAAAGAAAGCACATTCTCGTTCATGGATGGTAGTGCAAATTTATGCCTGAACGATGATATGGTTCACGGTAAAGGGAAGCTACATTTTCGGCCTCGTGTGGAACACGATGCAGGCTAAGAGTCCTGGACAGTCCAATTTAATCTACGATGGTTCATAACTAGTTGGAAAGTGTGCAAATTGTCAATGCTGGACCTCCTCCCCCTCCAAAAAACCAGATATCAGTGTAGGTGTGCAGATATCCATCTTCTGCGATGAAAATATATACCACACTACCATAGTCTGACTGGGCATTTGCGTAAATGCTCATAGGACAGAATGGAGTCATGGTGATGATCAGGCATCTAGGCAGTGACTAAATGAACTCATGAACTCGTCAATTTTTCTTCCTTAAATAATAATGATGTCGATAAGGTGTGCCAACATATTGAAAAATGTGTTTATCTTACATTTCAAGCCGATATGGATGATTTCGTGTCTAGTTGTAGGCAGCCAATTCCCACTCCAAAGTTGTGGTGCACCATTTGTGCAACAGCTGCATGTTCATCAGTGTGCAGGTCCAGATCTGTCGTAGACGTAATGATGCTATAAACCATAGATTTGAGATAGTTTGCGAAGCGAAAGTCATCCTACTCTTCCTGCACATCGACAATTTCCATTACAAATTTTTACATAATACCCAGGCATTTTTTCGGCTCAGATCCTGCTATGTAAAACAGGACATTCAGATATCGCAGTAATAGATCGCGGAGCACATTTTTCACCATTCGGTACAGCCTCTTGCCATTTTCCCATTCCAGTTCATGGTAGTACTTGGTTAACAATTCGTTAGATATCTTGCTCTTCTCAACCAACAGTTTTGAGGGGTACGGAGGTCGAAAGTTGCGGGTACACATCTTACCATCATCCTCATACATCATTGCGATCTTCTAGAGAACAAAGCCATTTTGGCTTCAAATACCCTGCATATTGCAACAAATCTTGAAGATAAAGATTGCCAAATGCAAATAAACAGTTATCGTGCATGAAAAGTAATATTTATATGGAGTGATTTTGATCAATGGGAGAAAACTGCAGAACACGATCCTTGATATAATAATGTGCAAATAAAGTGATATTGACATATTTACAGAAATGAATGATTTATATGCTAAAGAACATTTATTCATTCATCATTCCTGTACAGTACAATACAGTGCACAACATACTGTCATTATACCACCATTAAATGAAGTGTTCGAAGTGACCCATCATGGGCCTCTAATAATGTGCATACATGCCATAGCAGCGACTGATGCAAATGTTTAAATATGCCATCTTGCATCATAATAGCATCACAGGCAGCATTAATGTGTTGTTCCAGTGTCTGCACATCCGCAATGGGCTCCACGTACACAACATCTTTCAGGTCCAGCGACCGGATGAACGATGCAACTGGACCACCTCGTCCGATATATCTAATGGGGAAGACGTTTTCAAGATTCCTCTGAAAGGAAATGCGAAAGTGGGCTGAAGCATCATCATATAGCAGCCACATAACCCTTCATACCACCACAGGCACATATTCCTGTGGGGAAGGGGGTGGGCAGCGTAACCTGCAGGAAGTGCAAATGCCTCGCCTGTAAGGCACTGTGGAAGGACGACTTGATGCACGAGGCAGTCTCCAATAATCCCCGCCAACAAATTGAGGCTGAACTGGTGCTGATGGTTCACTGCCACCATACCATAGGGATTCTGTGTAGCCCACAGGTGGGTTCTGTGGAGGTTGATGATACTTACCCTCGTAAAGGTGGCCTAATCTCTGAATATGAAAGATGATAGAAATACCAGTATTTTTGTGGAATGTACAACAAACTAGTGACAAAATCGTCCCCACAGAGGAAAGTCTGTCGGTAATAAGCCCTGCATACATTTCAAGTGATATGGGTAGTAGCAGTTGTTACAGAGAATGTTCGAAATGGTCGTCTCGCTTACCTCATGCTAGCAGGCCACCTGCTGGTGCTGATAACGAGGTCATCTTTCACAATGTTGATCACATGTCTTTCAAGGCTGGTGTACGTACCTGGTTCATCTGCCCTTCATGATGACCCATTCCCGTAAACGACCGTGTCTCACACAAGTGGCGACACACTGTTGCTGTCGGCAGGGATACGTTTCCCGGTACACCTGTGCTGCCTCCCACCCTTTGACATTTGTCTATCCATATGTAAATACCATGTCAACCTGTTTCCTACTAGGATAAGGGGCTATCTTTCTAGGGCGCTGCACTACACTACACATGTACTCTCCAGGATGAGTCGGCAACCGTAGTGAAACGGACGCCTCATTTTACCGATATGTGAGCCCATGGCCACCATGTGGACAATACCGCCCTTTAGTGAGGAATCATTGAATTTCCAGATGTATGTCAGTTATATTTTTTTGTTCCTTATCATCTCAGGGATTGTCTCCTGCAGTTTTTCCCATTGCTCAAAATCATCCTTAATGTTCTCTACTAAGCTCACAGCAATATTTTGATGATTTCTCTCACAATTGTAGGATACGAGCCAGTCGTGAAATATCAGGAAGAAAGCATACATATGTGCAGGAATAATTCCATAAGTTGCGAATTCGACCTTGCAGTTGATTGTATTGCAGTTAGTACACTCGTCCTGTTTACTCACATCCAAACCCATGAGTGATGCTAAATTCTTGAATGTCATAGGGCTCTTTATCAAGGATTGAGCACATGAATAATATGTAATTTGGAGATGAGTGCACATACCATATTCTAAAAAGGTACTGTCCATTTTAAAAGCTCATTTTCATGTCAAAATATGGGGTGCTTTCGCTATTCAAATATATTTTCATATTTTATTTTTGACATGTAGCAAACTGTGAATAAATCATTGTCATGTTGTGCTGACATATGGTCTGTAGCACAATAATGATGTAACATGATTGGCAAAGCTGGACTTCGCCTTCCAGTTGGTGCACTGGCTTGCTGACAATCCATGGTATGTATCGAAACTCCACGACCTAAAAGACAAAATTGTTTTTTCCCATTCCACATTCTTCTGCATCTTGATACGTTCAACATTACCCAACTGCACATGAGGTGACTATTTTATTGACTGTAGCTTTAGTTCCACTGTCTAAAAGTGTTCTCCTGTACACACAATTGTGTCCACGAACATATTGGCTAGAATCGGCACAAATTCCAGCTTAGAATTGATGTTAATTGTTTGTAGTCTTTTGCAATTCCCAATTCATGGAGGGGGGGGGATACACACCTTGAACATTCATGTAGGGTATATTGAAACATTCTAACCGTCTTCGATTCCCCAGTCTGCAATTTTTCCACAGACTGCCCACTCGCCATGAGCGATAGGAAATTTTTAATATACGTGGTTAAGCCCACATCTCGCGAATGGTCCACCTTGACACCACTGAGAAAATATGTGATGTAATCGAGCTGGTGAATAATTCCATGGCTCGGAAGATTCGCTGATTCTTGGTTGGATCAATCTCCCTTTGCCAGTTCTCCCCTAATTCGCAGGAAAGACTGGCATGGACGAGTGCAGATACCTTGGTGTTGGACCACAATACGAACTGCCGATGGTACTGTGTATGGTCCGAACAGGAAAGGCTGGTACACATGGAATTCCAATTTCATCACACTGTCTTAAACGACCGGCTCATCGATGTTAATGTAACCTTCCATGACGATGGACCTCGAAGCCGAGACTATGGGGGAACATCTCGTTTGCATATATTATCCCCTTGGTGACCTGCAGTGTACTGATTGCAGGTTTTGCATGGCACATTGTTTTGTTGCTTCTGGTATCCATAAATCTTATTCCCATCTTCTAAAGTCCAGGCGTAGGGTGATTTCTTGTTTTCGAAATTTTAAAAACTCTCCGTGCTAATCGACCAATGTCACGACCTCCTAGTGCGCTCTCTTTGCGACGACCAGATCGTAAAATATTCTTTGCAGTGCTATGGCCAGGTTAAAACCTCTGGTGACTATAGGTGAAACTTCGTGCAACATTTTGCTCGGTCTGCCATTGTGTTACGTGTAACTGGCCAAATTGCAGTTTATTCGTATCACGTATACCAGCAAGTTGTTTAAGGGCTGAGACGATACATGTATTTTGTCAGCCTTTATAGATGCTTGGCTCAAACCTGAACATCGGTTTAATAGTATCTGGTTTCATAAAGTCGACATTATCGCTGCATCTATTGGCCGTATTCAGAATTGGCATTTTCATGTTGTTATATTCTGTATCGGAAGACAGCGAATCTTCAACTTACCTTGGATTGTCGTCTATTTCACAACAACCTATGGGCAGCGACACCTCATGGAAGACACTGCCACTTTTTACAAGGTAAAGCTTGCAGTTTTTTCCATCCATGTTCAGTATCGCATAGTAGGTTTGAAAATAAACCAGGCAAATACACCAGGTCCAGGTCGAGTGGCGGATAGTGTACCGCATGCAGCTCAGAATTACGCCCTGTCAATGTAAGCGTTATAGACATAACTGATGTTTCCTGTCTATTTAAAGGCATTTTATTTCATTAGTTGTCCGAAAGAACAAAGAAATTTTAGGCACAAATGTCCACAGTTTTACATGTTTGGCATCTGTTCATCTCGTTGTTATGTTCATGAGGCTGCACCATGTAGTTGCCATCAGAGTTTGTGTGCAGGATGCAAATTACCGAAACTCTAATGTTAGTCTGCATTTTTGTCCTGTTTTACGTATGCTACCCAGTGCGCAACAGGCCCTGAGGTTGTGTCCAGGTAGATTACATCACATTTTCTCTCCTGGGTTCAGGGGGCAAAGTATCTCGTATGAACACATCACGAAAATTAGGTATCTTCTATTTACGGACATCCAGTTCCAATTCCATATTTTAAAAATATCATTTAGGTATTGAATTCATAACCACTTCTTCGTGCTCTATCGCTTTTGCACACTTACGCCTCCTATTGGATATGGCTTTAGGTAGAGGCCTTGGCCATTTTGTAACCAATTGTTGTAGTTTTCATATTTGCATCGTGCCTTTGGGCCTTGGAGAACTGCTTCAGTTCGTTCGACGCTGTGTTGATGGCTCGGGCTATACCACTCGGGGCTCCAATTAGGCACCCGAGAGCCCCGAATGCAGACAAAAGCAATGCCAAAAATCTGCCTGTATATGCTTCCTAGATTTTTCACGCTTTTCTTCCCTTTGTCATCACTTTTTGTTTCACGTATGCCTTTATCTTGCTTGTTGCACCTCTACCTATTTTAACCTGTCCCATTCCCTTGCTATTTTAACCCATTCCCATCTCCACAATGGCTTTCATTGTATTCGATACACATCAGGGGCCTGATTCCAGGCAAACTTCGTTGACCAGCGATGTTGCTGGACTCATCGCATGTAAAGTTCATCTAACTTGAATGGCGTAATTTTTCCTTTGGCTGAATTTCTCCTATATTCACGACATAAACAGTCAAGTTATAATGTGAAACGCAGTGTATATTCGTTTAAACGAAAATATTGTGGTCTGCAAAATGTATTTTTACGTTAAATGATATGCAGTGTCAGTTTTAATAAATCAACACTCTTCTGATAGCTTAAAATAGTGATTACTAGGCAATAATAATCATTTTAAAATTGCGTGATGTAGTTGAATGGTTGTGTACAGTAAAGATTTTATTTTCCACTAGGGTTCGGAACTGTTGATCAGCGAAATAAATAAGCATGCAGTTACATACATGTGTTTACTCACCAATAAAAAATTTCGCTACTCCGTAGTTTTTTATGTATTTTTTAAAGTCATTAGCTTTCGCATTATATAACAGCTGGGTATGTCTTGCATCAATTTGTCTTAGTAATAATGCTCTATTATTTAGACAGCTATGTCTTACTGCATGTCGTTCTAATACAATTTTCCTTATATAAGCAATTATTACACACTAAAATATACACCTTTTTACAGAAAACATTATACGTGGAGTATTCTGGATGCAATAAAACCGCGTTGATTGCGGTCTGCATGCCGGCTTGAAACATTTTTACACATAGGGCCGTATGCAGGGATCTTCCTTTTCTTGTTCTTCAAGGCTTCCTTCCAGAAGGAAGGCCGCGTTACTTTTCTTAAAGTATCGTGAAGAGACACGAAAAGGCTTGGTCGCTCCTTTCCTTACCAAAGGAAAGGCTTGTCTCGTCCTTTTCGCGAGGAAGGCCGATCGTGTACCGAAGATACACGAACCCTAGTAACGTCACGGAAACGTCATAGTTAACAGCCAATAGGAATAAGTGCAATATTATGTGTACCTTAATGTTCTTATATAGTCTATGGTAATGATATATGGTTTTGATCTTAAAAATAGCATCAGGTGGGAAGTGTGAGGGTTTTTCAAATAATGAAAGAAGCATTTTATTTGGGCTCGTTCGTACTTATGCGAACATAATCGAAAATAAGAAAATGGATTACAGTAACCTGACTGCCAAAAATTAGGCATGGGTCCTAATAGAATGCCAATTCAATTCACACCCTGATGTTACTAAGGTAAGGAAGTATTGCATTTTAGTTCATTAGTTTGATACGCAGTATCATATGTAATATAAATATAAACCCTTACAGACAATGGTAAACAGTGCATTGCTTGTACTTGGGTGTGTTACGGAAACGTTTCATGTTCTCTTAATCATAATTGTATGATTCTATATGTTAATACGGGAGAATAGCAGATGTTTGCATGTTCATACCACAGCAAGGTTAGATAAGTAATTTAAAGTGAATGGTTTGCAATAACATCTGAAAGTTAGCATATTGAAGCTACATTTTACAACCGAAATACACGTGAATGTCAAATACTAACTCAGTCTGTTGGCATAAGCAACATGGAAATAATGGGCGAATATGTAGTATTAAAATGCTGATATGTTAATTATGAATTACAAAGGAATTTGACAGGATATTTGATTAATATGTATACAATTAGGCACAGTGAAAGAAATCCATTTGCATCATGTAAGAAACCTTTGATGCAAGTAAAATAATTTTTTTGGACATTACAATATACATTATTATTATTATTTGTATACTATCGAATTGAGCACATACTTACCATATGTGTGCTAAAGTTGGGGCTACAATTTATTTAACACAGAAAATAGCACACTGACATAGTAGAATGTGTGTGTTATAAAACTTGCTACAAACATGATTTAGCGAGTTGTGTGTCAGTTTCACTTTGGGATAATTGAAACCGAGTTATGTATTGTTTGTATGTTGTCTGTCCTCCAAATTATTGTATGTAATAACAGTTTTCAAGTATAGTACGTTTTGTTACAATTTGCAGCGTAACACTGCCCAGCTGAAGAAATGCTGTGACAATGAGAAAACCAAGCGGAAGAAAACCCTTGCTCTTGCCACGATACAGCGAATGGCCACTGGGGTAGGATCTTTTGTATAAGATCCTGTTACAGATCCAAAACTGGAAATAGCTTTGGGCGGCGTGCTGTATTGCGTGGATGATGCGGTAGACTGTGACACAATAGTTTGTGCAGAAGGTGATGCTTATGTTGAAACTGTTATGCCAAAGTCTGGCGAGGAAGGCTGCATCTCTAATGCCTATTGTGATGAATTTACTTATGGTAAATCTATGGTAGTGAGTGCACCAGGAGAGGGTTATCGGAGCATTATTCCACCAACACCTGTATTATAGTCCACGTACTAGGCAAAGCTCTAGACATACACCAACCATAGATGTGAAGTTGGAATGTAGGGTTTCAAACCTTGAGCGTTCAGACAAGCGTGCACGAAACGTCCTAGCAATGCAATATGCTGAAAACAGGCTTCGAATGAGGGTAAACAAGGCATTGGCAGAGACCGAAGAACAGCGTCTCGCCAATGAACAAGCAAAGGCAGCTTTGTCAATGCGACGTGATTAACGGGCAGTTTGATGCGAATTGCGAGCAGAAGAGCGCAGGGAAGAGCTTCATGCGTAGCAGATGCGACATGCTGGGCAACTGCACGAGCTGCGCAAGAAACTCCTCACAGAAGCAAATGATTCTGTATTGTAAAAACTATTGGTGAAGTTTTTTTTATGATACAGCATTGTGTGCATACTTGTGGCATTGTAATAGGCCTCCTGGGGAACTCGGCATATAAAATAATCAGTAGCACATTGCGTGCTATACCTCCAGAGATATACCACCAGTGGTAGATCTCTAAGGTACTGTGGAAACTGGCACAAAATGGATGACCATAATGAGGTGAGTGCTTTCTTGTTTCTTTTAAAGCTATTATGTGAGCATGACAGGAAATTAACAAGCTCTTTGAATGCTATACATATAATTTTATTTTATTTTATAATTCTATAGATCCCAAATGAGCCATCACAGCTCAGGTGACATGGGGCAGGTTAATATAGTACACTTTAAACAAATAACACAGCTAATGATAAATCAAACCATACACAAAACCAATACAATAGTTTCCAACAACATAATCTAATTTATAAAAACATCGCAAACACTAGTGTGTGTAACCAATAATAACCCTAATTCAATGCAACATAAATTATTTTTAATCCCAAAATGCACATGCATAGTTATTAACTTAGTATTTAGTACATTTACACACACACATTCACAAAAACTATCTACATTTACCAGAACTTAACATATTCGTGTAATCTATTTAAAAAAAACTGATGAAAAAACATATTTTAAATACACTACACCAATAAAAATACATATATACCCTGCTGCAGCTATGCTTCCTTTTTTGTGTTACACAAACAGTTCCTGAAAGTTATATTTCAATATATTTTTCAAGGATGCTGTATTATTTATGTTTTATTTCATTTTACAATTCACAACTTACAAATTTTTCACTTGGTTGCATGTAACATTGCCAATACTGTTATAAAATTAACTATGCCAAGCTCATGTGACATACCATAACATGTTACAGTAGAAATTGATCATTTTAGTTATTTGTTATTCGNAAATACAATAGTTTCCAACAACATAATCTAATTTATAAAAACATCGCAAACACTAGTGTGTGTAACCAATTATAACCCTAATTCAATGCAACATAAATTATTTTTAATCCCAAAATGCACATGCATAGTTATTAACTTAGTATTTAGTACATTTACACACACACATTCACAAAAACTATCTACATTTACCAGAACTTAACATATTCGTGTAATCTATTTAAAAAAAACTGATGAAAAAACATATTTTAAATACACTACACCAATAAAAATACATATATACCCTGCTGCAGCTATGCTTCCTTTTTTGTGTTACACAAACAGTTCCTGAAAGTTATATTTCAATATATTTTTCAAGGATGCTGTATTATTTATGTTTTATTTCATTTTACAATTCACAACTTACAAATTTTTCACTTGGTTGCATGTAACATTGCCAATACTGTTATAAAATTAACTATGCCAAGCTCATGTGACATACCATAACATGTTACAGTAGAAATTGATCATTTTAGTTATTTGTTATTCGTCCATGAAGTAAAATATGATACATATTATAAGGAAATCAACAAAAACTTAAAACATTTCAAATGAGGACAATAGAGACAGGTCATTACAGTATATTATATTTAACAATATAAGCAAAGTACAATGCATCTAATAAGTATACTCTTAACTCATTCAACATAAATATATAGTATGTATATAGGTCAGGCTTAAAATTCACATTCAATTAATATGTTTAATGCAAATCTTCAAGCTGTAGTGGCGCAAGTATTTTAAACCTCATATGGTATAACGTGAATACAATAACTGTTCAGAAACTACAGAGAAATAGGCAATTATTCAGAATAGGTGCATTAATGAAAATAAAAGAACAAATCACGGAAAGTGGTATATTTCCACTCTACTAATTACACAGTACACGAATTTACTAGTGGCATTAACGTATTGCCATTACAAACCACTAGTACGAATTTCGTAATATGTGCCCACTTAACCTAATTTTACCTAACCCCACGATGAGAGAATCACAATTTTACATTTTCAATCTAACCTAGGATTGTAGATATTTAATCTAACCTAGGATTATACAGTATTAATCTATCCTACGATTCTTGTGTTTTAATCTAATTTAGGATTGTTGGGTTTATTTAGTATGTTCTACTTATTGTACCATTAGGCCCTCCTCAATATTAAAAGGTAAGCTGTGCAGAACCCATTTATGTAACTTTTGTGGCTCTACGATATTTTATTATTACTGAGAAATAATTAAATTGCAATAACACAAAACAAATCCTATCTCTATAAAGTGAGACTTTACAATATGGAATTATAATATAAACAATACAATACACTAACACACAACACTCGAAATATAACCTAAAATTATTAAGTTCGTGAAAGGTTGTTAGCGCTAAGGTAAGGGAAGTTGGTTACATTATCATAGTTTTATATTACCCTAGCATATGTGATTTCTACAATAATATAAAGAAGAGTGATAGACATTAACCTCTCTGCATGGTTTTTAAGTGCTGTGTCTGCCGTACAATGTTCTGTCGTGTAAAAGTTCATGTGTATTACAAACAATACCAAATACTAGCGGTGACACAATGCACCTTCTTCAGTAACCTGCAAAGATAACATAGATGATTCTTGAAAATACCGCTTTCAACCAGCTACCTTTAAGAACAGATGTAAACAGCTATATCAATCCTCTTTAGTGGATGTATTCTAGTACTATAATTATACATAAACACTGAAGAGCCAAAAAAGCTGGTACACCTGCCTAATATCGTGTAGGGCCCCCGCGAGCATGCAGAAGTGCCGCAAGACGACGTGGCATGGACTCGACTTACGTCGGAAGGTATGCAGGAGGCATTGAAATCTGCGCCAATTTGAGAAAGGGTTGCACGTCTGTCACGTTTAATGGTTCTCGTCAGTCGTCGTTTGTCCAGTTCGTTCACGATCTTTTTCCAGCCGCAGCGATGTCGAATATTTTATGTTTTACCGGATTCCCGATATTCACGGTACACTCGTGAAAGGGTCGTACGCGAAAATCCAAATTTTATAGCTACCTGGGAGATGCTATGTCACATCTCTCGTGCTCCAACTATAACACAACGTTCAAACTCACTTAAATCTTGATAACCTGCAATTGTAGCAGCAGTACCCGATCTGGCAACATTGCCAGGCGCTTGTTGTCTTATATAGGCGCTGCCGACCGCATCGCGTTAATCTGATAGGTTCCATACCTCTGTTATTTGCATACGCACGCCTGTACCAGGTTTTTGGCTCGTCAGTATATATATATAAATATATATATATATATATATATATATATACACGCCTGTTATTACTGGCAGAAGGTTGTCCGTTTTAATGAAAGTCTTGTTTATAAGCATGCAGATCTGAAAGTTTGTATTTACATAAATGAAACAACCGAAATAGATAAAAAAACATTTTTAATTTACATGGTAATGACATATACAGTATTACAAAAGCAATCTTATGAAGTTTACAATTTAAAAGTCCTATTTATTACTAAACAACTACACTGCATTCGTAAATTATAAATTTCATCACAATAAAACTGTATGCGCTGTGACTGATGTCAACATATCATAATGCGTGGAATTATTATAAAATGTCACTCTATCTTCATATGTAATGTCATATAACTAGATTATGTTTTTTACATCATGTTCGATAATACAACATTTCTTTGAAAACATATACATAGATTATCCTAAAATAAATTTCCTCACTAAACTACCACAACACATTAATGCAACAACTATGATCAATAGTTTTGTAAGGCTATCCTTGAAAANAATTTCCTCACTAAACTACCACAACACATTAATGCAACAACTATGATCAATAGTTTTGTAAGGCTATCCTTGAAAAGTTATCTGGATAAATGATATAATAAAGTTAATGAATTATTTCTGGGCAATTCAAGTGGCTACATTGCATTGTATAAAATATACTCTATGAGATTGTTTTGAAGAAAGCATATTGTATAAAACGCACCTCAATTGGATGTTATTCATATTGTATTGGTAAATGGTATTCATATATTAAATGCATTATACTTTGTTTGTATTGTTGTTATATATTTTAAACTCATATGTGTATGATGTACTCATTATATATTTAAAATGCTTTACTTGTTAATATGTTGTTATAAAGATGTATCATATTTAAGAATAAGAAATAAATAAAATAAATTATTTGCAGTGTAACGTTTTATGGTATGTCACACCAGCTTGTCACATTTAATTTTATTGTAACAATGTTGGCAATGTGACATGCAATCAAGTGTATATGTTGAAAGTTTTTTCTGTCTATAGAATTCCAACAGCTTGTTGATTTGCTATCATGCTTATTTAATAGCTCAAAAAGAAACAAGAAAGCTGTGCCAGTTTACACATCACCTTAGAGATCTACCACTGGTGGTTAACATCTGGAGGTAGAGTACGTAATGCGATACTCTTTATTTTACATGACGAGTTTCCCAGGGGAACTATTACCATGTCACAAATATGCACACAATGTTGAATCATAAAAACAAATTCACAAGTAGTTTTTACAATACAGCATCATTTGCTTACGTGAGAAAATGGGCATAAACAGATGGAGAGATGTATTATTTGTAAGGATAGTGGTTATCTTTTAAAGTTTCGCTGAATGAATATAGCTCTGACTTCAGCTTCACGATTAATTCGTTGTGTAGTATTCTCCACAGCAGGAACGGGAGGCATGAAATGATCCTCGTCAGCTAGAGGAGGTGGTAGTGGTTCACCATGAGCAACTGCAATGTTGCGTAACACAGCACCTGCAGAGTTGACCCTGCTGGTTGTATGTAGGCTTGTTCGTAGTCGATGGCCAAAGCATGCAAACCTTCGTTTCCACACTCCGAACAGCCTTTCCACTGTGTTCCTGGCTCTCTTATGTGCTGCGTTGTACCGGTTTTCTGCAGCTGTTGTTGAGAACAGTAATGGAGTGAAGAAAAATGGCAATTGAGGGCATCCATTGTCTCCCAGCAGTATTCCTGGCTTAGAGAGATTTTCAAAATGGGTCATCACCCTGCTGTTATTGAAAATCCTCTAGTCGTGAGTACTGCCGGGCCACCCAGTCACAATTTCCAGGATCTGTAGGTTAGGGACTTAGACAACCTGCAAATTTAATTTAAAATTATTACCCAATATATTAACAACGATGAATGATGGCAGACAAAAACCTATTATTATTGGCATATTTAAATTAAATGTATGGTACTAAAAGTTTTTTATCCAATAAACACTACACACACATCCTGTACATAAATAATCATGTAGTACATATCCCAGCAAACATACCTGAACATTGATTGACATATATCCTTTCCTATTAGGGTAAAGCTCTGCAAACAGGCCGTCTGGGCAATCAATGCACCCACTTACACCACCTTTGGGTGGTAAGTGTATCTTGTCGGACATTAAAAGGACTTCAACACCCTGTCCAGGAAAATGCACAAACTGCGAGAGGTGCCCAGTCATTTCAGAGGATACACCTGTTACGAAAGTCAATAAGTGTAAGAAATGCCTCTGCTTTATTTACACAATTCAACTCAACTACCTGCGAGAAATACAAGATGACTTATTGCAGATATTACTGATTACCACACAAGCTTATTTTAAAATTGCATGTCAGACATGTTGGGACGTATGTACTGATAAGCACTACATGTCACTACTGTCGTCACAGACATAATATGACAGATGTTTAAACACGAGAAGATGGACTAAAGTGTAATTTACTATTTACTTTCTGTAAGATATTTGCAAGTAATTGTACTGTCCACATAATTTACAGTGTTCTGACGTGACCAAACTGAACGTCATGTTGCACGAACCAGTATTTTTTAGCATCTAATCTATTAGGTACTTGTACATGGATAACCCAGTGGGTACTTTTAAATTGTATGGCTCAGATGATTTGCATTCCTTACATAGTATCATTAAGAGCTGGGCCTGCAACCTATTATATTAGCTTGAACAAACTGCAATATCAATTTCACACCCATCAATTAATTTGGACATTAACCGATTTTCACTTGGGGTCAATACACCACCTACCACAATCACCACAAGTTGGATACAAAATGAACACACCATCAAATAATAATAATAACCAACAAAATATCGGTATTATGCTACCGCCCGGTTGCGAGCTCTCTCGCCTGTCCTCTACCCGACCACACTCTTATTCCACGCTCTTCCTGAACTCCATACACTGTTTCCTTTTATGCTACACTAACCTAACAACAAATTACTATGCAGATACACAAGCATCTCCAAATATATTGCTAAGCATAATACTTATTTAACAAACATTTGTAACCTACACGGTATGTTGGTTGCATTACCTTATCACTACTGACATTACAGTGCCCTCAATGTCCAGGAACAAATAATTATTCTAAATTACATGGTACTTAAACACTGCTTGTGGTACTAAATATGCAACAAACATTCTAAATTACAGGTTGCTTTAAATCTGCATGGGATACTAAATATACAACATAAATTTAATACTGTATTATATTTCTTTACCTTTACAATCCTGATCACCGTTGCCTGATTGACATGACATAGGTCACCACATTCTGCAACAAAAAACATTTGCCATACAATTTGATTTAACCTATTCACATCCGACATGTCATAAACACATGACTAGATGGCAATTACATGTTCTATTTGTTATCNATTTGATTTAACCTATTCACATCCGACATGTCATAAACACATGACTAGATGGCAATTACATGTTCTATTTGTTATCCGCAATGCTTTATCACATACTAGCTCAAACATGTGCAACTATAATGTACATTTATCCTCATTATGTTATTACCAGCTTAACTTACTAGCAGACACACGGAACGTGGCATGAAAATATTTTCAATTGCATCCTTGTTAAAAAGCATGCACAAAACGGAATAATTATTTTAAACTATCTGCAAATGTAAAACATTTTAATGATGTTCGAAAATTTAAAATTCAATTGAAAACATATCTGTTTATGAAAGCATATTATACAGTAGATGAATATTTAAGTGACAAAAACAATTATTGTTTTGTGTTCATGTATTTGTATTGTAATTGATACTGTATTTCCAATTTTCATATTTCAATTTCATATTTGGTTTAGGTACACCTTCTTGTAGTATTGTATATATTGGCAACTGATAGATTTTTGTTATTTTTATATGGCAATTATTCATATCTGGCAAATGTAAGTCCTATTTGTCTATTCATGTAATTATATTGTAATGGGTACTGTAATTAATATTCTTCGTATTTTTATAACTGAGATCTTGTATTCCATATATTGTCAAATTACTAATTGCGATTATTTTTGTATGGAAACTATTAACATCTTACATATTATTGTCCTATTAGCTTATGTATTATATTTCATTAGTGTAGTCTGTATTTTTGACAACTGACAATTTATTTTTATTCTGGTATTTATATTTGACAAGTTACATTACATACGTATTGAGATGTATGTGATATTAAATAAATAAATACAACTTTCCAAACTACGGGATAGTTTTGGGGTTAATGCACTCTGTTTCCATTACCAATGCATACGAAAACAAAATAACACTGTACCCACCTGGAAACTATTGCTGCCATAAAATCGGAAGGCGATTACAACCTTCAGGTCTGGTGGCACTGGCAATCCTCTTCTACCTCCGTTATCAGCGGCAACAAGAGGCACAATAGTGTCCATTACAGTATGTTTCGTAACACGAAAACGTTTCACAAACTCAACATCCGAAAATTATTCGCACGGATTTTGGCCATCGTGCAAATACCGACGAGGACGTTCATTACGTGGACGATTCTCGTAACGCTGAAGTAAATCCAAACGACACTTCGTCAAATAACATCGGCAATTCGTACTCCATCACGCAAAACCGTTTAATCTCTGCATACGCATTGCAATGAACATAAATGAGATTACCAAATTAATTTTTCAGAATTTAAAACACGCAGTGAAATAATTTCCACATGGTATTTACAATAAATGATCATCATTTAAGAGTAGCATACGTCACAATTGCTCTTTAATTCAACGTTACATCTTATGAGGCAGGTGTTATTTCGAAGGTTCGACCACCATCTTGCTTAAGGAAGCTAAAAGACGCGCATTGGGCAGCCTTATTTCTCGCCACTTCCTTTTCTTAAATTAAATGCCGTCTTCAACAAGTTACGCTTAAGAGAGGTTCTTCCATTGTAATGAAGGCTTCCTTTTTTATTTAAGGACGCCTTCGTGAAAAACTGATATCTCTGCATAGTGTGAAAGTCCCATTTTCCAATACAAAAGAATTAGTAGTGATACAAAATATAAATACTTACAAAACGAACACACTAATAATAAAAAATTTTATTGGTTTTGTACAGACAATATGTCTAAGAAAATATTTTAAGTGAGTACACAAATGAGTTTATGTGCATCATACAAATTACTTCAAAAGCACTGAGTTTAATTAAAATATTTGTAGATTATTAAGGAGAGAATATTTTGCGAATGTTATCAATGTTATATGGATTTTTTTAAAAATAATATTTCATTTGTGTGCGATATTTTTGTCTGTATAATGACTGTTCTTATTATGTGAAACCGTGAACCTAACAACTAATCCGATACTACGTATTGTTGCGAAATCAATTACAACGTAAAATGTTATGCTTTTCTATACTTCCTACGCTTAAACTACCTACCTTCANTTTCTATACTTCCTACGCTTAAACTACCTACCTTCAGTAATAACTAAGAAAGAGTGTCGCTTATGTATAATATTGAAAACAAAATTAATGAAGAAATGATTGAATTTTTTGCTGCCGCAGTAAAGAAATGAAACGTTAGGAATCCAAAGGGCTATTTTATTAATTTTTTATTTTCGTAGGCACGCATTAGCTTACGTTTTTTCGTGGCTGACAGACGATTTCCGGACCTAGCCGGCAGTTTACATCACTGCATTTTGCCGTGAAGGTTAACGTAACGTATGCGAACAGAAAAACAGACAACTGACAGTCGTAATCACACTGAACGCAATGACGTCATCAGTAAGCGAAGAGAAACAGTGTAAAGCGCTCGCTAGTGTTTCGTTGGCTATCTAAATATACCGTTACTCTTCGATCGATCATTGTGATGGGAGGTGCTCAGAATCAGCCCCCTGGCTGCAATTTTCTCTCCGAGCCCAGTCTCTGACGATTTTCTAAACCCGTCGACTCCTGTGCAAGTTTCTTGTTTACAAAATGCCTGGTTTCGAAATCCTTGTGCTGGGAGTAGGTGAAGTGGTGCTGCTTACCCATCACGTGTGACAGCCTTTCTGCTAGCTTCGTTCTCGGTCCACAGAATCTATACCCAGGAATGTTAGATCTCGAATGGAAGATTATTGATCAGTGTATCAATGGCACCTTATCCGAATTTCAACTTTTCTAATAAAGCCATCGCTGTGTATCAGTATAAACTTGGAACAGTAAGGTTGTAGGGCATATTAATATGGCATTTCAGTGCCGAATCTGCCGACGACAGTTTACCCAGAGTGATAATTTAAAAAGACATTCTACTGCCAAGAAAATGTGCATAATGTCATCAAAAGGCTTGTTTATGCAACCTCCTTGTCCTCCTTCTCCACAACCCCCTCCTCATTCTCCTCCTCTCATTCTATGTACAATATAAAATAAGCCAACGGCAATATCTTAAAGATCGTCTAGCAAGATGTTACTCTACCCAAAAGCATTACTACTGCGGAAGATGCCAATACATCTTCACAGGACCATCAAATTGCGCAAGACGCGCGTCCCACCGAGTCTGCTGGAAGAAGATAGCAGTCTTTGGTTCGAGAATGTGTACCTGTATTCGAAATCGCTCCAGTAACTAAAATATCAGCGACTGGCTCGCATACTGCAGGACATGGAAGGTGTGGGTTTTTTTTCCATGTGACGATAACGAAGAGGTAGTGCCTACAAACAAATTATTGCCAAATGCCGTGTTCGTCACCGATGACATTGCCTGAAAGAAGCAAAAGTTTATATATGTCTACTTTAACATTAGACGGCAAGCGAATGTGGACTATATATATAACTCGGTCAGACTTATTTGCGCAAACCCAAGCAGCTGCTACGCGAAAATGCAAATGAGTTTGTGTTGTTTCGCATGGACATTATGAATTTGCATCATGTTTATGAAGATCATGTAAAAACGGACATGATATTATTGGATTTTAAGTATCTGTGTTCCCTATGCTGGAAAGACAAGTACAGATTTTTGACTATCGTTAAGGACTGGCCCCTATATAATGTGAGGTACCGGACAGCGATTCGATCAGTACGTCGTCAGCCACCGAGAATGAGTTAGGTCATATTGAAATTCGGACAAAGTAACCTCAAGCCGTGCCTCGACAAATACGAAGCTTGAGGATGCTTCATACCATGAAATGATGTAGTCTGTGATACTGGCAGAAGAATAATTTTTAAATGTTGGTGAACCCGAACGATCTGAGGATGCTGTTACTAATCATTTCGTCCACTAACAATGACATCATTTAGGTATTGGTGATTATGTTGAGCGAACAAAACACATTATTTCTGAACTACTTGTCTGAGCTCGGGGCGGAAATTAATTGTATGAAAAAATGATGTTCATGGACGAACATTTAACGAGTGTGCAATGGCAAGTTACCAACACATTGAATGTGGCATCAGCGCAAAATTAAGAGAAACTGAAAAACATTAAGGTAATATGATATGTACATTTAGTGCCTTGATTTCCCACCTATCCATGTAAGCAGATACTCAAAACCACAGCAGGTAAATATCGGATGTATGCAGCTAATGCTTGGAAAATATCGAATGTCGTTGGTAGGATACCCATGACTAAACCTATAAAAGAGAGCAGTGGTGGCAATTATTATTCAGTGTGCTGTCGGACATTGCTAGCGACCTAAATTGGACGATGCAGTCCGTAGGCTCGAAGTATTTGCTCGCCAAGAGAGCTAGACTTTCGCAAGCTCACTACACTGTCGTGCAAAATGAAACAATTTGCAGCAGTGTTCGCATGAATATTTTACTTTCAAATAATTTCTATACATCAATTTGCCACGACGTTATGAAATTACTCGTTTTGTTTGGATGTGTGGGCCTGTCAGATATGGCTAGTAGCAATGCATATGTTAGCATGCGGGTGTCTCGAGCTCTACTGGTTACAGGTTTGGTGATGCGCTCGATTTTATGCATGGTTTGTCTTGCGAAACTCAATCCCATAATTTTAATTGCAAGCACAAAGTAATTTCTTTGTTTCTGATGTCTATCTGCTTATCGTCCTAATCGACGATCCTCACAACTACTTCGTGCACGCACTTAGCGATCACGGGAATATAAATTATGATTTTTGGAACATTGGCCAGTTTATAAACTGGTGGGCCCGTCGACGCGAACTCTTGCAGCGTATATCTGGTTTTACTATTCGCATAGCAGTCACTCGCCAAATTACAGTTTATGCGTATCATGATAGCCGGAAATATATTCACTGGTCACGAGGAATCGTGCGTTTTACCAGCTTCGTTTATTCGCGTCTCAAACCCTACTATTGGCACGATGGTATCTATTTCGGTACAATCAAAATCGGCACTGCAAAATATTCCTGCCTTAACAGTTTTTGGGTTAACCCATAGTACGAGAGTCATGTCCGATGGCATGGATTTCTTGATGGGATTGTCGATGTCCTTCTGTTCGTATGCGCCAATTGGAGTGCTAATTTCCTTCACGTCTTCTGCCACTATGTACTGGAATGCAGAATTAATGCTAGGTTTTGTATTGGATATGGAGTTGTAAGTTTGAAAATCCTTAAGTCCAACGACCTGCTCACCTTCCAGCTCCAAGGGTGGGTAAAATGTTGTCCTCAGCTCTGATGTATTACCACTTAGAATGATGGACAATAATAAACCAACTGGAGAATACAGGCATAAACCTAAATTATGTAAAAATATTAATGAACAATTATTCGCCTTCGATTTATTTTTATTCCTCCGCGCCAGAAAGCGAAGACACAAGTGTCTGCAGTTCCATGTGGCCAGCATCTGCTCCATCTCATAGTAGTCAGTCAATTTACAATTTTTCAGTTACGGTTGCAGTTCGGGTGGAGAACGCAAATTCCCAAAACTGTCGCAGTATACCGCACATTTGCCACGTTTCACATACGTTTCCCAGTGCCTACCGGGCCCCGCTGTCAAATCCAGGTTGATTAAGGCATATTAGTCCCGTTTGGTTTTAAGGGGCAATGCCACTCGCATGGACACACTGCGAAATATAAGTATCTTCAATTTGTATGTAAACAGTTCCATATCCACGTTTCGTTAGCGGTCGATTCGGTAGAGTATTCATTAGGGCCTCCTCCAATTGCGATGCCTTTGCACACTACCTTCTCCTTGGTAGAGCCATCGTATGTAAAGTCCTTTGTCTTTTTTTTACCCATTGCGATAGCTTCCAGTTAATGGTTGTGGTGGCAGTTTTGCTCCTATTGCTTACATTCCTTCGAGGTTCGTTTCACCGCATTAACGATATTCATTATGGCCCTGGCGATACTGACTAGAGCACCGATTGCAGGTATAAAGGTGGAATAATACTTCCCACTTTTTCTTCCTTATCCTCTTGTAACTTCTTCTCACTTTCTTTGCCCATATGCCAAACTTCACCTTGGCTTTCATCGCGTTGTAAATACTCCATGCATCTATTTTTTCATCGTATCTGGTGCCTGTTGCGTGATGTAATTTGTCTGCCCTATGCGCGAGTATCTTGTCTGCCTGGTGCCTGGCTTGCAGATCCTTGTGCTGGGAATAGTCGATAATGTGCTACTTGCACGCCTAGTCCAGCATTTTGATGCCCGTATCGCCGCATGCCAACCTTTTGCTAGCCTTGTTCCTGGCCTGCAGAACCAGTATCCGGAAATGTGCAGCTCGAAAGGTAGATTGTTGATCAGCATATCGACGATACCGTTTCCAGATTTGATCTTTCTTCTACGAGTCATCACACGCCACTGCACTACAAACCAATATATACCCGACCTATATACTTTTTAATTTCAGTATCATTCTAGACATGGAGCATACAGACATGAAGCGCTAATAAAACATCTTTGTCATTTCTGCGGTAAAGCATTTACCTGTTTGCGGAATTTACGATACGAAATTACGACCTGCAGAATGAAAAGTTCAAGGTGACTTTTGAATGCAAAATCTGCCAGAGGCAGTTTTATCGGAGGGATATTTTGAACAGTCATTCTAAGATTTCAGTAATGATTCTGTGGAATCTCCACAATCAGCCCCATATGATCCACATGCTCCACAATCCTCTCTGCATGCTCCGCAATCGGCTCTGCTCGTTACACAATCTGCTCCACATGCTTCGCAGGATAGTAGTGGTACTATACATATTATAAAGCAATAGGTTACTCTGCCCATACATATCCATGCTGAAGATGTCGAAACCTCACACGATGCATGCCATGGCTCGCTGTTGCCCAATACCGTGAGAGGACTCATTTACAGACCATCGGGTTGCGGTTAAATATGTGTGCTTCTCAGCCTTTTGGAGGAACCGAATGGTACTTATACTCCAAATCACTCCAGCAACCGAAATAACAGCATCTATCATGTGTACTGCAGCCCGTGGCAGGCCTTTGCTAATTCTCTTGGAACAATAAAAAAGCCATCGCGCCACTGAGCCAAGCAGTAACAAACTAGGTGTTTATTTTTGACGATGAGTCAAGTGAGAAACCGACCTGTTTTCAAGAGTACTTTAGCATGGTATGGAATGCGTACATTAACTGTGTGTAATTGAGCTAAAATTATTCGGTTGTGCTAAACAGTTACTACACGATAATGTGTATTTCCTCGTGTTGTTTCACATGGACTATACGAATTTGCAGCATGTTTAGGATGACCATGTGAATACAGACATGAAGATCGCAGAGTTTAAGAATATGTGATATTTGTGCTGGAAGAAGGAGTACAGCAAATTGGTGATCTATAAGAATTCGCCAGTATATAAATGAAGCTACAGGCATGGCTTCGATCAGTTTATAGTAAGATGCTGACAATGAGTCACAATAAAATTTCCAAGTTTGGATATGGTCTATGCTTCAATGATGATGGAAATGAGCTAATGGAAGCTCGCTTCAGCACTGTTCACAGGGGCCAGTCGCTTCTTGGGCAAAAGATCGATAGTGTAAAAAATTATGNAGTAACAAACTAGGTGTTTATTTTTGACGATGAGTCAAGTGAGAAACCGACCTGTTTTCAAGAGTACTTTAGCATGGTATGGAATGCGTACATTAACTGTGTGTAATTGAGCTAAAATTATTCGGTTGTGCTAAACAGTTACTACACGATAATGTGTATTTCCTCGTGTTGTTTCACATGGACTATACGAATTTGCAGCATGTTTAGGATGACCATGTGAATACAGACATGAAGATCGCAGAGTTTAAGAATATGTGATATTTGTGCTGGAAGAAGGAGTACAGCAAATTGGTGATCTATAAGAATTCGCCAGTATATAAATGAAGCTACAGGCATGGCTTCGATCAGTTTATAGTAAGATGCTGACAATGAGTCACAATAAAATTTCCAAGTTTGGATATGGTCTATGCTTCAATGATGATGGAAATGAGCTAATGGAAGCTCGCTACAGCACTGTTCACAGGGGCCAGTCGCTTCTTGGGCAAAAGATCGATAGTGTAAAAAATTATGTGGTGGAAAATTTGGTGGTCATCGACCTGCACGTGGGGGGCACAGAGGCTTTGATAAGAAACCCGATTTTATTCGTAGGCATCCTCGACACAACACCGAATCGGATTTGCACAAGTAACACCACCTGCTACAGTCCAGTCGTGCCTATTATACGAATGATTAACACTCAATGCAGTGATTTAAGGACACGACCCATACAAAATTCAGCATTATCGCGGGACTGTTTCCAAGAATGGTGGAAGTTATTGGAACGTGTCTACTGCTGCAGAAATCTATGCCAAACGCAAGATACACCATGTATTTTTGGACGATCCTAACCAACTCGTCGATAGATTACGACTACTTATAGCTTCGCATTCTGTGGGCAACCAGCCACATACCCACGAGATTATATCCATCATTGAAGAATTCGTAGAAGCTGGCTACTTCATGCGATGACTAAATATGCTGTTTCTTGGGAATTGCCTGAAGGAATTATCCTCGGAGGAAGTACGTCATGAAATTACTGGACGTNACTAAATATGCTGTTTCTTGGGAATTGCCTGAAGGAATTATCCTCGGAGGAAGTACGTCATGAAATTACTGGACGTTACTTTACAATCTGACCCAAGCTAAATGCAAGACTTTGCTCGTGCGAATAAAGGCCAACCCTACATTTGAACCATAATATGCATGTTTTGCAAGAATGCCTCGGCCAGACTGCTCAAGTCGAAGAATGCATGTGATGTCACTGAGGCCATGGCAGATGAGTTGAGCATTAGACCCATAACATAAAACCTCTACAGTAACAATGGTGAAGCATACTTTAATGCTACTTTCCATGCACTGATAAAGAGTTACGGCATAAATCACTATTTCATGTACTTTTGGACTCTAAAAGCCAAATTGTGGAGACGTTTCATCGTGAATGGAAACTACAAGTGGCTTGATCTGCTACCGAAACTCGATCGCGAGTGTAATTATACCATTCATTCTACCACTCACATGAAGCCCGAAGAAGACAAGGATGACTCCCTGCTTCGGTCTATTTATGCTATTCCGACGAGGATAGACCCGTGCAAGCCTAAAGCCAAGATTGGTGACGTGGTGTGGATATCCAGAGAGCGTGGCATTTTCCAGAAGGACTATCTTCACAACTGGTTGGTGGAAATGAACAAGGTGGTTCGCATACGACATTAGTACCCAAGCATGTATTACCCCGAGGAACTATGAGGCGAACCCATCGTCGGAGGTTTTTACGCAGAGGAAATCCATCCTACGAAGTTTTCCGATTTTTATTTAGTAGAAAAGTTGTTGAAACTGCATAATGGATGCGTGTATGTGAGGTGGTTCGGACACTCGAAACGTGATGACTTCGGGGTCGACGAGAAGAACATTACAAAATATAACTTACCATTGTTTAAAATATAATATACTAGCGGACCCGGCAGACGTTGTCCTGCCCGAAAGTTGGCTTGCCTGCTATTACCGGTCATACTTTTATTAATGCAAAAATTAATTTAACAGTCATATTTTCATTAATGTAAAAAACATAAAGTATATTAAAATAAATAAATGTTGAATGTTAATACTAAAATAAATAAAATTTGTTTGGTTTTATCTTAAAGCGAGTTAATGAACAATGTTTTTCGTCAATCCCTGAGGTGTGCAAATTAAAAAACTTGATGGTTTACCAATGCGAGAACACGCGACATATAATTGGTCATGTGAGAAGCACGGATTTTCTAGATCGAACCCACAAATGGACATTGTTTGGCCTTGTGACTTATTTATACTCATTGCGAAAGCCAAGTGGATTGGAAATTGCAGGCGTCTAAATGGAATGGGCGAGCCTGAAGGGATCATTGGGATCCGTGGCAGGACAACATCTTCATCTCAAAATTTGCCGTTCAAATTAGTAGCTTCAAGAACATTGCCCATAATTATTTTTATGACGAATGGCGTGCCATTGCATAGCTTTGGTGGATTTAAATTCCGAAGCAAAATGATTGGTGAAGCAATTTTTAATCGCAAATTATTTGATGGCCTTCCCGGTAAATCCAGTGAATTCAAGAATTCAATAGGATAGTTGAATGCTTCGTCAGGATCGACAACAGTATTGATCGATTTAAACGACATCTCATTGTCAGGCAAAGACTGTAGTATTAAGATATTAATAGCGTCAACATCGATATTTTTTGCGGCCAAAATAGCTCGTTCACATAGCCACGCATGATATATGTAATTAGCCCGAAAATCTGTGGAATATGCTTTCAATCAAAGCATCTTTCGTGGCTACCATGTTGCAAAAATTGTTTGGCAATTTGATGCATTATATATTTCCATGGAATAGAATATTTCCATTGTCAATGTTGAGCAATTGTTCGGAGAATGACAGTGCCATTGGATCGTTTTGCTGTTGAACACGCATATTTATGGTAAGGCGTAATGTATTGACATTTCTCCATAGGTATGATTGTTTCAAACATGCGTTNTATTTATGGTAAGGCGTAATGTATTGACATTTCTCCATAGGTATGATTGTTTCAAACATGCGTTAATTTTGTCCGCCTATGTAGAGCGTGGAATGACCGGCAATGTCTGTTTAAAATCACCGGACAGCAGCAGTAGAGCGCTACCGAAAAGTCTGGTATTATCGTTGAGATCTTTCATCGTTGTATCGAGAGCTTCAAGAGAATGCTTGTGGGCCATAGTACATTCATCCCNTCGAGAGCTTCAAGAGAATGCTTGTGGGCCATAGTACATTCATCCCAGATAATAAATTTGCATTTTTGCAAAACTTTAGCTATGCCGGAATGCTTCTTTATGATGCACATTGCGTCTGGATTTGTTTGAACATTCAAGGGCAATTTGAGTGCTGAATGTGCAGTCTGTCCACCATCAAGCAATGTCACTGCAATGCCTGATGAAGCAATTGCCAATGCAATATGATTTAGTGATCGAATGCGCGCAAGTATCAGTGAGATGGGGAATGTTTTGCCAGTGCCGCCTGGTGCGTACAAAAAAAAAAAGAATACGCCTTGTTGTGATGTAATTGACAAATTAATTCGATCGTATATGTTCTTTTGATCAGTAGTGGGCAGTTGCTCATTATTTGCAACAAAAGTAGTCAAAGAAGCCGCATCGAACTGTTGTTCGCGCTGAACAGCGCTGTTAATGATGTCTGTTGCTAGGTGGTTAGGCGATGGTATACCTAAATGAATGAGTGGCATATTCGAAATGAGAATGCAAATATACTCAATCTTTATTAACGCCTCGTTATATATTTCCGGCGAAAAATCGATATTGGGATATTGATCAGCGGTCCGAATGCGATGCAGAATGTCTTCGCTAATGGAATCTTTATATTTGTCTAAGAGAGCAGAAGCTTGTGACGGAAAACATGTCGTCAACAATATGGCGAATAATTGGCGAATCTGATGAGGAGAGGAGCTCAGTACTGCATCTGTATGTGTGAGATCCCAATGGTTGTCATCTTCCAGCAAATGCTATTCGCGACACGCATGTGTTACGCGTCGTAGAAAATACCATTGACTGTTCGCAAGTATCGAAAGGACGTCGGTCCAGGAACGTTAACCAACAACAAACTCAAGGAGAAGCATTCGCGTTGCTTTGGATGGACTGTGTATAATCGGCCTAATGTATTTCCCATGAATATGACGTATCCTTGGACTGTGGAACGGCTTGCTTTCATGGGTCCCCCATTCTTTACTGTTTGTTCCACGTGAAAAATCGTGGCACATCGGTATACAATAATGTCTTTGCGAATTAACCGAAAATACCTAATCGGTTCCGTAGTTCGAAAAACTCAGTTAGTGTGGTTTTTGGGGCAGTTAATGCTCGCTGTATAGCAGTATCTTCAGTGAAATAAACACTCTGTCCATTTTCCAGGTTCACGGCCAGATGTAGAACAGCAGGGTCTCTGTTGAATATTGTAAATTTCAAAATGTGCCAAACGGCTTCATTGCCTCTAATGTATCGGCCCATTTGATAATATTTTATTTCGTCATTATCATTAACATTTTGAACAACAAATACAGCCATATCGCTGCCCTTATGAACGTATTTGCAAATGTATTTGCTGGACCTCACGGAACTGCAGAACTCAACGTGTATGTGTGCTTTGTAGGTTTTGGACAGCAATGGCGAATACGGAATCACCCAGCGATGGTCAATGTCAACCGGATTTCCACCGTTTGTCATGCGCATTTGATATGATTGGCCACCATTTGCTGTGTCTCTTCGATGATGCAATGGATGACCATCGATATTATTGATAGTATCGTTTGTACGCATTTTTGAGAAACGTTTTATCCATTTTCCATTGTCCATGCACGGCGCCGTCATGATGAGATCACCGCATGGACCATGGATCATGTTAGCTGTAACAATTTCAAACAACACTTGATCGATATTCCGATCCGGAATTTCTGCTGAAATAATTTTATCTATTTTTCTGGCCATACTTTGTTGACCAACCAAATAAAAATATGGGCATGTGGCAAACCTCGTTTTTGCCATTCAACAGAATACAGCTATCAACGTGTTTCGACGAATACATAGTGATGTGTAATCAAGTTCATCAACGATTTTAATTTTTGTTTGAAGACACGTGCAGAGATATCATGGCGATGCATTGCTGTGTGATGTGGCAATAACGAAATTAAAATTTCATCCCAGTTTGGATTGCACGTAAATGTTATGAACAAATCTGGTCGGCCGTACGCGCGCATGAAAATCATGGCGTCTTGAATGTATTCATCTATATGACGCGGACTACCAATATATGATGATGGAAGAATATATGCGGTACCGATGTCATTGATATTAGTTGTTTCATCTACGTTAATGACAACAGCATAACACAAATGAATGTACTCCTCAGAATGCAGCTTCGCTTGATTATACTTGATGTACTGTAATCGCTCGTTTTCATTTTTTGCATACATATTAACCATGTATTGATGAAACAGCTGGCGGCATCGGAGAATGTTGTTTTCTTCATTTAGACGAATCATCAACCGATATGAACAGAAGTTCACCGCGCTCACTTTCTTGTTGGTTTCTGCACCTGCAAAGTAAAAATATAAATAGGACAAAAATAAATTAATCGTACAGAAAAATAAAAATTAAAATAATGTGTAAATTGTACCTGTCACTAGATTTCTTTGTTTGATGTCCATTGTCCATCTTCTCCTTCCCAAAATATCAATGGATATTGCAAAGCGTCATAAGAACTATGACTGTCTTGAATTGTCTGCACCGTGTTATATCTGGGTTGGATCCGTATATCTCGACGGTCGTATGCGTCGCCAACATAACAACTGCAACTTAATTAACGGTTGGTGCATTGTATCGGCCTGTGTGCCCTCCAGATGGTACTTTGTCTGCTTTGATGACGATCATATAGCTATCGTTTTGCAGTTTGTTTGAAACAGTATTAAACAACTGGACCAACTGGTTGTGATTTCGCAAGAACGGTTCCAAAGTCGCCACAATTTCTCGCTCCTCCATCTGCTTGATATGGTTGTATTGGCAGCGTGTGTTAATTTGTTGCTCCTCATCGCCCATTAAGTAGATTTGCAAGAATATTGGAACGGCATCTGGCATTGACATTAAAGAACCAATTTGATTTTACACTTAGCCTTGAATCTTAAACGTTGATTGACAATTGCGACCATCCTGATTCTGAAAGGGTTTTGTTGCTCCAAATGAAGTCATTTGGAAGCAAAAACTGTATTTACGAATTTTACGCAAAAAAAATTTTGATTAAGGTGTAGCTCCAGCCAATAGCGTTTTCAATGGTTCTGGCGGCGAATGCAATGGTGGCAGTACAACTTTTCCAGACGCGCAGTAGGAACCGGCCGATTCACCTCTGTATTTGAATGCATGGCAATGTTGGCATTCTTTGTCCATAGCGCCGATGACATATTGTGAATGTGACGAATAGTCGATGTCCGACTCCTATTCGAACGCAAGGCGGAGAAGTGATGCACGTGTCAATGCGCGATGTACTTGTAGGCGCTGTCGTTCATGTGCTCTGTCTGTGTGCGTCGGTGGCTCGTTGACGCGCTTGTCTTTGTTGCAACGCATTAGCTTGAAGGCGTTCGTTGCGTTGCTCTTGACTTTAATTTTCATGTGTGTTTGCCACCTGGTCTCTTAAATTTGCATTGTCCGTCAATTGATCCTCTGCCGTTCTATTTAACCGATGGGTAAAGACTATTTGTGAATTCCGTGTATGTCGATCAATATTTCCTCCTCGTCCACGAAGACGAGGCATTGTGCTGTAATAAACACACAACACATATATATAAGTAACTTATATTATAATTTTATGGATGTTATAATTTGTTGAACAAACTTACATGTTGTTTAACACTTCTTAAATTTTATATGTTCTGATATGCGAAAAAGATTAAATATAAAAACGTCAATTATTCATGAACTTATAGTTTTTTCATTTTAAAAATGGTTGGGAGGGGGTGGCTGGGGTGGAAATTTTGNACGTCAATTATTCATGAACTTATAGTTTTTTCATTTTAAAAATGGTTGGGAGGGGGTGGCTGGGGTGGAAATTTTGTGGTTATGTGTTCTGATGTGCGAAAAATCTTAAAAAATTAAATAAAATTTCATCAAAATATAAAAAACTATTTCCTGGAAAACGATTGCAGCCCCACCTACCGGGTCCAATTGTGAATCTAAACCATCCAGGGACCCACTCAAACACACAAAAATTTCATCAAAATTGGTCCAGCCGTTTAGGTAGAGTTCAGTGACATAAACACGTACAGAATAATTATATATATAGATATATATTCTTAAATATATGTATTGTTTTTGATTATAGGTCGGTTTACCTTACTTTTCATTCATTTCATTATTGCACTTGACGGTTATTATACACAATACTGGGTTTGTCGATTGCTAGCTCTGTGTAGGTGGAGACCTGTGAAAATTATATATTTTTTTAAATTTGACATGGTCAGCCGCCCTGCCTGTCGATGCATGCTTGCAACTAAACTCCAGTAACCTAAATGAATAAAAATATTTTTATATTTTTAAAAAGAAAAATTATTATAAATAAATATGATTAAAAGAAAAAAATCTTATTGCTGATATTTATAAGTTTTGGATAGTCAAAGATTTATACAAAATAGTATTACTATGCATTACAATACTCACGACCAAATATTTTTTCGTCTTCTGCACACACACGCTATTGCTTCTTTTAAACCATTGACATAGCTCATGTTCCGATAGCCGAGTGGTCCAAGGTTTCTGCATGCCATCCTGCCCTCTTCCAGACGATACATTGAAATCTGCGAAAATAAAATAAAAAGAAGCGCCCCCAGCGGCCAACTCTGGAATAAACATGGCAGCTGAGCGAGAACGACACCAACGCATTTAACTGCCATCTCCATAAACAAATATGGTGGTCGAACGTCTGGGGCTCTCCCTAGCAACAGCTGATGTAAACAAAATACTAGTGGAAACAAAATGGTGGAGAAGATGTGAAATACCAGAAACAAGATGACTGATGGAAACATGATGGCAACTGTGATGTCATCTAAGATGGTGGATCCAAGATGGAGGCGGATCTGCAGACCCGCAACTCCTAGCCCTTGTCCTTGGATCGGCCAAATTTATCTTATGGTATGATTAGTTCGTATGGTGGGCTGATATTGATAGTTCGTATGGTCAAGTCTTTATGGTTGGTCGGTCTGGTCAGACGGTTGGTCTGGCGGACTGTTATCGTACTATGGTATGTGATATATTTTGCGAAGATTTGTAATGGTTTTGGTAATATTTACAAAGTTCTTCGAAGATTTACGAAGTNTGGTATGTGATATATTTTGCGAAGATTTGTAATGGTTTTGGTAATATTTACAAAGTTCTTCGAAGATTTACGAAGTGTTTGCTGAGATTTACGAAGAGTTTTCGAATAACTGCAAAGAGTTTTCGAAGATTTGCGAATATTGAGCGAAGTTTTGCGTTGCTTTTGTGGGAAAAAATTAGACACGATATTCGTATCAGACGACTTTTTTTTTGCGATTGGCCGTCATCGGCTGTTGGTATAGGTGTGCCGTATGGCCGGTTGGTCTTGACCACAGTTCTAGCCATTTTTGCAGGAATTGGCCTTGGAAGGAACCAGACTTGGATGGAGTCAGTCTCTTCATGAACCGTTTGGGGATTGTACAGTAACGGGGTAATAGTCGAATGGTCGGTTGAGGATGAGAGTAGCTGGTAATGTGACGATCTAGGAAGAGTTATTATGAGTGGTGGTGGGTTGGTGAAATGTGTGGATGTTGGGAGGGGATGTCGTGCTATGTCGAGTGTATGACGAGGGAATAGGACCGACGGGAATTGTGGTGGTGGTGTTAGTGGGCATGGAGGGAGGTGGAATATGTGTTACATAAAGTAAAAAAAAAAACGCTTTGGAGTCGTAGGATTGATCGGCTATATAGGCAAAGAAATATAAAGGTGGGGGTTCAGTCGGCTGCTGTTCGTCGTACCAGGGAGTGGCTGTGCTTTGCCTTCTTTACGAGAAACGGAAATGTCAGGGTCACACACAGCCAACTTGGTTTTTCATATCAGGTATGTAATTTTTTCCCCGATATTATCTTCTATTTAGATTTTTGCGATTTTTTTCGAATTTTCATGTTTAAGGTTTTGGTATCAAGGTTAAGGTCGCCAACATTCAACATAGGGGTCGCAGTCAGGAATGTAATAATTTCGTCGATTTTTATGCATTTATTCGATTTTTACAGTATTATTTAAAATTTTTAGTTTTAAAAGTTATTGGGGTTAAGGTCAAGGTCACCGGCATCCAAAATGCATGTTGGAGTCAGTGATNCCTTCTTTACGAGAAACGGAAATGTCAGGGTCACACACAGCCAACTTGGTTTTTCATATCAGGTATGTAATTTTTTCCCCGATATTATATTCTATTTAGATTTTTGCGATTTTTTTCGAATTTTCATGTTTAAGGTTTTGGTATCAAGGTTAAGGTCGCCAACATTCAACATAGGGGTCGCAGTCAGGAATGTAATAATTTCGTCGATTTTTATGCATTTATTCGATTTTTACAGTATTATTTCAAATTTTTAGTTTTAAAAGTTATTGGGGTTAAGGTCAAGGTCACCGGCATCCAAAATGCATGTTGGAGTCAGTGATNAAATTTTTAGTTTTAAAAGTTATTGGGGTTAAGGTCAAGGTCACCGGCATCCAAAATGCATGTTGGAGTCAGTGATGTTATACGTTCTTAAATTTTTACGATTTCATTTAAATTTATTGGAATTATTTTCATGATTTTGCGAGTTCTAACTTGTTGGGGTCCATGTCAAGGTTGTCAACGACCAACATGGTGGCCGTAGTCGCCATTGTAATTTAGTCCTGCATTTTTAGAAATAGTTTTCGATTGTTTCAATTTTTGTTGATTTGTTATGATTAAGAGTTTATTGGTGAGGGTTAAGGGTTGTTGATTAAGGTGATGGGTTAGAGTGGGTTGAGGGTGGGGAAACGTTATTGAATCCTAGATTATGAACATTTTTTCTCAATTATTTACAGTTTTTTTTAATTATTGGGTGGACATAGGTAAGGGGAGTTGGATAGGGAGGTGGCGTGAGCGGAAGGGAAAGGTGATGTAATGATACATGTTCCTCGATTTATAAATTTAACTTTTCGAATTGTTGCGATTTTTCTTGATTTGTTAGGCCTGGGTGGGTAGTTGTGAGGTGTGAGGTGTGCTGCTTAGGGCGGCGGAGTAAGTGAATTTGAAGTGTGATTTAACATTATATTTTCCTCGAATTTAAGAAGAGTGTTGAAATTTTTTTCCATTTTCCTCGATTTCTATGACAGGATGGGCGATCGTGGCGGTGAGGGGAAAGGTTAGGACATTTGTTATGGTGGTGTGGTGAGCGGGGGAAGCTGTCTAACGTTATATGTTCCTTAATTTTTAGAATATTTTTATATTTTTATGATTGGATGGGCGGTTGGTAAGGGGTAGGGGTGTTGGTTATGGTTGTGGTTGGGTGTACCGGGGTGTAATGTTAGACTTTATTAGATTTTTATATATTTTTTTAATTTTTATCGAATTCTAACCTACTTTCCGAAGGAAAGATAGGCTTATGCAATCACCTGGATGTCTGTCTGTTGAAATGTAATATATATGTCCCCACCCCCTAAATCCTATTCAGTTATTATACAGATTGTAATGATTTTTAACAGTAGTATCATACCAAGTATCATAATTACAACGGAGCTTTTTACATTTTTTGTATCACATACCTAAGTAAAATTATAAATATTAATATTTCTAGTAAGCGCACTTGAATCAATCCGCCTATCAAGGTATCTTGTAAATCGGAGGGCAATATTTATTTCGAATTCGTGACATTCTGTATGGCTTAATAACATCAATTTTGTGTAGACAAAGTATTGTTACAAAATTAAATTCCTACAGACACTTATTTTTAAACCGTCAATATGTGGGCCTATTTCTTACATCCCAAATCCCAAACTATCTTGTAATTATTTACCGAGCTAGTATTTATATTATGTAACGATGTCTTTGTTATGGATGAAAAAATAAATTAAATTTAAGTTAATACATTAGCACGTATTTGCGCTAGGGAAACGTGTGTATAAGCACNATGGATGAAAAAATAAATTAAATTTAAGTTAATACATTAGCACGTATTTGCGCTAGGGAAACGTGTGTATAAGCACTTATTAAAATGAATTATTATATTACAATATTTATGATTTTATAATAATTCCCCAAAAAGAATTATTTATATGCCATTGAATACTGTTTGATAGCATTGCTCCATCGTTGCTTTATTTTGTGTTTTTCTGAAATCTGTTTTTGTTTACTGTAAGCACCAGCTATGTAAAAAGACTATGTTTATTTTCTTTTTTAACATACCTTAATTTTTTTGTGGTTTCGATTTAGAAGCTGCATGTGCCGAAGAATTCTCGAAAGTGTTATTTTCCTATAAAGAATGCATTTAAAAATTAATTTATCATGTAAAAAAAAATTGTGTGCATGTGTGTAATACCTTGAAGTAAGACCTATGCTACCTAATACCCTGTAAGCACCTGTAGTACTGAATGATGGGTTTGATGCTAGACGCATTTATACACCACAAAGTTCTAGGGTTTTGCTAAAAATGTTCAAATGTTCACAACTTCGAGGTTAGTCGAGATAAATTTAGAGCATGTATTAGGTTAAATAACATGCTACAATTTGCTCGATTATGCTGACTTCTTCATTTGTTCCAGGTATTAAGGTAGTATATGACCTACTGAATCCTATACTTGTGATTCCCTCCCACTCCCCGCAACACACACACACACGAACACGCAAAATTATTTCCACAGGGTGACTGAATTTTAAAATGCACTCTTTATGGAACTTTACCACAAAATAAAACTTCAACGAATTCTTCGGAACATTCTACTCTTACATGAAAAGCGTTAAAACTAAAAGTCATGTAAATAAAACAATAAACATGACCAAGGTATTTGTTAAGAATCACTGCTTTTCCAAAAATGTATAATGGAAAATGGCGTAAATCTACATTACTATTAACACTGAACACAAATTTAATACGGGTACAATAATGTTCGCATTACGTACTACCAAACGTGATAGTGGGGAGGGTTATGAAGATTGAGAAAATTGACCTGTTAAACTCATATTTTTTTTTTCTAATTTATGTCAAGTGGGTGTTTTCACTTTACTAAACGCAGGAAGAACTAACCTTACTTCATGGAACTTCACAATTATTGAATCACAACCGGTGTGTGTGCTGATGCACTATCGTGCGTTGGTACACACATCTTGTTATTCTGTTTACGACAAACTCCTAATTAAATGGATGTTTCGGCACTCCGCACTCTACTTACAAAAAAACCGTTAGCAGTACTTATCACAGTGAAANAAAAAACCGTTAGCAGTACTTATCACAGTGAAAACCAATTTAATAGGGTCATCACAATATTCGCATTACGTAGTATGAATCACGATAGTGGTGATGGCTATGAAATTTTGGGAAATTAAGAGGTAAAACACATAACAATTATGTTTGATTTATGTCAAATGGGTGTCTTTACTGCACTAAATGCAGGAAGACCTAACCTTCCTTCATGGAACTTTGCGATAATTGAATCACAACACGTGTGTGTGCTGATACTCTATCGCCTTCCGGCACACACATCCTGTTATCGTTTTTAAGACTAGCTCCAAGATTTAGGGGTGTTAAGGCGCTATGTGCTCCACTACCTACAAAAACTTTCCGCCATGCCTCTAATCACTGTTTTTGGGGATTTACTTTCCTTCTGGCGCTGGGACTCTGGCACGGTGCATAATGTTTCGCAATGCTTGAATAGTAATTTTGAGTGCTAGGGACTATGCTTGAAGGTGAATCACAAGGGTTGGGTACGCCGACGCGCTAACGCCTGTCAGAAATGTTAGAAGAACGAGTCACATGAATCAATTACTATCGACCAAATAATAAAAATGTCCAACGTATTTCATATTACTCACATATGTAGGGGGTGGAAACAATTCCTTCGCAGCGAGCAGGAAGTGAAGTAGGTATGCACACATTCGTCGGGATACCAGCGGTGAAACACGAACATCAACGACGTACCAGATGAAGTGTGGTGTCACCCTACCTCACCGAGGAAGACTATGCAGCACATCCTGCCACAAATGCACATAGGTGTTTGCCTTTGTGTACAGATCAACAAAATGCACACTACGTTTTACCCAATGCTCGTAGTGAGAAAATCAACTGTTCCTGGACTATACTACCCTTATTAGACTTTCTTTTCCCTAATATTGCCTCGTCAGTTTCAATGAAAGAGCTCCTGCCCACCAATTTCCCTCCTGGTTTCACACATATTCCAGTCAACCATCACCTCGTCACAAAAGTATGATCAATCAATTTTGATAAGTACACTAACATGACACGTTCAACTTTAACATAGTGCGAGAATTCGGACTAGCAAGAACATTATACGTCAGTTTCCAAATTACTGTTACAGACAACCTTATCGTTCCAAATCACGTGCCTTGCCAAAAATTATAATTTTTTTAAATTACAAAGCACCAATTTATTTTTCCTGCCAACATATGTCCTAACATACTGTTGACAACGGAAAAATTTGCTGTCCTCAGCCAATTCAAGAACTGTTGCCCATGATTTGCACCTTCCACATCACAATACAACATGGTATACTTAATAGTCACACAATAATGGCCAAGACAACGCCTATTCAGCAAATTCGTATTCGTCTAGATAAAACCCGCCTCATAGCCGACTCTCAACCACAGAAGTATCCTATATTCGTAAACCACAAATCTTCAAATGGCCACATTCTGACGGAACACCACATGTCCGAAATCACACTCCACTTCCCTACAGCATTATAGGATGCATATAACATGGCGACACACTCAAACAATGCCTCGAAACCCCTCTTATGATATTTTTTTAATACTTTTTCTTCGTGACGTATTACAATGCCGTCTTAAATGTGACCCGATAAGCCCTGCAAAATTCAAATGCATATTTTTATATGTTTTAGGATGTTCCCTTCAACAATACGTGATTCTTAGAAGTTACCTACCCTAATTTAATGAGGGCATCAGGTTATTTGCAGTACAAACTACGAACGCGATAGTGAGGACGACTACGACGAGGAGAATTGTGGGGGGAAACATGTAAAATGCATATAAAAAGCCTTTTAATGGAGTTGCGTTACCATGTTAAATTTACGGAAGAAGACATCGCGAACCCAATCTTAAATGCACTATAGGTGAATCTTAGTGTATGGGTGGGTAGTTGTTAAGAAACGCATATTTTCCGAAGAAAAAATTTCTGAAAATGGTATGAGTCAACATTTTTCATTACACAGAAAAGGAATTATGTTGAATATAACGTAAATAATTTCTGATGTTAAAATATTTCAAAACTGTTTCCTTTTTCACAATACGGTCATCACGANTTGAATATAACGTAAATAATTTCTGATGTTAAAATATTTCAAAACTGTTTCCTTTTTCACAATACGGTCATCACGATATTCGCAGAACGTACTGCCAATTGTGATAGTGGGGAGGGCTATGGTGATCGGGGGAACTGAGGGGTAAAGCGCATAAAAATTATGTTATTTATGTCAAATGGGTTGCTTCACGAATGTTGAATCATAAAAGGTGTGTGTGCCGATTCATGTCAGCACACACGTCCCCTTTTGTTTTCCATCAAATTCCAAGTATTGCTAATATTTCCGCTCGTTAACTATTTAAAACTGCCAGCTTGTCTTGATGACTCACTGTCTTGGGTTTTACTGCAATGCTGTTCAGGGACTCCGGCTTTGCGCGTAATGTTTGGCAACACTTGAACAATATTTTTGAGTGCAAGGGGGTTTCNTTGAATATAACGTAAATAATTTCTGATGTTAAAATATTTCAAAACTGTTTCCTTTTTCACAATACGGTCATCACGGTATTCGCAGAACGTACTGCCAATTGTGATAGTGGGGAGGGCTATGGTGATCGGGGGAACTGAGGGGTAAAGCGCATAAAAATTATGTTATTTATGTCAAATGGGTTGCTTCACGAATGTTGAATCATAAAAGCTGTGTGTGCCGATTCATGTCAGCACACACGTCCCCTTTTGTTTTGCATCAAATTCCAAGTATTGCTAATATTTCCGCTCGTTAACTATTTAAAACTGCCAGCTTGTCTTGATGACTCACTGTCTTGGGTTTTACTGCCCTGCTGTTCAGGGACTCCGGCTTTGCGCGTAATGTTTGGCAACACTTGAACAATATTTTTGAGTGCAAGGGGGTTTCCATGAAACTCAAGCTGAGTACATGTTTCACTACTTCTTGTTTAATACCTACAAAATACTGCCTGCATGCCTTTAATCAATGTTTTGGGTATTTTTTCCTCTACTGGCTCTGGGACTTTGGCTCTGTGTTCAATTTTTCGGCTACTCTTGAACAGTATTTAGTCCACACGCTAAGAAAAAAACCACACATTAAAACTCCCTGCACTGAAAATAATTTCCTTACTAAATCTCTATTACACTGAAGAGCCAAAAAAAATGGATCACCTTCCTAATATCGTGTAGGGCCACACCGAGAACGCACAAGTGCCGCAAGACGACGTGAAATGGACACGACTAATGTCTAAAGGTATGGAGAATGCAATTAACACCATGAATCCTGCACGGCAGTCCACAAATCCAATCTCTGCAAATTTGTGAAAGGGTTGCACGTTTGTCACGTTTAAAGATTCTCGTCAGTCGTCGTTTGTGGGCAAGAAAGTGCTAGAAAAAGGCCGGCGTCGCTACAGGAAGATGTGATGTTTTACCGGATTGCCGATATTCACTGTACACTCGTGAAATGGTCGTACGCGGACATCCAAATGTTATCACTACCTCGGAGATGCTATGTCCCATCTCTTGTGCGCCGACTATAACACCGCGTTCAAACTCACTTCAATCTTGATAACCGGCAATTCTAGCAGAAGTAACCGATTTAGCTGCCGACAGCACCGCGTTACTCTGATTGGTTCCATACCTCTGTTATTTGCATACGCACGCCTATACCAGTTATTTTGGCCCTTCGGTGTATATACAGTCCATTACGAAATATAAATAACGATACTCACCAACGTAAGTAGTGGTGTATTGCTAATAATTCGTTTATAGCCGATAGTACGCTCGCTTAACATGAAAATGTGGACACACCGGATAAAGCCACCAAATATTTTCCAGGTACTAGTTAGGTACTTAGGTTTAAATTTTTGACAGGTACCAACTCTTCCGTAGGCCATCTTGGATTTTATTGCGGCCATTTTTAAATATAGGTACATTTTCAATATCTCTNGGTACCAACTCTTCCGTAGGCCATCTTGGATTTTATTGCGGCCATTTTTAAATATAGGTACATTTTCAATATCTCTGCTTCTAAAACACTTAGGACCACAAACTTGGTGTCTAAGTATACATATTTGGGGTCAGACAATACAACTACAAAACTTAATAATTTCTCAGACTATATATTTATTCACTTATATATGCGCCTATTACAAACTATTCNGGTACCAACTCTTCCGTAGGCCATCTTGGATTTTATTGCGGCCATTTTTAAATATAGGTACATTTTCAATATCTCGGCTTCTAAAACACTTAGGACCACAAACTTGGTGTCTAAGTATACATATTTGGGGTCAGAGAATACAACTACAAAACTTAATAATTTCTCAGACTATATATTTATTCACTTATATATGCGCCTATTACAAACTATTCACGAATTTACTGTTTTGTCCACATTTTCTAATTTTTTTTTTTATTGTTTGTTAGATTGAATTGTAATACAAGATGGGTTGGAACAAGTGTGTGATCTGTCAGAAAAGAACTTCAGAAAATCTAAAATGTCAACTCAATGCACATGGAATCGAAGACAAGACAACACACACCATACCGGTCTTTCTTGAACAATATCAATGAGTTTATAAGGTGGGAATCATTGCCACTGAAAAAAAATTTTGGAGTCGACATGAGTGTATCTGTACTGGACGAAAACCTTGGTGCACGGCATTAATCTTGTTACGTCAAGTTCAGCAGTTTCAAGTTGGATAGAGCTAGAAAGTGGGGAAATACTTCAGGAGGCAGCACAACTGTAGATAAACGATTCCGGCGTGAAGAGAGTTACAAAATGGCGTGTTTTTTATGTCGTGGATACGATGGACTCTTTCAAGAATTTCGGACATTTACAACTGATACGACCATACGAAAAATGGTAAAATAAATGCAATAAACCCGGTTGTTGGCAGTATTAGAAGGTGGTGATATCATTACCCTTGACGCCAAATATCATCTGCAATGTTATGCAGCACTGAGAAATCGCTACCGGTCTCACCTAAGGAAACTAAAGAAGAAGTTGGTGGGAGGATTTGCAGAAGAAAGTCAGATAAATGCTAGAGCACTTGTGGAGCTTTATACTGTGTGGAAGATGGGACATTCTACTTTAAATTTTCAAAGTTTCATGAACTGTATAAGAACCGATTAAAAATTCTTGGCGTTGAGAAGGAGGTTAACAGAACCAGAATGAAGGAGAAATTGCTAGCTCACTTTCCACAAGCGCAAGAACAAAGTGATGGAATGTATTATATTTTGGTGTTTGAAAAAGGCATGCGGGAAATGCTGCAGCAGGCCATGTCATGTGATTAAGAACATGATACCCGTTTGATATCTAAGACTGGCAAGTTAGTGCGAAAAGAAATTGCATGTAAGACAGTTTTCCACTTCGGAGGTAATTTTCGTTCTGATTGTCAAGAACAGTCAGTGCCAACTGTTCTGAAGACCCTTGTATGAATGATTTTGAATGGTGCTGATGTAAGCAATCTATATGCTATATATTCACAGGCAAATCTCACAATCTGTCAGACCATTGTCTTTAACTGCAAGAAACAGTATGCATCCACGAAATCCTGGCATTCATTACAAAAGGAAACACCATTGCCACTTTATATCCGTTACTTCTAAGTGTGTCTGTGGTCCAGGTTTCTTTGACAGTTCGTACTACATCAATTGGGGCTCAGCGTAAGCGATAACAGAGTTCTTCAGCATGAGAGAAACCTTGCAACTACTACATGTGCTGATTTTCGTGAGAAAGGAGCAGTGGTTCCAGCTCATCTAAAAAAAGAAATGTTTACTGTGGGTTCACTTGATAACTTGGGCCACTATCCTTCAAGTATGACCGCTGTGGGATCATTTCATGGCATTGGTAAAAGTCTGTTCCAGTTTCCTACATTGTCTAATTTGAGGGTGAAGCAGAGAGAGATAAGTCTGTCTTTGGCTGTTAACAAGAATCATCAGTTGCCAGAAATCTTCACCACTGTCCCAGCTGTGGCTTTGAAGGCGAACGATGTGTATGTTATTCAAATGATTCACAACAGAAGGTAGGACAACTAGAAAATGCAAAATTGGAGGAAAGCAATTGGCTCCAGTATGCTTGCAAACTTCTGAAGAAAGATGTGTTAGAGAAGGCTGATACTGTTTCAGGGTCAGCTTTTCACGCCTCCTAGGATGTATCAGAAGATCATCAAAACTAGCCTTAGTCAGATGTAACCCCTTTTCTATGATAAGGCAGCTACGGCCTCCATGATGAACCATGGGATGAATGTCTTGTGTTGGGCTACAGAATATCTAAATTCTGAACAGATACCCATTTTGGCAGTTTATGCATCATTGTATGCCCTAGCCAAGTTCACACAGTGGAAGTAGCCTCATAGACATGGAGAGGAAACGTTCTTAGTAATGATGGGTGGCTTGCATATTGAGATGGTGATGTGGAAAACGTATGGTAACTACTTGGAGGGATCAGGATAGACTTGCGCGTTGGCTGAAGCTCGTATTGCTTCTTCAAGCACAACCGACTCTTTCCTTTCGGCCTCGCATGTGACTAGAACAAGACATTCTCACCTGGTGACAGCATTGGCTTTGAAAAAACTGCAGGAGGATACTTTCTTATTCACGAAGGACTACACGATGATAAAACAAGCTTTCATGGAGAAGATAAATGGTAGAAAAGAGTCCTACATTTCAGTACTGGGACACTATTCTTAACATGGAGCTCCTTGGCCTCATTTTTATCAGATCGCATCATGAGGGGAATTTTAATCTGCACGTGGAAATCCTCAAGGCCCTGGCACCTTGGTTCTTCACTTTCGACCATCACAACTATTCACGATGGATCCCAATACACATCCGAGATTTGGTAAATCTTCCACTTTCCATTCTTGAAGAGTTTGAGGAGCAGGGTCACTGGGTAATCCACAAAACCAAGAACCGATTCTCAAGTATACCAATCGACCAAGCACATGAACACAGTTATAAGGTCGTCAAGGGTTCAGGAGGTGCTGTTGGTCTGATCGAAAATCCTTCAGCCTTCAGAAAATGGATGGTCTCAGGGCCTGCACAAGCTAGGTTATTAAAGGATTTTCAATATAACTTTATCCCTAATCACGACAACAGTTATCATCATAATCATAAAGAGGGATTTGCCACACAGAAAACATTTAAGGAACAATCATTGAGTCTATATATAGTTATAAAAGACTTTCGAAATCCCTTTATGAATGACAATGACGAGCAATTAACTCATGATACACGAAATATTTTAGATGCAAGTGTATTAAATATGGTGCGGACAATTAAGAGTGTAGGCCAGGATCAGTATAACAAGTATTGCAAATCAGTTATCAGAGATTGTACTCACTCCATTCATGAACCAATAAAAAAATGCATTTCCTTTATTCAGAACTCCTATCCAAAAGATAAAGACAAAAAAAGAGAAACATATCATTATTTAAGACTTATATTTCTCTGTTCTCTCAACTGTACATAGCNAAAGATAAAGACAAAAAAAGAGAAACATATCATTATTTAAGACTTATATTTCTCTGTTCTCTCAACTGTACATAGCGATGCAGCATAGGATGAGAGACATGACTACATTCTTCAGCCATGAGAATCATAATTTCACCCCTTCACTATTTGACGATGGAAGTCTGAGCTTCGGAAAGAAGACAGCTCTTATGAACGTTCTGAACAAGGTAAGGGGTTTACTAGGAGAACTAATACAACTACAGAAACTTCTCGATGGAGCCGCTGTTCTGCATATCCTCCCCCTAACTACCAACATTGTCACATTTGATGATTATGCGCATCTCATATTCATTCCACACATAAATAAACAATTAGAAAGCTGCAAACGAGTTGATGTAGTGTGGACAAATACATTCCGACAAGCCTCGAAGAAGCTATTAGAGAAAAGCGAGGTAAGGGTGTTAGGAGGAAGTGTGAAGGCAGGAACAAGCTCCCAATTAAATGGGCCGATTTCTTAAAAGACCCCACCAACAAACAGGAACTTTTTGCATTCTTTTCAAACAAATTGGCAAATGTTGAATGTGCCGAAAGCAAGGTAATTGTCGTCAAATGTAATGCCGACGTTATTCTCCGAGGAACCGATAGGTCCATGCCATCATGTGACTATGAGGAAGCGGACACCAGACTGATTATCCACTTACAAGACGCACTTTTGAATGGCTGTAGTAACTGTATGGTGCGTGCGGTTGACACGGACGTAGTGGTGATCCTCATTGGCAAGTTCCATCACCTGATGACCTTGTGTGCAGATTTCAAGATTTGTGTTGCTTTTGGTACAGGCAAAACATGTACTTATATTAACATTAATGATATCTGCGAGAAGCTGGGTGTGGAGAAATCCTTGGTCCTCCCTTTATTCCACAGTTTCACGGGATGTGATACCACATCATAATTTTTTGGACGAGGCAAGAAATCTGTGTGGGAGGCATGGAATTGTTATCCTCAAATGACACATGCCTTTACCTACGTGGCACTCCACTCTTACACAGAACATGATATTGATAATGAAAATTTTAAACTACTAGAATGGTACACCGTGATATTGTATTATAAGAACTGTGAATTAGACAATGTGAATGAAGCCAGAAAGGAACGGTCTTGTCAGAAGAGTAGGTCAATGGAGAAACTTCCACCAACGAAGGATGCACTACTCCAACACTCCAAGCGGGCTGTATATCAGTCAGGAGTATGGAGTACTAGTGAGCACAGTCAACATCATGTTCCTAATCCAGAAGGCTGGGGCTGGGCTCAGCAAGTAGACAGTGCATCATGGGTTCCTGTATGGAACATATTACCTATTGCTTCAAGGCATGTACTGAGTTAGTTAAATGTAATTGTAAGAGTCAAAGAGGGTGCACTGGTAGGTGTGCTTGCAAAACTGCTCGTTGGAATTGTACTGAACTGTGCAAATGCCAATGTTTGAATACGACATAAGCAATCCTTCGTATGATTCAACATCTTTTATAAACGAAGTCATGGCAAGAATCATGTAATTGTAATTGTATAATTATTTATTTTATACCGTTTTTCATGTATTATTAGAATTGGTGAATAGTTTGTAAATTGCAGTATATATATGTAATATGTGTAGTGAATACCTTAAACGTCTTTAAGATTGTATAAATTTAGTAATTTTCACTTCATTAGTGAATAAATATATAGTCTGAATAAATATATAGTCTGATACATTAATAAGTTGTGTAGTTGTATTCCCTGACCCCAAATATGTATACTTAAACACCAAGTTTATGGTCGTAGGTGTTTTAGAAGCCGAGATATTGATAATATACCTATTTTTCAAAATAGCCGCCATAAAATCCAAGATGGCCGACGAAGGAGTTGGTTCATATCAAAAATTTAAATCTAAGTACCTAACTATTACCTGGAAAAAATTTGATGCTTTTATCCGGTGTGTCCACATAAACGTGAAATTCGACGTTAAAGGACTCCACTACGAGGTATACCTCCTATTCTAATGAATTTAAATTCCATTCCACTCGTATTTCCACACAATAATTTGATTTAACACTAACTTTTGCAATAATATTAAAGAAACGCTCGTACCACAAACACTTTCGTAAATCACAGGCTTTCATGCAGCCAGATTCATAAGGAACACGAAACGCCAACTACAAACACCGGCATATAACCACTAACTGATTGCTATGCAGTGCAGTAAAGTTCAAAGTAGATGGCCACTGAAAATGCTCATTTGTTTTCTTTAGTACACCATTGTAGTGTGAATTTATCATGGTGGTACATGAAAACAAAACCTGGTAATGCCTCTTAGAATTATATTTATATATATTTATTTATTTATTTATACACACACAGACTCCCGTGAATTTCGACAAGGTAATGCTTGCAAAGTACAATATGTCTATATGTTGTTCTGATACGGGTTGATTGCAGTCTTTTATTCCTACATGCTCTTCGCGCATTGGCAGACACATCACCTGTGATTCATATACTGTGAATTTAGGTTTGGTTTCATTAGGTCTTGCATTTAACATAGTTAATCAACCTGACTGAAATATATTTTACGTAAATTTTACGTGTTTTACCCCACAAATTCCCTGGTCTGCATAGCCCTCCCCACTATTACATTTCATGGTAATTACTACAAATAATGTGAAGTTACCATTAAATTCATATTATGTGAGATTAGTAATGTCAATTTACACAATTTGCTGGTATATTTTTTTTTATAAGCGGTGTTTCTTATCAATTACCCTTTTAATTTTGTGGAAATACGTAGTATTTTTGGAGTTTCGACTCGTTAGAATTTAAGATAAATATGCACCTAACATAGGATATCAGCAATTCATCACCAATAAGGTAAATCTATGGTTTGCATGCATTACATAAGTGATGATCAGGTAGTTAGTTAAATATTGTGTACTTAGTTCAGTTTTAGCAAGGAAATATTATTCGGTGTAGTGAACTGTACTGTGTAGTATTGCAAGTTAGAATGCGTATTGAAATGATTATGTACTGCTGTCACCAAGCCATGTTAAATGCGGAGTAAATCCCTAAAACAGTGTTTCAAGAAATGCGAGCAGTTTTTTTGGAATGAATTATACGTCGAAAATCAGTGAACCTTAGAATTTAATTTAAAAAGAACCATAGGGTGGGAGTGCCGACACGCGACAGTGCGTAGGCACACATACCCCTTACAATCAGTGTCGTGTATTCAGCNTGACACGCGACAGTGCGTAGGCACACATACCCCTTACAATCAGTGTCGTGTATTCAGCAGAATCTTTTTGAGCACTGCTTACCCGGCCTTATTGCTGGGCTACTATTTTCATTACCAAACATTCACATTTGATTTTTCGTGCACGTGGCGTCTTACTGTACTTTACGCGACTTTTGACAGCCACATAACCACACCTTCGTACAGATCCGTTTGTTTTACTTCGTGTTTCCTCNTTTTGGAATGAATTATACGTCGAAAATCAGTGAACCTTAGAATTTAATTTAAAAAGAACCATAGGGTGGGAGTGCCGACACGCGACAGTGCGTAGGCACACATACCCCTTACAATCAGTGTCGTGTATTCAGCAGAATCTTTTTGAGCACTGCTTACCCGGCCTTATTGCTGGGCTACTATTTTCATTACCAAACATTCACATTTGATTTTTCGTGCACGTGGCGTCTTAATGTACTTTACGCGACTTTTGACAGCCACATAACCACACCTTCGTACAGATCCGTTTGTTTTACTTCGTGTTTCCTCATTGTCTGCTCTCTCGGTTGCTATGGCAAAGTGAGCGTTGGAAGGGTATCATGTAGCTTCGTGAGACGATCGGGATAGTTCGGCCAAGGTCCACTGCCGGCAGGTCAGCTGACTGTTGCTTAGTGCGTGCAGGTGCCTTATTTAAATACAAGGATGATTGTGTTTAATAAATAATATATTTTTTTTGTTTCAAAATTTGCGTAAGTAATATTGGTAACATTAGTTTAGTGAACATTTTCCACTATTTTTGATGTATTACAGCGTGGTATCCTTCCCAATGTCCAGTACGTGGTTACCGACTCTCTGTAAGGTAAACTGCGAGTCCCGAAGTGTATGATGCCCAGAATGGATCTCGACATTAAACGAGGTACCAGGTAGTTACACAACCACTGCACTGCTTTAAGTGTATTGGATAGCGACTTAGCTTATTTTAAGTTTGAAAAGTGAAATTTTGTCAGTGTGGTGATTAGCTCCAAATACAGATATAACTATATTAGGAAGGCGTTTCGATAAACATTTTAACACCAAACTGTTTCAAAAATTAATGTTTGGCGTTTCCGTCATGTTAACTTATATAAACTTATCCTGCAACAAGTGTCTCCGTTCCATAGATATGTGTTTTTTCAGACTTTAAAAGAATAAAAATGTACAGCCGTAACACGCAACAAAAGCAAAATTATCAAAATTGGTGTTACTGAACACAATATGCGATGGCTGCAATAAGTGGAAAATTTTGTGCTTGGCAAAAAACTGTAGCAGGATTTGCAGTTAATGAGACGGTGCCTTGTGTGGTGTAGTTGCCACTCACTGGATACATACAATTATGTTATTTTCTGAATCGCATCCCTGTGTATCACCAAGTTTTTGTCAGTCTCTCTGCTTAACTTTGTCTGGCATGGTGAATGTGATGACCGCACACTACACACATTTGTTCAAAGCGCTATTGTAAACCACAAATGGAGCCAGAATGTATCTCATGTTGCATGTATTGCAGGGTTCAAAGTCAATTTGTACAAAGTTGCTTTGCTCTTCGAGTGTTCACTCAAGAGTGTATGGCATGATTCACAAAACTTTTTGATTGTTGTTCCAATTTTACAGAAGTATTTATGTAACTAACAGGAAAACTGAATTGCATTTATTCACGTAATATCATTGCAGCTGGTATATTGCCTCCTGTCATGTGTGTACTTAAAATTTAAAACAGTAAAGCAATGAAAGCCACGTGTCTAGATTTCCCCAAATTATCAACGCATCTTTAATTTAATAACAGAAAAACAAACTGCTGAATTGTTATTAACACAGTGGCTGACGTTTAAGAAAAGCAGGAACTTCGGATTGGCATCTACTATATAATGGCACCTAGTAAAATGAGGGGTTGTGATAAAACTCTAATGCTATGTAGATGTGTACTTCCTGGAGAGAATTATTATTCAGAATGCCCGGAGCTTCATTCATGAAGTTAAAACTACGCAGGGTAATAGTAACTAACTTTGACTAAGAAAAGTTTTGAAATCAGAATACTCTTTTATTAATAACGGACTTGAGAGATCATGTAGGTACTTCAAAATTCTAACTTCTACAGGCATGTGGGACAATTTTTACTGCACACAGATCATTAAAAATTTATCTAAAATTTTATGTAGATCCATATGAAAAATTCACTTGAAAACGAAGTTACTGAAATATTTATGCGAAGGAATAAGTTTAGTAGTTACTTTGTTATGAGGTGTTACTTTTAGAACACATACCCATTAAAGGTGTATGCTAGTACAATTTCAATATATTAATTTGGCTTTCATTAGTAAGCATTTTTATAGTTTTCATGTGTAAATCTCGTGTGTAGGAGCTCATATCTTAAATAAACTTACCCAAAATTAATTTTGCAGTGCATCAAACTAATTTTTAAATGTAATGTAGATATACTACTAGTATTTTGTAACTTGTGAAACTGACATTTAAAGTACAACTTTGAATGTTTTTTAAAATACATGTTGCCCATCAACAGTAAATTTATTTAATGTAATAAATTGCAGAAATGTGCATTTGAATTATAAGTTCCAGCAATATGTTTGTAAAATAATTTTGACAGATTGCTCTACGGATACGCACATTTTTTTGTCACTTTGTTTGGAGAACTGCACACTATACAGGTTGATTCAATAGCAGTTACCGCCACTCACAGGGCTTATTCCTTTCATAATTTGGCGTAAAATATTCAATATTAATGTGTGTACTACTCCTAATATTTACTGAGTAATTTGACAATCAGCGTACCCACCCTAAAGTGGAAAGCAGTTTTCAACACCGTTTTAGTATTAATGTGTGGTGTGGTGTCCTACACGATCAGCTAATTGGGACGCTCATTTTCCTAGGCTTCTTGACTGGTGTGGTGTATCCGCAATGTTTGCAAGAACTGCCGCTGTTAGGTGAGGATATTGCGTTAGCAGTGAAACGTCGTATGATATTCCGGCATGATGGTGCACCTCCTCATTTCCACAGTGCTCTGGTTGAACACTTAAATGTGCATGCCCCTGAAAGATAGAGAGGACGAGGCGGTTTTCACCACAGGCCTCCTTGATCACCAGATCTAACACCTCTATATTATTGTGTATGGGGATGGACGGAGGATATTGATTACCAAAGGTTTGCACAAACACGTGAGGAACTACTTGCGCGTAGAATGCATGCCGCTCTAGAAATCAAAGACAGCCATGTACAACAACATGTGCGATTCTTAATCGTGCGGCCAAGTGTGTGGAAGTAGACGGAAACATTGTGATGTTCAACATTAATCAATACGAAGTGGTAATACATCATTGTATTTAGTTCTGAAAGGGTTATTATTTTATTACTAATGTTTCAAATGTTTTAAATTACTCCGTAAGTATTATCAATAGGACCCATATTTATTTCACATATTTTGATTCAAAGGATGTAACGAATAGGCCATGTGAATGGCGGAAACTAATCGTGAATCATTCTGTATAACTAAAAACCTTAAAACCTTGCATCAGCACCAAGAGTTCCAAAAATATCTCTTTAACTTATTTCTTTTTCGAACATTATTTGTGCGACTATTTTGTCCTGCATCTTGTATTTTAGCTAAAAGTGGTGTGTATTATAGCTTGATTTATTGGAAAATAGAACCATTTTACTTTGGGCAACGTACAGAACTTGCAAAACCTGTATGTGGTTCAGTCTACTGTGGAATGCTATTAACTATATATTTATGTTGTACATTCAATTAATGGTTAGAAGAAGAGAATTTGCAACACATTCCACTATTTTAGAATTTACTATTTAAGTTATATTATGCTGAAGGTGCTTTACCATTTCTTTCCACCCTTCCCATCCACCTATTACACCATAGCAAAAGGCATGAGTTTGATTTGAGTTGTCTAGGCGAGCACAAATTACTTTCTTCAAAGATACTAAAAAAATTGTGTAGTATTTTCAATATAAAAAACTGAATTTTACACTACAAAACAAATGGTCAAATTGACAGTGGCAGCTTCTTTTAGGCCACACGCATTTCAAAACCCACTACCTTACTCTTCTAAAGCCCATATTATAACTCCTAATCACAACTTGTGAACATGAGTTGTTCTATGACAATTCTTGATTCAATGCATCACTAAAATCATGTGTGTCTGCCACTGATATAAAGTAGTTATTTTACAGAAACAATCAGTAAATGCAACACTTCACCAATTTCCCGAAACCAACATGCTTTAACTTTGTATTGTAAATATATTTATGGTACTTCACGATACATATCACTCAAATAGATGCAATAAAAAGAGAGGTTTATTGAAATTTCCAAATACCGTTGAAATTAACTCCCAAAAAAATATTCTGGCATCAGCAGCATGTGACTCACGTAAAGATGACAATAAAGAGTATGTTCACAATTGTTTTCACCAATTCTCTGGCGGGAAATGTGTATGTCTACATGCTGTGTCATAAAGTCAGTTTTCTATAGCACCAAAATTATACATTACTTTTAAGACTTAATTTGACCCATACATTTTATAACGATTTAATTTTTAAATAACAATTTTATTTATCAACCTTTTTTATAGTAATCATTACCATCCTTTATAATATACATCTCGCAGCAAGTAATAAGGTGAAAAAATACTTTGCAAATGAGAGTATTTACTGTTTACATAGTGTCCAGGTTAGTCAATTGTCTGTCAAAATTTACTACACTTACATGAAATGCACTATAAAAAACTTAATCCAGTATTTAGATAGGACACATAATAATGCAACGTAAACAATTGTAGCTCAACCTTGCGTGTTATTATGCCGTACCCTCAAAATTCTAAGTTTAACAGATATTAACTTTGTTCAAATACTTCGCAATGACTCAATTAAAAAGATAATTTTTTGTTGTAAATATTAAAAGTGTAGAATATATTCTGTCATAGTAATATGTTTACCCCCTGCGAAAAAATTGTAAAGAGAGTTAACAGACCCACTTTTAATCTTTTTAAAGGCAATCTTCTTCAGGACTATACAATTAAGGTACAAACCTTTTTACCACGACACATGTGCACACACATCTATGCTCACACACATTACACATGTACCACACATATTCACACACATACATATACATGTGTATGTATGAATGCACACATGTGCACTCGTACACACATGTAATGAATACACAGATGTGCAAACATGCACATGCAGACATTAATTCATGCAAATTATTATGTATATACATTTATATGTATGTGTGTACATACATATATACAGAATGGAATTTTTTTTGTATTAAAACCATTGCAGTTTTCTACGAGCAATTTTTATTAAATGTATGAAACATAAGGTCCAATTTCGTTTAGTGTTTGTGACGTTTTATTACACCTTTCAAATATGTTAATTAAGACAGAAAAATGATGCATATACTTCGGCCCAACAGTTATGGAACAATGCTTATTAATATTTAATTTCGTTCTTTATGTGTGTTCTCAAAGAATATAAAAAATATTATTGTTTTAATTACTGTATATAAAATATTTATACAATATTGTTTAGAACTGAGCATATTTTGAATATTTTGACTTAGTTGTTTTTGAGAAGTATTTTATTTAATACTCACCACTATTTAATTTCGCATTTTGCCACCTGAAATTAAATATTTTTTATGAAACATGAGAAATTAAGAAATTAAATCATTAGTTGGCCCTGTGAACATACACAGAGCTCTACAGTGGAAGTATGGTGACTTGCAACTCTATCTAAGCTAAATGATTTTAGGTAATATCCGTTTTAAATATTTTTAAGACACTAAAGGTTTTTCAAAGATCTGTCATTCTTATTTACTACCGATGTATGTATGATACAGCAAAGCAAAAGAGAACTTATGTAATAATTGGCTTATCTAATGCCTCTTTGCATTGTGGATTTTCATGTAGTTCTGCAAACGTAGCACTTATATGTTAGAAATTTTTTTTAAATGTGTGATATGTTCCTAAAATATTGCACTTAAAAATTCTGCCATAAGAATGTTTATATTTGCGACTCATCCTGAAAACATTTACCCTATTTTTTTTAACTGTCGAAAAATGACACGTGCAGTAACAAAAAAGAAATTGTGATGAAAATATCAGTGGTAATTTTTAATTTAGTTTATAGTCTACCCAAAGATTAATATGGAGCTTTCCAATAAACAATATAACCTATAACTCTGCATACCTCATTGCATCAAATGTAGGTGGCCCCTATATATTTTATAGAGTATTTATTTGAAGTGTTAATGCTTCCTTCCAATTGTCATGAGAAAACTCTTCGGGATAGCATTGTGACCCATATTTTAGAGTTCACAAGGCTAAAAATAAAATCATTGTGTTATGGTTCTATTATATTAGAAACATAACTCCCCATTCTTACAATGAATTTTACATGTATTATTTCCTCAAGGAAAGTGATATGAATACTGCAACAATGATAACTTCATTAGAGTAGAGTAGAGAATTTGGTCAGCTATTAACAACGATTATGGTTAATGGTGAAAATGGAGCAGCACCGGAATGCAATGGCAGGAGAAATGGGAGTTCTCCAAGGATACCCACCGACAAGCTGCATCGTTCAGCATGATTCCCACTTGCAAAAATCTGGGAATGGCACGGCCGGGATTAAACCAGATTCATAAGGTAGGAGGCGAGCAGTCTAACCACACAGCCACCATGGTCCCCAAATTCATTAGCATAGTACTCATGTGTAGTGCACGTGGCCCACGCCATTTTAGTAGCTTACTCCATGAGAAATAGGTTGGTGCAGTTAAAATGTATGTTTGTTTTTAACTCTTCTGAGGGTCTGTTGAAAGTTGTAAATACCAAAAAGGACATGTGATTTTACAAACACCTCAAACAATAAATTTACAGTTTTCAAATATACTGAACTCAATGAGACACATAAACTGGAGTGCATGGTTTGTGTTGAGTTGTTTAACATTGAGCATGGCAGATAGTCTGTCATTATGATTACCCAGAATATTAATACGAAAATATATAAATCTTTATCTTGAAAAGTTACAATGATTTTTTCAGGATTAGACTGGCAAGTGTGATGGATGCACATACTAAACTTACAGCCTCAGTCATAAATCTTGCTTTATTTTTTTTATTATATCTGCGAACCCTAGTGCATATTGAAAGATGGCTTATCTACTAACACAGCAATAATTGTATTAAAAAAGTACCATATAATCATGGTGATGATTAAACTCTAACCCACAACCTATTTCATTAACCACATGCTGACCACTACCATTAAGTGTACCAAAATTTCATAAAAAAATATTGCATGTAAACACACACTACATTTTTGTTTCTATTATTTCCTGTTCAAAGCGTTAGTTCCAAGGTATGTAGATAAAACAAGACGTTGTAAATAATTTGGATACTAAGAAATTAAACATTGCAAAATCGTTAAGAAAAATGCAATAGTGTGTGAAACATACGACTTGGAAATAGTTTTGAAATACTCTGCCTTCATATTAGTCTACAAACTGTAAAAAATTTCACCTTACTGGTCAAAATTATGACCAACAGAAACACAGACAGGCTGCAACTAGAGGTGTTCTTTAAAGCTAGCAAAAGGAGAACACTTTGATTCCCATCAAGTATTACTTCTAAAAATCGACATACATTCTTCGCTACCAATTTGTAAACGGACACTTGCAGATAACTGCATGTCATGAGAGACAAAGGCGCATAGCTGCATTCAAGAGGCCTTTGCTTGATTCTCATAAAGCTGCTCGGTTTCAGTCAGCAAAATGGAAATGGGCCATCCGATTACCTTGTTCTCATTTTTTCCTGATTGGGAATGTTTTTATGGATCGGTGCTCACTGTAGGCTTCCGGAATCTTGCAGTGAGGATAAGGTGTAAGGTTTGGCTCTCAATAGAGGTGGTTATCTGATGTTTTAAGGGTGTATTAGTTTCACAAAATTATTTCATTTGGTTGAGATAATGTGTCGAATGCGAGCTCGCTACCCCCTCACCACCACAAACCGAACGTTACGAACGCCATCTAAACCGTAACACTGGACATGCGTGGAATGAGTTAGACTATAGCGTAGTTTTCGTTCGGGCTGCTAATCGTGGTCACATTGAACATTTATGAATGTATGATAAATAAACTTTACGGTTCAATGGTTCATTTGATTGGTAGAATAAGTTTGTAGGTTGTTTAGTTTTGATAGTATAGACCTTCAAAGTTGATGTATTCTTTTATACTTATACTGTAATCTTGTGCACTTTTAAAAGTAAAACCATTTCTGTCTTTTTACATGGCCCCTNGTATTCTTTTATACTTATACTGTAATCTTGTGCACTTTTAAAAGTAAAACCATTTCTGTCTTTTTACATGGCCCCTTCCCTTCATTCTTGCACTTGGCCCCATTTTCTACTAACATTCAGAAGCGCAGTCTGGTTTTCTTCAAACTGATGTATTTTACCTTTACACCACCTTTGCTGCCAGCTATAACACGGTTACCATGACTTGTGAAATGACTCATGCATTATACTATCTTTCCTTTCATGGATTATTAGTTTTATTTATTCTTGTAAGTTTTGGCCAGTACCTTTGTTCCATAAATATCATAACTTAAAATGGATAGGTAATTTGGCAACATAACCGAGAAACATGTTAAGGAACTGTACTGAAATTTGCTTGTAGGAAAAAGACATTGTCCTATTTAATGGTGCAAAATTCTTCCTTCGAATCAGGAATGTTACTACATGACTATAAATGCACAAGAGAAAATTAATAAGTAATAATTAATTATTTGGTTGTTAGGGGCATGGTTGTTGTTTGGTTCCAAAGGGAATTTGAAAGTATTTAATAAATTGATTTTAATTACACAGATTAAGAACTATGCTTATAGTATGTTTCGAAAGGGGATATAATTTGTCATTGAAAATAAATTTTTTGATGCTGCATGCAATAAATTCATCACATTAATATTACAAATATTGACTGCAAGAATCATTTTATGTAACATAATACATATGATTCAATGCTGTGTTTGTTCAATATATTGAGTTAATTTATGGAGGGTGAATTTTATTATTTCTTGCATGAATTGTTTCAGCTTCCTCTGCAAATTATCTTATTTCCCTGAAATATTTTATGTTATCCCGCATAGTTATCTATCTTAATTTCTAAAGATTATGGCTGCGAGCGAGTTTACAATGAATGTAACAATTTGAATATACGTTTTTGATATATATTGAGAAATACTGTTTTCGATCAGTCTGTAAATTTCTGCTTATTTAATTAGCAATAAGGAGGAAAATTACTAGTCATCAATTTACACTCATACAGTTATATATATACATATTTCCTTCTAAATATATGTCACAAACACGTTACATTTACAACAATTAGTAACGGTGTGTACAGTCCAGTTGACTTTGGAGCAGATATGTGTTTGTACACCATATATGAGGCATGTCCTTTGAAATCATACTTTTTAGAGAAACAGTGTCGCACCATATTTTTAATCTAATTTGTGTAAGATTCAGTGACTTATTTGCATCAACAAATTAATTACAAGTTTTGGGTAGTCCTGTATATCTATTTGGCACTTAACTTTCTAAGAACTCTTCCATTTTTTTTATGAATTGATTTAGTTATGCCATGTTTCTTTATTTTTGCAGTATGGTTATTTCATTTAGCATTATTCAACAAAAAAACGGTATAGTTATCACGTTGTAATTACTGATAGCTCACTCATATGCAAAAATTAAGTATTCGGCCTGGTTTCCTGCCAGCATAGCTTTGCTATATACAAATAAATTGTTAAAGTTAAAGTGCATCGTAACATTTTACAAAAACACCGTGTAGTTTCATGATGGCATAACTGGCGAAGTAAGAAAGTATTCAAAACTATTTAAAAATATTAATTTTTTTATAATCTGATAACTTAAGTGTAGAAAATGAAGTGGCAGAGTAATAACATGACACTCCATGCAGACATACGATCATTGAGAAAATCCATAATTGGTTCCCAATTCAACCATCCTGATTTTGATTTTCTAAAATTATAAAAGGCATATCCCAGGATGGTTTCTTGATACAGGCCATGGTCAATTACATCCCTGATCCTGATAACCGCAGTCACACCAACAATACGTTCAATCTCAGTTTTTAAAAACATGTTCTATGTTGAATGTAGACAATATCCTAATCTAAGAATAAATATTTAGGATTGACCATTTACGAATATAATTTATGAATATGTCAAGTTGCATAATGTAATTAAAGACATATTTTGTGTTAATTTGTATGTATATCCAAAAATGCATCCATGGATCTGTGCATGAGGAAGTGATAGCGAAATTTAATTGTGGACTAGCACTAGCTAGACTACAACTGAATTCTGTACATTTATTAAGTCTAAATAATTTAATTTACATCGATTCACTACTACCAAGACCAGTTCAAGTACTTCTACAAGTACTGCACAAAAATCTTTAAAACCTTTTTGGGACATTATCATTATTGAAATTTACGTCAGTAATATAAAGTGAAAAATTTTAACAGACTTAGAAAAATTATTAGCATTTTCTTCAAGAGCAAAGTTGAAATTGAATTGCACTGACTTTGCCATTATTTTTCAGGAATTTGCACATTATAGTTTTTTGGTCAACTTTCCTTTGACAGATTGACTTATGAAATCATGACAATGTCTCCGTGTATGAACCCCCACCACCNGGAATTATATTTATTAAAAATAATTTTTTAAGAAAGCACTACATTAAAAACATACTTTTACATTTGACGCTATTCCTTACCTGTGGAATATGGGTGGTTTATAGCATCGTAGTTAATTCCTCCAGGCATATACTATAAGATGCCTAGAAGGTTAAAGGTTTTTCAATAAGGTAGTCTTTTGACGTTTCACTTAACTGGATAATTATATTGTCTCGAGTTTGAACCAAAAAACCACATACAACACTTCCGAGGCGTGGTACTCTAATTTGGCTACTCATATTAACTGGGGCGACTTCGTGGTGGAGTGGGGCTTCTCTGGACAGCGACTGTATACTTAACTCTGCTGTGGGTGCTGGTAGGCTTTCATCTGGGGGCTTGCTAGAGGTGCTCTTGCTTGGCTCTGCGATTTCTCCCGCTTTCCTACATATGTATGTAGCACTGTCCGGGTGCTCCGGCGATATGCCAGCTCTTACTCGGCCCAACCTTGACACATGTAACTGCGATCCGATCTGGCTATTCACCTGCCTTGTGACACGTGTCAACTGGTGGACGCTCGCGAAGGGGGTCAGCGAGGCTTCTACTCAAAAGGTGTTGCACGACAATTCCCCCCAGGCTCTTCGAAGCTGAGCCTTCTTTGCCCAAATTTCGGGTTCTGTTGCATCTCTGTCTATAGTGCTTACTCTGTGACTGTGCCTGTAGGGCAGCGCCCTAATTCTCCGCGCGGTTATCGTGTAGCGTGACAGCTGTGANTGCTTACTCTGTGACTGTGCCTGTAGGGCAGCGCCCTAATTCTCCGCGCGGTTATCGTGTAGCGTGACAGCTGTGATGTCCCTCCACCTTGACTATTCTCCTTCCTCTTGCCCCTCCCACCAGATAACTAAGGACGCGGAGCACCCTGCAGTGGTTCCTATCTCGCTAGCCTCCTGTCTGCAAGAAGGGTCTAACACACTCGGGTTCTGAGCACATATTTTGCTGAANTGGTTCCTATCTCGCTAGCCTCCTGTCTGCAAGAAGGGTCTAACACACTCGGGTTCTGAGCACATATTTTGCTGAAGGCAGATTACTTTACAATGTATATCTTATGTTTGAAATACATCGCAGGCTGACCTACTTTTTGAACTATCTAAACAAACGAACCTAATACCACACCCCTCTGACTTCGTACAGTACTTACTAACTTTCTTACAGGGTTACAAATTACAGGGTTACACAACATGACTTACAAAATTACATTATTTGTTCTTCTGCGCTTCTGTTTCTTGGTAAGACGGAAACATTTTTTATTTATGCAAACAAACAGTTGGCATAGGGCATGTGTATTTGCTCAGCTGGCTGCCAGCTTTATGTTTTGGTGACAGGAATTAATTTTACATTAAGTAAAACTGTACAGGTCGTCAAAGAATAAACAACTCTTAACTGCTAGACTGGTAACTTTGTTCTATGGTTCACATTACTGGCTGGCACTCTGCCAGTTTTTTTACAAAGGTTTTTTCGGCAGGCAGAAGCTACACACACTTAATATATCACTAACTTATACATGGTATTGTGTTACTGTTACGATGGCTTCACAGGCAGTGAAAAAATAAAAAGACCCTCTTATCTGACTATTTCTGCCATCTTCCTCTTATACTAGTTGTGTTGGAAAAACAAAAGTATTGTACATACTGGAAATATACCAACCCAATTCTTATCTTAAGTAAGTAGACTCAGATACAGGCATCAGGCATTTATTTTCGCCTAGGACGTCCTGCACTTATTTCTCACCGCACAGACGTTCGGGCTTCTCACACATTGTAAGGTTAGACATAAACAATTAAAACACTTAGTCGCACTTCAGTTCCATGGTTAGGTAGTGCCTGCTGCCCTACCTTTCTCTCACAGCAGGTGACATGAGAAAAACCGGCTTCCCTCATGTCACACAGAGTCTGTTATTGTTGTAGTCGGCTCGGTTCGCGAGTTCTGTACTTGCGACGTTCCNCTCATGTCACACAGAGTCTGTTATTGTTGTAGTCGGCTCGGTTCGCGAGTTCTGTACTTGCGACGTTCCCTGTAGCAGCCGGGTTCCTCCCGGCCTCTGCAGATGCACCAAGGTTGCAGTAGCCCGGCTTCGATCCCCGTCGGACTAGGGGGCGTTTTTCCCCACACTGGATCCCTGACAGCATGCGGGGAAGATGTCTGCGTTGTCATCCTATCGCCAAGCAGCTTTGAAGCTGCCGCACCGGAACTCATATCTGGCTCGGCTGCTGGCATCCTGTACTTCCTCGCATGTAGGATTTGGTCTCGGGTTCGTTGCTCTGCTGGTGCAGACTCGTCTTGGGTTGCGACATTTACCCTGTTAGTGGCGCCATACTTGCTGTTATTTCACTCGCGCTTTCTTTCTCTTCCTCGTTAATTTCCGGCCGCCTTCGGCTGGATTCCCACTTTCTTCCGCCCGCATGTTCGCTTTCGTACGTCCGTCCGCTTTCGCCCACTTCTCCTTCGCTTGTACATTCTCCTTCCCTCGCCAGTTCGCTTCCGCTCCCTCGTTCTTCGCGCGTATCTTCTCCCTCACTCGCCTGTCGGTTTTCTCTTGTGGCGTCTGGCACCTGCGTGCTTTCCGGCCGATAAGTGGCTGTAGTTTCAGGCTCCTGTATCGGCAGGTGCAATGGGACATGCGCACTTGAGACACTGAGATAGCGCGGAGGGGCAATAGCCGGCTTATCATTTTGACCCCCTATTCCCGCGTCCTGGCTCACCATTCGGTGACATAGTGCCCCACTGCGGGATCCACCTGGGCTGTAATTTGTAATTCCTGTGGGACTATCGGGGTAGGGTTCGGGTATAGGTCGTTTCTGGTTCCGTGACACCTTATGCATATTTGCCCTCTCGTGCTCGGCCCAATATACATTTCCCTGCCTCTCGACTACTATATAGGGCTCTGGCCACTTAAGCGCAAATCCCGCACAGAAATGCTCACTAGCTTGGCTTAGGGGATGGTTGCGTATTAATATGTGATTACCCTTGGGCAAGTGGTGTCCGGTGGACGCTTGTTTGGGGTATTTCCGCCGGATATACCGTTGTTGGTTTCTCTGAGCTGCTCCTGTTCTCCATATAGCCTCTCTTCGTATTTCTTCGGGGGCGGGAAGTTCTGTATGTTCTGTTTCCCAATGCCATTCTCCAGGTCTGCGGAGATTGTATCCCAGTATTAGGTGGCTGGGAGAAGTTCCAATGGCGTCATTGTGCCGACGTCGCAGTGTATACAGGATCTCAGGTAGCTGTGTGTCCCATTGAGTATGATTCATGTCCATTCTAATTCGCATATTCTTCTTAAATTTTTTATTCTGGCCTTCGGTAGGGTTGGCCTGTGGGTGGTAAGCTGGAGTTGTCCAGCTTTCCGCCCCCCATGTCTCACAGGCTTTTGTCCATTTTACCCCTGTAAACTGGGTTCCATTGTCGGTTAGCACACATTTCGTGTACCACCATCATGGAAATACCTCTCGCTCCATTTGCCAGATGATTGTGTTGGCCTCCTTGTTGGGTAACATGGACGCCTCTGTCAACCTGGAGAATAGATAGGACATGACTAGGAGGTATCTCTTTTCTCTGTGTGTGCGTGGGTAGGGGCCCATTTTATCGATGGCGATGTGTGTCCATGGCATTTTCGGCCCACGGGGTGTGTATTGGACGTTAGGTGTAGGGTAGTCCTTGTTTTCATAACAAGTCTGACACCTGGCGACGTATGCTGTCACATATCGACTAATTCCTTGCCAGGTATATCTGTTGGTCAGGGCCCTTAAGGTCTCGTGAAAACCTGGATGTCCTCTGTGGGGGTGGTCATGGTGGTGTTCACAGATACTGTCTCGTAGCTCGTGGGGGACCCAGATTTTCCAGTGATCTGCTTGTGGGTGCGGTCTCACCCAGATTATGCCATCTCTTCCCTCGTACTGTTCTGGATACCTCCTAATTAACTCCTGTTATTTGGGGTCAGCCTGCTGTTGGTACCGTAACATATTGTTGTATTCATGGAACTTTACTAGCTGTAGTTCCACGTCATCTGGCAGTGGGAGTTTTGGGGGAGAGGCGGGCAGTATTCGCTCCCAGTCATCGGTTTCTGTCTCTTTGTTGGGACTCTGTGGTCGACGGGATAAGGAATAGTGCAGCTCGCTGTTCGAGCCTGGACAATGCTCGATGGTGAAGGAGAATTTCATTAACAATAAGGCCCACCTACACAAATTGGCTTTCTCATCACTCTTGGTTTTCAACCATATAAGGGCCTTATTATCCGTCCTGAGAATGAATGGTCGGTCCTCAACGTAATAGCGGTATTTGCAGACTACCCAAATTACCGCCAAGCACTCCTGCTCATTGCTGTGGTAGCGGCATTGTGTCTCGTTTAGCATGGTACTAGCATACGCGATAATTCGTCGATGGTTCTGTGACTGCTCCTGGTATAGGACAGCACCTATTCTGACTCCACTTGCGTCGGTCTGTAAATTTAGGGGTAATTCTGGCATAGGCCGGTATAGCATGGTTATGTGGCCATATCACGCCTTTAATATTCGGAATGCTTCTTCGTGTCTGTCTGTCCACTTCCAGTGGGGTGTTTTGAGTAGGAGTTCATTGAGGGGGGCCATAATAAGGGCGACATCTGCTATAAACTCTCTAAGCCAATAACATAACCCCAGAAAACGTTTCAACTGTCTCCTGTTAGTTGGTACTCTAGCCTCCTCAATCTCTCTCACTTTCTCGGGCTTTCGATAATTCCCGTCTGGGGTAATTATGTGCCTTAGGTATTATACTCCGGTCTTCCCGAAGTGACACTTCTCCAGTCTTCATGTAAGTCCATGGAGTTCAAAGCGCTCCAGGACTTTTTGCAAGTGCACCTGATGTTCTTCCCATTTGCGCGAATATACAATGACATCGTCTAGGTATGCTAGGCAAAATTGGCCTCTACAGCCCGTCAAAACTACTGCTGACATCAGTCTTTGGAAAGTAGCGGGTGCATTCTTCAACCAGGTTTATATTTGGTGGTGCTATAGCGTATGTGATATTGTTTAATGCCTGGTAGTTCACACAAAAGCGAAGTTCTCCATCTTTCTTTGGCACAAGCACCACTCTGGTGTTATATGTTGAGTCGTTTGGCTCTACTATTCCTTGCGATTTTATCTCGGCTACCTGGTCTAAAATTATTTGGCTGCGGTAGACGGACAGGTTACCTGGTCAGCAGTATATGGAGCGAGCATCGGTTACCCAGATTTCAGGTTGAATGGCCTTGGTCTGATTTAATCTGCCGGTATGCTCGAATATGGCTATGTGAGTGTTGAGTATCCGCAATAATTTCCTGAGTTTGTCAGCCCCAAGTAGGTGGTTTACCTCTTCATTACAAATTTCTTGTAATTTTGTGTGTTTATTGGGACTTCCCAGTTAATGGCCATCCTATCCTGCTTGCCCAAATATAGGCGCTGTTGTCCACAGTCTATTATGCAATTTTGGCTTGTTAGCCAATGTTGCCCGAGGATAATCTCCTCCCCTAAATGTGGTGCGCAAAAAAATTCAGTTTGGACTGTTTCTAGTTCTGTGGACACTGGCAATGTAATATCTCCGTCTATGGTCAGTCGTGACTCAGACTGGGCAATTTGAATTATTCTGGAGTTTTTCTTTATCTGGCTTATCTATTCGGAAGTTAGCAGCTGGCTTTTAATGAAATTGCCTGTTGCGGCCTTGTCCAGTACTGCCTTAAGATCCTTGTCATTTATGCGGACTCCTATCCGAGGTGAGTGTGTTCCCGGCCTCAGATCACTTAACGTTGAAATTGATTCCACTTTTTTCATTATGCCGGGGCTGACGGGCGACTCTGTGTCCCGGCGGCGGCATTTCCCGAATTCCTCTTTTCACCCTGACAGTTCCCCTTCCCTATGTCAAGGGTGCCAGTCGTGGTGTATTTTTCCTTAGTGGCTGCTAGGCGGTTTCTCACTGTGGGACAGTCTCAATGCAAGTGTCTCTCGGGGCAATACCAACACTTAGGTGGCAAGTATTGTCCTTCTGTGCTTCTAGCGGGTCTGTTATTCTCTGCCGTTCACGCTGCATGTACGGGAGGCAGTCGGGTCGGAACGTTTGTTTTCTCCTGTTCTTCATAATCGATTTCCGCTTCTATTGCTCTCTCCACCAGTTCCTCTATCCCCATCGACAGAGGTTGATGGAGGGCGCTTCTTATCGCTGGTAACATCAACTTGGTAACTATATGCACTCCCTTTACCTCGCTACTTTCTGGAGCGATACAAGAATACATTTGCACTTTTCGTCTAATAAAAATCTCTGATTCGTTCTGCCTTTATTGTTTGTGTGTTAGAAGTATGTTCGTAAGGCGGTCAGAACTTATTCTACTGCGAACTTATTGTTCAGACGAGTAGCGAACTGCTCCCAGCTCATCACAAACTCGCCATATTTGTTCCACCAGATAAGGGCGGCGCCTTTTAACTGCTCTTGTGCCTTCAGCACCCATCGTTTATTAGGAATCCAACCGGTCTTGAATTCGTTTTCACAATTATTTATAAAATATATAGGGTATTTATGAGGCCTGCCTGAAAATTCCGGCAGCACTATTTCTTCGGGTATTCTACATGTCTGTTGTACTTGGCTAGCAGGGGTTCGGTCCGGAGGTGAAAATTGTTCCCTTCCTCCTGGGTTCTGGCGCGTCCTTTGCTCCCGGCATTTCCAACAGTTGTATTGGGTGCCTTCCGTCTGTCGGAATGTATGGGGCCAACCGATACACTTATTACAATAGTGCTGTGAACAGAGGCTGCACCGGACCTTGTATAGTCATGTCCCGCTACCAAATGGAGCACTGGATGGCTCTAGTTAAGAAATTTCGTCTTCGCTTCCCCCATCCCTCGTCCTTAGGTTCTCTAGTAGGGTTCCTTCGTCTCTCGCCTCCCTTCCCTCTGGTGTCTTGCTGATATGCGTATCCTCCATACTTTTTGCCAGCCGCCTATAGGAATCCCTGTGTTGCCAGCCTAGTACCCTTGCCCCCTCTAGTACGAATTATTCGTTGGGCACCAAAGGGATTGATGAGACTCCCTTAAGTCTTTGGTTCATCCTGACTAGCTCTGTTATTCGGTATGGTTCAGCCTGACTAGATCGGAAATCTGGTACAGGTGAGACCCCTTTTCTAGGGTATATGGGTATAGAGTCTGGTTCTTGATACTGTCTTTACAGATGTATCTCCGCCCCATGTTGGGCACCAATTTAACTTGACGCTATTTCCCACCTGTAGAATATGGGTGGTTTATAGTGTCATAGTTAATTCCTCCAGGCATAGAATATAAGATGCCTAGAAGGTTAAAGGTTTTTTTCAATAAGGTAGTCTTTTGACATTTCACTTAACCCGGATAATTTTATTGTCTCGAGTTTGAACAAAAAACAACATACAGCAACACTTCCGAGGTGTGGTACTCTAATTTGGCTACTCTTATTAACTGGGGTGACTTCGTGGTGGAGTGGGGCTTCTTTGGACATCGACTGTATACTTAACTCTGCTGTGGGTGCTGGTATGCTGTCATCTGGGGATGTGCTCCGGCGAAGTGGTAGGCCTTGGAAAAAGGCCTGCATTTGGTGTCGTCTGACTGGATGGCTGTTTGGGCATGTGTTCATGTCTTCTCGCGATTCCTTGATGCAACTCTTCCCTCGGCGCGGTGATAATGAACAGACCCCCTATTCTTTATTAATTCGCTTATATGCTCTCCAGTTTCACTCCCTTAGTCTCGGCATGTGTCGCCTTGTTGGAGCAGAGGGTGGTGGGACGAAAACAGAACAATGCCTTTCACAAAATGTGCCCTGGTTCCTGAAGGTTTTGGGGCGGGGGGAAGGTGTCACCTTGCCCCTAGCCTACTCTGTCAGCTATTTCTCCGCAGTGCGTGTTTTCTGATATCCGGCGAAAACCACATGATTATTTTGTGATGTCTCGGCGCTCAACTGATCTCAGGGGCTTGCTAGAGGTGCTCTTGCTTGGCTCTGCGATTTCTCCCGTTTTCCTACGAATATACATAGCACTATCTGGGTTCTCCGGCGATAGGCCAGCTCTTACTCGGCACAACCTTGACACGTGTAACTGCGATCCATTCTGGCGTATTCACCTGCCTCGTGACACGTGTCTACTGGTAGGCGCTCGCGAAGGTGGTCAGCGAGGCTTCTACTCAAAAGGCGTTACACGACACATTATATCTCTGAAAGCCAATCTCACCCAATTTGAAATGTAAGTAATACTATGGTAAGACATAAAAATATGCAGTATTAATAGATTATTAATTTTTATAAATTACATATATATATATATATATGTTAGTTTCATATTTTATACATAGTTGCCAGACTATTTAACAAGATGCCCGAAAGTTGGTATTCTGAAAACATATTTTACATGCATTAAATATGGCCCTACAAACCCTCTTTTATCCACTATTTTGTAATAGAGTGCCACATAAAATAATAGTTTTCAAGTTATACCTCAAGAAACAATGTCAAATGCCTAACAAACTTGGAAAACAAATAATACTATGGCAGGCCATGCAAATTGGTAAGTTTTAATTGGGTCAAGTAATGATTTCCAAAATCACACTTATATAATATTTTAGGTTAATTTGCTACATTTACAAAACCATGAAACAAATTTAAACTTAGCTTTGAATGCTGGCAGTATCTATCACAATAATTAAGAGTTTTTACATACAGAACCTTTTATATGATATTTTGTAAGATTAAACCAATAATAATAAAAATGTTATGGCATATCTCGAGAAACAAGTAATAAATTCCTACCAAATTGATTAAACAAGTTGCAATAGGGTAAGCCATGTAAACTAAAATGTTTTAAAGTAGTGTTACATTATTGTTCAAAATAGCAGACATATAAACATTACTTCTTTGTATTCTATATCTACAAAACATGGAACCAAATTCAACGTAACTTTGTATGCTGACTGTATTTATGCATCAGATGATCTAATCGGAAACTCTTTAGTCCACCATTTTAAAGATAATGTGAGAGGAATGCTATGCTTTTACGTGCTGTTACAGTAAATAATTAACTGTTTCCCATTAAATTAAGTTGACAAGATATACTAATATAGTTCATTTAAATTTATATGCCATAAAGGGTTAGTCTCATAGAGGTTGTTTAGAAAAATAATGCAGAAATTAAACTAGGAGTAAAGGCCATATCATGGAAAGTTTTGAGATTGGAAGCGTATAGTCCAGGAGGTCAGCGAAAGGAGATATGGGCGTAAAAATATGAGAGACCCATGTAGTATTTAAGATTCACCTAATGTCCTCATGATGGCTCTGTCATCTGTACATTAGCACAGTAAGTGCTTGTATCATCAACAGACGCAAAGCTCATGAGATATTTAAACGGATGGGGCAGAATCTCATTTGCCTTTGCTATACTTGCGTTGAGGTTTATGACCGTCACTTTCGGCATTTCTTGTGAACCACAGACTGATACGTTAACACTTGTCCATCAGTGGGGTGGTCCTGAACAGTACTACATGTCATCAGTGTACTCACGCAATTACAATTATCAACATAACAAATACGGACACGTGTATTCATGTTAGACATGTTTGCGCCTATATCTGTCTTCGCTGGCTTTGCAAACCACACATTCCTGATCTCAAAACGTTTGTGGTGCAGTCCCTGTTCCAAGTTTCATTTTTGCAAGCTTTTAGTGAAACATTCTGTACATAAAAAATAGTAGCGTTGTGGGCATACCATATGCCCCCAAATATATCAATTAAGCTTTATTTACTGACAGTTATGTATGACAAACATTTTTACCCCCAAGAATTTATAAAGATAGCAACACATGAGAAAATATTTTTTTTTGCCATTTATTACATAACAAAAAATTAATACCCGCCAATTTATGCATGCAAGTAGTGCTATGGTAGGCAATTAAAATTAACAGGAAAACATTTGCATGGCATTTTTTTAATGCCGGTATTAGGTCTTTTTTTTATATATATTAATCAATTTAACAAATTTCAAAGAATTTTCAATGCTGATTGTATCCATCAGGAGTATCAAATTGTTAATAGAGTTTCTCTTTTGTCTGTAATTTTGTAAGATAGCGTCAGGTGATAAAATGGATCCTTTAAACTGTATTTCAGAAAATATTCAACTTTATTCCCACTAAATTTTGTACACAAAATGTTCTAGTTTAGGCCTTGCCAAATTGCTTTGGAGTGGGGATGGAACATATGTTCAAAATTGGTGGTCATATAATTTTTTTAGATAAATTTGTAATATCACACAATTCAACAAAATTCAACCAATCTTTGTATGCTCACAGTATCTATTAAAAATATAATATATACACGTGCACACAAAGCCTATTTTTTTTTAGGTGTTTTTGTATGATAGTGCCAAATGAGAAGAATGCTTTTATGCAATATCTCGGAAATCAATCAACTGATTTCCACCAAAATTTTCGCACAGGTTGCACTATGGTAGGCCATGTAACATTGCTGGTGCGTGATTTAAGTTGCTCGGACACTTATATTGAAAACGATGGACATGTAAAATTTTATATTAGTAAGTCCTATCCACATATATATGACTCATTACAACCAAAGATGATGCAAAATATTCTACCTCATAAATGCAGTTGGTTGTATGCCAGCTTACAGTAAGAGGACTTCTGAGTTTCAGTCCCAGGTAAGGCGTGTATTTTTATTTTTGTGTCTCACTAGTGTTGCATATGTTTCCGGTATTCCATCTTTAATACTATCCGGTCGACAAGATGTGAACCCGTAGTTGCCATCTAAGCTTTTAAGTACATCATAAATATTATTGCATGCATGTGGAGAAAAGTAGACTTATAAGTTTTATGGCTAACTTCTTGTTATAATTGCGAAGGCGGGATGGGGCGAGGTGGGTGTGAAGAAGTGTGGAGTGAGAAGGAGGGGTGGGGGTAGTGGTGGGGTAGCAGGTGACGACGTGGTAGATGCAGGATGATGTTTCGGGGGTGGAGAGGGTGGCTTATGTCCACTGATCCGTGCTGATCCGCTGAACCTGGCGGCTCGTAGCCTCGAATCCTCTTTTACTGCTCTGAGGATTAAGTGGCTCATACCACTAAAAGCCTCGAATCCACTTGCTCCTCTGAGTACTTTCTGACTCTTGAATCGCGGAGCTTCGTATCCGCTTTCCTAATTTTGCTTTATTTTTTTCTTTGTGCAAAAAGTGATTCTATGGTAAAATAATTAATATAAGAAGGGATTTTTGGGGTTAACAAGCCATTTATCTATAACATGGCCATCCCAGTCCGCCGACCACCGAACGCGACCACATCGTCAACCTAGTTGGCAGGTGGCTTCTAGCACCTGTTGCACCTGACCCAGAACGTATATTTTCCTACTACTCCTCCGTCTTAAAGCAATGCCATATACGTCTGCTGAGCATCATGTTTAAAATTGTTACATGTCTAAATTTAATTAGTGTTTATAAAAATAAAGCAGTAAAATTAACTTAGAGGAACTTTAAAGATTAATTTCATACTAGACTACTTTTCAATTACGTTCTACTACATTCAGTTGAAATCATATCAAAGCGTTTTTGAAAAATACCAAAATGTAAAACGCTAAAATCAAGAAACTTGTCATTTTGGTTTTTGCATAGTTGTCAACTAAAATTTTGGCGAAGCACATGTGCACATAATTACAGCCCGTATCCTGTACGTAAAATTGTTGTTGGTTTTGAGAGTATATGTTGAGATACTTGATTTTTGTGGAAAGAATTTTACGCAAACTAAATTTCAATGTCCTACTTCACATCTCAGGTTTCATCTGGCTTAGCCTACTTGCTGCGTGTCTTCGTCAGAAGACAGTGTGGTATTTGACTGGGCTAATCAATAATATCAGGTTTCTTTGGTACTGAACGTTTGTAAATCGCTGGTAGTTCAACGCAACCAATGGCTAAAGAGGATTTGAGTTAAAATATTTTGAAATACAGCTATACCCGGATTCTGTTCTTGAATATCAGATATCTGTACACAGTTACCAAATATACCCAATAGTTTTATCGTAGGTAATGAATACACAGTTGTCATGGACCGTAGAACTTCAGTTCATTCTAAATTTAATTCCATTTGTTTAGCACGTTTTTAGTTTTACAATAACGACACGTGAATTTATAATAGCTCTTGCCATAGACTCTTATGGGTTTTATTTTTATTTTGGTAACCGTAAACATTTCTGGCTTTACTCTGATTACATGTTAAATCAGTAATAATCCCGTTGTCGTAGCGAGAGCACTTGATGAGTCGTTTCTCGAAATTTGCTTTCGCAACGGACCCGGTAAAGCGCGTTATTTTCGAAAGCGATTAAGAGCTCCGCTATGGTTTCCGGTTAACCATTTCCCGGACTCCCCTTCACGGCAAGCACAAAGTAAAGAGAAGTGGAAAGCAGTGACTGAGAAGCCATTATTTCTGTTATGTTCCTTACATTCACACCAGCCAGCATTAACCATTTACTAAAACTTTAGATGAAAATTATCACGCTACTGNAGAAGTGGAAAGCAGTGACTGAGAAGCCATTATTCCTGTTATGTTCCTTACATTCACACCAGCCAGCATTAACCATTTACTAAAACTTTAGATGAAAATTATCACGCTACTGGTAATTTAAATATTTTATTCTGGCTGTGTATTCGCAGTATTTATATGGAGCGAAAATAATATACTGTTTTTCTTTGCGTCAGCAGGAACTTCGAAGTGATCACTGTTATACTTTTGTAAATGGTTTTAAAGAAGTTTATATTTGTCTGGTATGCAAGTTAGCATAGTAAAACATTCCGCTGAAAGTCGGCTGTAAAAACAGTAGCTGAAAATTACTTATTTTTAGTAATAAAAAATGTTTACGTAAAACTTAGATAGTATATTTTAGTTTCAGAACTGTAGACACAAATTATTTTTAAACTTCATTAATAACCAGAAGTTACTGATATAGCTAATAAGCATACTTCACCTACATTATTGCAAATAGTTCATAAGTTCTTAAAAGCTTAGAATGTAGGTAGGCCTTAACGTCTCGTAGAAAGTAATATCATTTGAGATGGAAACAAAAATATGTGCGACAGTTGTGAGACAATTACAAACACAAATGTACCTTACCCGGGACTCGAAACCAGACAACCAAGTACTATATGCTAGCGTGCAACCATCTGCATTACGGAGATAGGGTTTGGAGCATAATCTTCGTATGTTGTCAGTCTATTATTTTGGTAGATAGGGTTTACTAACATAACATATTTACAGGGCCAACATTTCGAAAATTAGTGCCTTAGTCACTTAAACCATGTAAGTGTAGGCCTGCATGGCCTACAGTAGCGCTACCTTTGTAAAGAATATGGTAGAAATCTTTTGAATGATTCCGGAGGTTATGCATAGTTTATTTTGTTCTACTTAGTACTACCGTACACAATGCCTAAAAACGGGGCATTGTATACGACTGTCAGCATCAAAAGATTGATTGAATTTGGTTAAAATGTTTAATAGAGGTGACAATATTATATAAATCATAGGCTATTCATGGCAAAGTGAGCATCTTTTAAAGGCCCTGGCTCAATAGTTCCTTTAAGTTTATGTTTATCCTGTCACCATGTGATAAAAGAAAAATTTCCGTGCTATTAACAAAAAAAGTATACATATTTTATAGCTCTCAAAATCAAACGTCTGAGGCGGCAGCTAAATGCATTTATTAATTATTTTTAAGTCATTTTAAACTACCTTAAAAAGGGCTCACATTACCGTGAATAGCCTATGATTACTTATATGGCAGCAATTTTGGAATTCAGCAACCCAAGGAGCAACCTACGTCAGCACCTAAAGTTTGATTGAATTTCATATATTTTTTTAATAGAGATGACAAAATTACATAAATTATTTATATGGCCACAATATTTATGTCAGCAAAGCCGGTAGAATTATACTGTGGTCCAAAATTGGCACTTAGTTGGGAAAGTTGGCTATTTGTTTGGCTGGTTCACAAAGATTTATATAATAGTGGCTCAACCGAAAATCCCAACACAAGTTTGTAACTACAAACATTTTAAGAGGTTTCTTTATACCCCCTCCCCCATCCCAAGAATATAATACTACCAAATCAGAAAATGCCATAACCTATCACATGTGTATTTTATTATTTTTAATGATTGGTTAATTGTTGGTACCAAGCTGGTAAACATAATGTTGGTATTAGTGTGTTTTTTTTTCTGTTGGGCCAACATTGAGCAACCAACATTCTATGTTAAGGTACGGGACAAACATTTGAGATCTAAAATAATTAAATATTGTAGTATTTTATACAGTTTGAGTATAAAAGTATACGCTAATTTGAAGGTCTACAATATCTACACCAAACAACCTACAACCTTGATTGAACAATCAAATGAACCGTGGAACCGTGAAGTTTGTTCACCTTATATTCATACATGTTCAATGTGACCGCTATGAGCTAGGAACGATTTTGTTTATCGCGTAGATGTCGTTTGGATCGCTCGTGGTGATCACATTGAATATTTATGAGGATAAAGACAAACTTTTCATTTCCATGGTTCATTTGATTGATCATCTAAGTTTGTAGGTTGTTTGGTTTGGATATTATAGACCTTCTGATTTGGGGTTTTTTTATACTCATCGTATATAACACGAGGGTTTTTCATAACCTTTTATATTTATTTTTAAATATGCTTATTTTTTAAATTGGTTTGTCATTTTTCGGAACATTACGGATGGTAATTAATTATTATTAATTGTTTAGTTGGGCGAAGAATGCCAACAATAGTAATTGCCATATTTATAATTAAATAATGCAAAATTTTTTTATGATTATTCATTAACTATGTTTTTACACACAGACAATATCTTATGTAAAACAGGCTTCATTGGTTATGTTAATTACTTGTTGAAATATATATTGTCGTAATTTGGTATTGTTTGCAAAATTTATCTTTAGTATAAATTGTAAATTTAATTATTTAGGGGATGCGTAGTACTGAGAGATAGACCGAAGTGGGTCGGTTGGGTTATCGTTGTATTGTTTAAATAATAAATACAACTCGTAACATGAAATATATGATAAATCGGAGGAGCTCAGAGAGATAATATAGTTTAAATATAATTTAACCAAGCCATGGAAAATTGTTTAGTTTGGGTGTTATTTAAATAGAACGTCTTCACCTGTATCAAAGCTCCGGAGGTTGATGACTCTAGACGTATTACGACGGTCAGCACACTCAATCTTCTGGCGTCTTCATCTCGGCGACCAAGGACAAAATACTGTGACCATTGCGCTTTCCGCCTTAATACTGGGCGAGTATTCACAAAAAAACTCCAAGGCCTTCCACCCCGTTGGAGGGGGTTTCTTGTGTTGTGATTCGGGTGCTCAACTGAGGTCCCAATTACAAGTGTTATGTTTGTGAGAATGCGATCGCCTGATTGCAATCTCATAACAGTATGTCGTATGTTGATAAGCTGGATCCTCATCTCGCATGGTGGATTGAATTAATGTGAATTTTTCGATGGCTTATAGTTTGGACATCTTCGTCTGGCTGTTAGAAAATTGTTAGGGTGAATTCCTCTTCGCTACGGTAAATAAAAAAATTTAAGTTGTGGGAAAGTGTGTGATGAACTGCCACTGGCTTCTCTCTTGCTTTGCGGAACAAGTTAGGGCGGCTATTGTGTTATGCTGAGTAAAAACAGCGCTGTGGGCCTTGAACTTTAATTTCCGCTATGGTGCGCGAGTGTACTTCGTCCTCGCGACCGTGGCAACGCACGTGAATGTGCGGTTACTCGACGCGTCGGCCTCTCTTGACGTTCTGTATTCCCTACGTAAAACGTGGCTTTACAATTCTCAATTATTTTACCTTATTAAATTGAATATAAATATAACAATGCAACAAAGAAACAAAATATAAAGTTTTAAAGTTTAAGATTTATACTGGAGAAGGCTCTCTTCGGTGCAGAAATATTATGTTTGTACACAAAATAATATATCGTGAAAAATAAGTTACAATCAAAAAACCGTGTCAAGGTACAACAAACCAGTGGAATAGATCTAAACACATAACCTATGTTACGTCACTACAGTAAAAAGTGGAAATATTTTGTATAGAAACGTAGGACGTTCAGTTCATATTAACAATTTTCTTATAAAAATGTCAAAAATTGAAAAAGAAAGTGCAGCTTCTTTTCAAACTACGTTTCAATACATAAGGAGGGATTCAAAGTTACTCTTACATTTACTTACATATATAATGTTGATGGGTACCATCTACTTAAGAAGCGATAAGCGTTTTGTCAGCTATTATATACGTGTGTAACAAAATTATTGAATATTTCGTGCCAGTTTTACACGACCATTATATCAATAATAAAAATTTAAATAACAATAATAAAAGCAATTATAGAAATGTCAAGTTATTTTAACAATGACTATATATATATCACAGTATTATATAATACAAAATATAATTTTTGTAATAATTAATGTTATACATATTATTTAATTTTTCATTAATATTTTGTTTTTGTTTTCAATACGGTACCAAGTCTACTCAAAAGATAAAATAATTCCATTACCCCTGTTATTAATACATTATACATTATAATTTTTGTCTTCTTATATGTTTCCATTGATTTTAAAATAGAGTTAATTTCTTCTTGCTAGCAACCGTTACCAAAGTGGCTTTGGCCATATATTTCTACTATTGATATTTAAATAATTAACAAATCACTTGAAATAATATGTATGATGTGCGTATCGCCGGCTTGTTGACAAAGGTTAAGTAATAAATACTCTGCATTATAATGGATGTCTGTTGTAAGTTTGCGCGCGTGCGTGCATTTCGATGTGTGCTTTGTTTGTTTTTGTTTTGTACCGGCCAGGCGTGTGTGTTGATAGTTGTGAATTGGAAAACGTGAGCTCTGTTACCTGATGTGAAAAGAATGTAAACGGCGGTGTTATTACTTGTATTGAATGGCGCGTTGTCGCATCGCGTCACAACGAATGAAGTCGGTACGGACAGCTGTCCCGCCGTCTCCCCTCCTGAGGATCTGGTGACGCGTGGCTTCACATGACGGGCATTTTTTGTTTCACGCGAGTGACTGCTGTATCTCGGCCGCTCTGAAACTTACAAAGGTTAATAAGTAGATTGCATTTATAACTAATGTAATATGCATGGATGTTTTTATATAGTACCCCATATTTTAATTATGTTAGAGTTGCAAAAGTATTTCACGACTTTAATTCCTCTTTTGTCTGTGCTTTATTGGAAAGCGTGTGCCTGAACTTAAAAAATTTTGTTTGTAATTTTCTATAAAATTATGAACTTCAATACATCATGACAGACCAAATATTTATATTTAAATTTAATTTAATTCTCGAAGTTAGTAATCGATACAGGAATTTTAACTAATATTATCATTCTTTTCTGCAATTTCCTACCCCAGCAGCAACATACGTTGGGCCAACGTTCAAATTTGGCTGGAATGGTTGGCTGAATGTTGGGTTGGAACACGAATATTAAAATAACCTTTGCCAAACGTAATATGGCAACGAAAAATTTCTACCATGGAGATTTTGTGAGATTATTTAGCACTCTCAAGAAAATTATGTCACTAAATCAGAAAAAGCTAGATCATACTGCAAGTCCCCTGTAGCGAGATATGTAGGTCCAACGTTGGAAATTGGTTCGGAAATGATGTGTAGGAATCCAACATAAAATTGACTTTGGGCCAACGTTGTTTGCTAACAAAATCCAACTTAATATATTTAATGAAAGTTATGTTAAAACATACAATAAAATACATATACTCATAAAAAATTTGGAAAAACTGTTAAAATAGAGGATGTGGTGCTCTTAATTTGTTGGTGGAACGTTGGATAAATGTTTGGAAGACAACGGTTAGTGTTTTGTAAATTTGTGTGCATTGGACCAACATTGCTTTCCAACCAAAAACCAACCTAATATCTCCAGTATCAACCTATGTTGACACTTGGTTGAAAAGGTTGGCTGTATGTTGAATTAAAGCACACACATTAATACAATATTGGCTCAACAGAAAATGCCATTAAAATGTTCCTACCACAAAAATGTTTCACTAAGTACCCTCTGGACAATAATGTAACTAAATAAGAAAATGTCATAACTTATAACAATAATAATTATAAATAATTGGTTTTTGGTTGGTAACAAGTTGGTAAACATACTGTTGGTAATGCGTGTGTATTTTTTTGTTGGTCCAACGTTGGACAACCAACTACTTATGTAAAACTACAGAACCGCATCTTTGAATGAAAACAGTTTCACTTTCTTGTATTTTATATAATATGAAAGTACTTCAACACATAAGATATTTCTCTTTAAGATAAGATCAGTTGGTTATACGTCATGTCAATGTTGGGAACACAACAGTTAATAAATGGTATTAATTGTTAAGTTAGGGTAGCATTGTGTTATAATGATTATGTCAATAATGGTAATTACCATATTCGTGAAGAAATAAAACCACAATTATAATTTTGTTTAAAATCTATGATTTTAACACACAACCCATAATTTTGTTTTAAATTTACATTTTTGATGAGGTGTGAGTTACTTGGAAAACATACTGTTGGCATTTTGTATTTGTATATATGTTGGGCCAACATTTCGGAATCAACATCATGCCAACAAAGGTAATTGCCATATTTCGAATGAGATAACACTGTAATTTCGTATGATTGTTTAGAAGCAACGTCTTTAAAACACAAACAATGTCTTATTTAAAATTGACTTCGTTGGTGATGTGTTGGTTACTTGTTGCAAATTTAAATGTTGTAATTTGGTATGTAAATATCTGTTGAGCCAACATTGTGTAACCAACATTATTCCGACAAAGAAAATTGCATTATAGCTGATGAAATAACATAATATTTTTGTATTATTGTTTGAAAGCAATGTTTGTAACACAAAAATCATATGTTATGTAATATTGGCTTCATTGTTTATGTTATGTTTACTTATCGAAAAACATACCATCGAAATTTTGTTTGTACTGTATACCATTCTTGGGCAAACATTATACAACCAATATAAATTCATTACTAGAAAACAATCGTTTTAAATGGAAAACCATATTAATTTTCACAACATACAAAGAATTACCAATGTAAATTTCCGTTAAACTGAAGCTACTCGCCACCTGTGGGATACAGGAAAGTTCATAGGGAACGAGTTACCTTTACCAGGCACAGACTATGGTTACCTTGACTGCTGAGGGTAAACAATAATGTATTAATTCGGTGTTTCAGTTCACGATATATTTGGTTTAAAAGAACGCACATATACATAACTCCGAGATGGTGCCCCGCGAGTTGGGAGCATTAAGGATGGCTTCTAAGTACTCGTGCTACTCCTACTAATGCTGCCAGGGAACACTAGGGATCGGAAAATGTCCCTTAAGCGATGGTGCTGGTACTTAGCTGTATTTGTAGTTCTGAGTGTTCCGGCAGTAGGTTCAGGTCTGGTAAGCAGGGCGGCCCTTCACGGTCCCTCGGCTCAGTCTAGCTCACTTCGTGCTTCGGGCTGACCCTTCAGCCTCGATGATGGCTCTCCATGTCTGGCACTTCCGGGTTCTCTCCTCGACGGCTCTATGATACGGCTGCCTGACTCTTCTCTCGGCATAGCGCCCCTCGTTGAGGACACCACTCGACTCCTCTCGGCGACGCATGACTCCTCACTTCGCAACCCAGCATGGTGCTACTAGCAAGCCCCCACCCGACCATCAACATTCGACACCGTCTACTTCATCACGGACTGATCCCGTCGGGGTCCACTACCTGGCCTCGACTTACGGCTCTACACGGCTCACTGTTCCGGGTTTTCTTCTCTGTAACTTCACGATATGACTGACTCTGGTGACCTCATGATCCGACTGACTCTGGCGACCTCACGATCCAACTGACCCCCTCCTTTTCCCGCAAGTTGGCTTTAAAGCCATCTTGATGAACCCCATCCCTGCAGATTCTCACACATGTCTCACTCTTTGGGGAGGAAGAAGGGTGGGGTCCTGTGGCCATACTGCCAAACACTGTCGGCCCTTCTTACACATCCAACTAGAGGTGTGTCAGCGAAACTCTAGCTTACCTCTACATTATTTGGGCATGTGTCCATGTTCTCACATGTTTTCCTCAGGAAGGGGAGACCTGTGGCAATTTTGCCAAACACTGTCAGCCCTTTTCTTGTGTATCTCACCTCGGCATGTGGACATGTTCTCACATGTTTTGCTTGGTGCGTCGGCGATTTTATAGCTTAACTCGGCATTACCTCGGCATGTGTTAAGTGCCTGTCCACCCCCCCCCCCC
>NQII01002810.1:192010-242264 GCA_002778355.1 Clitarchus hookeri
TGGCACATGCCTACTGAGGGGCCCTACACTGGTTTAATATGGCGAGGGTGTGACTTAAGGGCTTCTAATAATCACAATGCCGGACACATAAATTCCCCCTCGGCCAGTGCGACACTGACACGCCTGCACCAAGGCATCGGCTTGCGGTTTCGCCTCTGTCTTGCCTCCCTTCTGCATGTTTCTATACATGGCTGTCCGCATGCTTGCCTCTCGTGCTAGTGCGACACATCAGTAGCCAGGCGGCCTATCTATTTCCCTCTCTCTCTTCCTTTGTGGCATAGTTTGGGCGGGCTAGTTGGTCATCGCTGAAGGTCGCGCGTCTGCCCAAGTACACAGGCGCGCCAGCCCGACTTCTAATGAGATCTATATCCCAGGATCTGCTATAACAAACCATTTGCTGAAGGCTGGCTATTAACAATGTACATTTCTGCTCTAACATCATCGCAGGCCATACAAATCCTTGGGAAGTCTACTGGGTGGTTAAAAATTTAATTCACTTAGTCCACTGCCTTTGGGGGTTGGCACGAAAGCTGACAGACTGTCATATGCCTCCTTCTGCCATGGACAGCATGTTACTTAACAAAATTTAACCTCATTTAAGACTACATGCTGGTATGTTACATCTTTGAACTCGCTAAGACAAAAAATAAATAGGGTAACAGACATCTCGGACTCCATTATATTATTTACAAACATATTGGAACTGTTGTTACATGACATACTCTAAGTGATCCATCCAGATCACAGTAATTTTTCATTTAATACGTATTCTCTGCTTGTGCCATCCTGGTAAGGCGGAGGCTTTCTTGACAGTGGCAAACAAGTTGAGGGGCAGATGGCTGGTAATCGAGCAAGGCTGCCTGACAGCAGTTACTTGTAGTGACATGGTTTACTGTTATGGTGGCACATAGGCCGTTCAAAGAAAAAAACACTCCTAACTTACTAGGTTGGAAACTGTGTTCCTGAGTTCAAATTAATTTCCTGCCTCTCTGACACATATACAAGCAGTCTTACAGTAGGCAGAAGCAAACACACAATAACATTGGTAAAAAAATAAACACACTTTAACTCGGCTGATGGCCTATATACCTAACTTAACGCTTAATAAACACAGGTACCTGCATCTGGCCGTTATAAGCACTGGGACGTCCGGTCCTTTGTAGTGAGCCTTATGTTTCCGCATCAGGTCGGGCACCCCGACCTACTTCTCTCAGCGGGTAACATGAGGTAAACAGACTTACCTCATGCCAGACAGAGTCTTTACTGGGTTGGTCGGCTCGGCTCCTGGAACTCGCATGGTCTGTACCAGCGTCGTTCTTGGTAGAAGTCGGGTCCTTCCCGGCCTCTGCAGGTGGGCCAAGGCTGGATTCGTCTGGTCTCGTTTCCCATCTGATTAGAAGGCGGCTCGTCCCACACTGGGACCCTGACAGAGTGCTGGTGGGGTCTCCTTCATCCTCCTCTCGTTCTGGTACCATCTCCGGACTACTGCGGGCTCTCGTCCTCGGTCGGCTGCGGTCCCTCGGTACTCCCTTGACTCTCTGAAATTTGCTCGGGTTCGGTTCTCTGTTTGTGTATTTCCCTTCGCTTCTTCGCTCTCTCTTCCTCATTTGCTCTCTGCCTCCATTCGCTTCCTTCTTCTCTCCTGCTCTCCTGTTCCCTTTTGCTCGCTAATTCTCCTTATCTCGCTTCGTCTCGCTCGCTTCTACTATCTCTCTCCCTCCCGTTTCTGCATACTTTTGGCCCGGTAAGCAGGTCTCATTGGCGCTCAGGGCAACATTATCGGCCAGCGCGATTTTTCGGGTTTTCTGGGGACTCTGACTGAGATAGGACTGGGATAGTGGGGGGCGGTGCAGCTTAATCGCTTTTGCCCTCTATCTCCCTGCCATTGTCCACCATCCGGTTGTCTAGTAGCGTACTTCTCCTACTTTCTCCTCCTCGTTTGCCTTCATCTCGTCCTCTAGCCTGCTCCTCGCTAATTTCCCTTTGCTTCTATGCTCCTCATCTTCGTCCGCATTCTCCCTCCTTTCCGCTCCTCGCTAATGTCCCTTCGCTTCCACATTCTCTTCTCCAGCTCGCACATGATCTCTCACTTTCTTCTCCCGTTCGTACTCATTAATTCCTAGTCTGCCAGTCTTGTTAATTTTGACTCGTCTCAGGCTAATAGGTTACTGAGCGTCGCGGGGTTTAAGATTCCCCGAAGTCCTGTTCAGCCTGACAAGCTTGGTAGGGACAAGACCCCTTCTCTTGGGTATAGTCTGGTTCTGGTTTTCTGTCTAAACAGAAGTCACTGTGCCCCACATTGAGCGCCAAAAATAACTTGATGCTACTCAACACTTGTGGGATACAGAATGGTGCGTAGAGAACATAGGGAACCAGGCACAGACTATGGGTGCCTTGACTTCTGAGGGTAAACAATAATGTAGTCACTCGGTGTTTCAGTTCACGATATATTTGGTTTAAAATATCACTCATATACATAACTCAGAGACAGTGCCCCACGAGTTGAGAGCCTTCAGGGCAGCTTAAAGCTCGTGCTACTGCTTCAGAAGCCACGGGGGAACATTAGGCATTGGGAAATGTCCTTGAGCGACAATGCTGGTACTTAGCTGTATTTGTATATCTGAATGTTCCGGCGGTAGGCTGAGGTCTGGAAAGCTGGGCCGCCCTTCACAGGCCCTCGGTTCAGTCTAGCTGGATTCCTGCTTCAGGCTGACCCTTCGGCCTCGATGAAGGCTCTCCATGACTGGCTGTTCCAGGTTCTCTCCAAGACGACTACATGATTCGAGTGCCCTGACTCTTCTATCTGTGTGGCGTCCCTCATTGAGGCCACCACTCGACTCCCGCTCTCGGTGTATCATGACACCTAACTTCGCGTCCTGGCATGGTGCTCCTGGCGAGCCCCCAACCAACTATCGCCTTCCGGCACCATCTACTTCCTCTCGGCGTGGCGCCCCTCGTTGAGGCCACCACTCGACTCCTGCTCTCGGTGTCGCATGACTAACTCACTTCGAGTACTAGAAAGGTGCTCCTGGTCAGCCTCCACCCAACTGCAGCCTCTCGGCGCGAACTTCCAGCACTGACCCCGCATCCTGGTGTAGTGATATGACTGACTACATTACTGAATGATCCTGCGGAGGATCGCTCCCGGCCTTGACTGACAGTTCTACACGACACATTGTTCCGGGTTCTGTTCTCGGTGACCTCACGATCCGACTGATCCCCTCCTTTTCCCGCAAGTTGGCTTTTAACCTTTCTCGATGCCCCTCCCCCAGATCCTCACACATGTCACAATCATTGCGGAAGAGGGAGGGGTTTCCTGCGGCCATATGCCAAACACTGTCAGCCCTTCTTACTCGTCCAACTTGAGGTGTGCCTGCGAAACTCTAGCTTACCTCTTCATTATTTTGGCATGTGTCCATGTTCTCATGCGTTTTCCTCAGGTGGGGGGAACCGGTGCAATCCTGCCAAACACTGTCAGCCATTTTGTCGTGTATCTCACCTCGGCATGTGGCCATGTTCGCACGTGTTTTACTCGGTAAGTCCGCGATTTGCTAGCTTAACTCGGCATTACCTCGGCACGTGTTAACTGCCTGTCCACCCCCCCCCCTTTTTCTACATCCTTGGCAGGTCTAGCCACGTGGCACATATCACGCTGCANGTTTAAGATGGCGGGGTGTGACAGTGGTACTTCCAATACTAACACTGCTGGATGCATCAAAACAGTGTTTTGTTTTTCATGTTGTTATATAATGTTGTGAACATAAAAGTTGGTGACTGGTTTTTTGCTATGTGTGGACAATATTGCATTGCAGACAAAATGCCACTATAGTGTATTATTCATTTTTCTAAATGCACACACATACAATTCTTTTAATTTGCCCAATTGATTTTTGCACAGATATCATTTAAAAATCAACTGGCTGAATTAGTTTGTGTATTATTGATTAGTTGGAAAATATACTCTTGTAACTGGTTGATTCAAATTCACTTTCAGAGTAGTAAAATCTCACTTAAATACTACAACACACTATATTGAACTAGAATACAATGATATATACCTATTTATTTGCCAATGTCAAGAATTTACAGTAGTCTAGTTGTTAACACATCGGGCTGCTAATTCAAATTGCGTGAGTTCAAATCTGACATCTATAATTGGGATTTTTTGGGTTGTAATGTAAAGTAGGATATGATGAGGATTAAAATGTTTAATATATTAATAATTATTTTTGTTAATGGATAACATTTATTTAAAACACTGGTAAGCACCGTTTCCAGAACGTTATTTATTGGTTGGCATTATGTATGATTTTGCTACTAGGCTATTCAACAACATAATACCACCTTATATAAATGGTTGGTTGTGTGCAACACATCTTAAATTATAATTTATCGAATGTAGCACATTAGTTTGTAATAATCAAAGACTTTGAATAAACAATGTAAAAACAATGTTAATCAGTGGTTGGGTTTCTGTCATCTTAGGATTGCATATGTTAGAAACTGGTAGAAATTAATTGGTTGGAATGCTGAAAACAATAATTTCTGATTATGTTTGCCATTCAACTAATAAAATGATGTTGGGCCAACGGATTTTCGAGTGTCATTTGGATATCCAGTCAAGGTTATTTTCTAACTTTGGCCCAACCTTCAAGGAAAGGTTGGATTAACTTTGCCCCTACCAAAAAGTGCTACATGTGTTTATTGCGTATTGCCTATGTGCTGTGTGCGCATATAACCACTTATTTTTAATTGTTAAATATTATTTGAAATTACTGTGAAAGTGATGCATTGTGCAAAGTACTCTAACACTAAATCAAATTTACACAAAATTTGCTGCAATATTTAACAAAACTTAATGTTAAAATAATCAGTATCACTACTTCCAAACATAAACTATAAAATACGGGAAACGGGGAATTCTGCACTCATAGATCGGAAAGGAAAGTGCCCTCGTGGTACACTCCCAGTTAATGTGTCGCATACAGAACCCACAGTAAAAAGCCCAATACATGATACTGTGTCGCATTCAGGACCCACAGTTCAAGTCCAAATACTCCCAAAGAGATCATACTCCCTATAATCACTTCATCGGGTCAGTAGAGCAAAGAACAGGCCCCCAAGGTTCAGGTCGGCATCCCGAAAAGAGCCCACAAGTTCCGTGCTCGTGCGCAAAACGAAGCATTTTGTGTGACCTCCTGCGTAAATATTATATGCAGACTTAGCGAATGTGAGTAAACTGTGGATTCAACCTTCACAGCGGAAGTGGGTGTCTCTCTAGCACTGCTTCCCATTTCGTTAATAACCCTTGTCATTTAGCTTAAGTCTTCCATCCTTATACCTTCTCCAGCAGTCAGCGCATCACATTAATGAATTGTTCAGCATATTTATAGTACATCTGGCACCACAGAAGTTTGCTAAGCTTCCGGATCGTTGTACTGCTTGGATCAGACGGTAATCACTCAATCTCGTTTTCGTATTGACATTTGCATGATGGGAGTGCGTGAAGGTTTTCTCAATAAAGAACACTTAAATAACACTTAGCTGTAAGGCAGGCATTGGGTGTGCACCCAAGTAACACAAATAGCGCGCCTCAGCACACACATTTAGTAAACGCGGTGGCAGTCAACCACGCGTAAGTGCTTATAATCAAAATGGTTAAAAAGGGGGAGGGGGTAATGTTGTCACTGCAATATTTCATTGGATCGTGCTGCGACAGCTTTGCTTCACACACCCCTGAGACAAACTTTTTAAACAGGATTCTTGTGAGCCTTAAAACATTGTAATGCCCAATACAAGCCATTAACACTGGCTTATTTAATTAATTAAACATGTTAACATGACACATCATATGAGACACAAAACAATGTATTAGAATGTGATATCGAATCACTATATTTAATTCATTTATATTCAACATCGCGCATTATCAATTCTAATGTACTAACTTCAAAGTGATATTAATATTTTATTCAAATTGGCGATGCACTCTAATATTCGTTACGAATTTTTATCCATTACATCTATTACACTCCAGTTTGATTTATTTTGTCTCTGTCAGGTAAACATTACTTTTAGCAGTGTAATATAATGTTATACCTCAGAGAGACAACTGTATTAGTTTTAATACAAAAATTTTTATTTTGCATACACAGACATTTAAATTTTTTATTTCAATTCAATAGTTTAGAATTCAATATAAGATTTTTTTATAATTATTCTAGAGTAAATGCTAGACGTGCAAGTTAATTTATTTACATTTGAGATTAAGTTTATATATTCAAGCAATAATCAGACTATTACTTTAATTGTTTCACTTGTACTTTGAAGAGGAATTTGATTATTTAATTGATTTAAATATATCTACATTTTAATTTAGATTTATGATTTCTTTTTGTCTTTACTTTTAAATCATAATTCTTATAGGTTTAAGTTTTTAGCCATGGCTTGAAATTTTTGTTATAATTATAAAATAATTTCGCTTTGAACTTATATTAAGATGGTGGGCGTGGTAATTTATTTATTGCTGGCCGCGAGAGGGTGGAAACGTGGGGCGCCCGGACCATTTTTATACTTTTATGTCTAACTCACTGCGTTAATCATTCCATATGGAAATAGCGTAATTCGAACCAACACAGAGGTTTAAACATTTTATGCTTCTTTAACGTAATACTGTATATATCCTTTAAATCTTCGCTTCTTTAGTGGGTTATATTTTTATAAAATTTAATAAATTTTAATTATGGACACGTTTTATTGGTAAACATTAAACGTGGCTTCATTTCTTTATTATAAGAAAATGTTATAGGCTTGGGTGGGTGGGGTAGTTTTATTTGTGTTGGGGGAGGGGGAGCTTAGTTTTATTATTTCACTTTCCTACGAGAGGCTGCAAAAGACCGGCGCTTGCACCAGTGTTACAAATTTATGTTTAGTATAAATTGTAAATTTAATTATTTAGGGGATGCGTAGAACTCCCAGATAGACCGAAGTAGGTCGGCAAGGTTATAGTTGTATTGTTTAAATATTAAATACAACTCGTAACATGAAATATATGATAAATCGGAGGAGCTCAGAGAGATAATATAGGTTAAATAAAATTGTATCAAACTATGGAACATTGTTTAGTTGGGATGTTATTTAAATAGAACGTCTTCACCTGTATCAAAGTTCTGGAGGTTGATGACTCTAGACGTATTACGACGGTCAGCACACTCAATCTTCTCGCGTCTTCATCTCGGCGACCCAGGACAAACGACTGTGACCATTGCGCTTTCCGCCTTAATATTGGGCGAGTAATTACTAACAAACTCCAAGGCCTTCCGCCTCATTGGAGGGGGTTTCTTGTGTTGTGGTTCGGGCGCTCGACTCGTGTCCCAATTACAAGTGTTATATTTGTGAGAATGCGATCGCCTGATTGCAATCTCATAACAGTATGTTAACCTTTTTTGGACCAACATCGTACAACCAACATAATATCACATATACAAATTAACAGTTTTAAATGTAAAAAATAGACATTAATTTTCGCAGCATATAAACACTAATCCAATGTAATTTTTCTTCAAACTGTGATTTGGTTTTCGTGTTTTGTGACACTGTGATGAACAAAGAAGTTGTTCGTGGGTACTTCATGTTACTTTGAGAAAGCATTACACTTTCAAGAAATTTGCTCCTTTTACCAAAACTCTTTTGAAAATAGCCGAAAGAATTTTTATTGTAAGTGCCTTTTATAACATAGATTAATATATTAACTAAAAATTTAATAAACCGCTGTATAACATTTTATTGTACGCATTTTTTGTTCTGGTTTTGTCGTTCCCCTTTTCTTCTGTTCCAGTAAAACGATGACGCCCTAGAGCATGTTGGAAGAAGTTTAACCACAGCATGAAGAAGAGATATGGTGTTCGTGTACGTGCAATATTATATATATATGTGTGCTTAATATATCCGGTGTGTAAACTTCGTATACTGTAATTTGAATTGTCCAATATATTTGTANCAACCTTTTTTGGACCAACATCGTACAACCAACATAATATCACATATACAAATTAACGGTTTTAAATGTAAAAAATAGACATTAATTTTCGCAGCATATAAACACTAATCCAATGTAATTTTTCTTCAAACTGTGATTTGGTTTTCGTGTTTTGTGACACTGTGATGAACAAAGANTGATTTGGTTTTCGTGTTTTGTGACACTGTGATGAACAAAGAAGTTGTTCGTGGGTACTTCATGTTACTTTGAGAAAGCATTACACTTTCAAGAAATTTGCTCCTTTTACCAAAACTCTTTTGAAAATAGCCGAAAGAATTTTTATTGTAAGTGCCTTTTATAACATAGATTAATATATTAACTAAAAATTTAATAAACCGCTGTATAACATTTTATTGTACGCATTTTTTGTTCTGGTTTTGTCGTTCCCCTTTTCTTCTGTTCCAGTAAAACGATGACGCCCTAGAGCATGTTGGAAGAAGTTTAACCACAGCATGAAGAAGACNCCTTTTCTTCTGTTCCAGTAAAACGATGACGCCCTAGAGCATGTTGGAAGAAGTTTAACCACAGCATGAAGAAGACATATGGTGTTCGTGTACGTGCAATATTATATATATATATGTGTGCTTAATATATCCGGTGTGTAAACTTCGTATACTGTAATTTGAATTGTCCAATATATTTGTNTATATATATATGTGTGCTTAATATATCCGGTGTGTAAACTTCGTATACTGTAATTTGAATTGTCCAATATATTTGTACTGCTATGTATTGTAAAATAATTTAATGTACGCAATATAACAAACAAACAATCATTGCATACATTATGCCAAAATAGGATATTTTAAATATTTTTTAAATAAAACCATATATAATTCATTTATTAGGGCACCACAGTGGTCCAGTGGTCGGACGTCTCGTCTCCCACCCAGGCAAACCGTGTTCGATTCCAGGTGAGGTTACTCCTGGATTTTCGCAGGTGGGAATCATGCTGGATGTTGCCGCTGGTTCCACTGAGATGTCCCGTTTCTCTCGTCCTCGTATTCCGGCTCTGCTTCGTACTCACATCGCCTCATCTTCATCAGCTCTCAAGACCTCGATGTTAAGAGCCGCCCAAAACACTACACTCCACTCATTTTGTTCGCTTATTTAATAAGGTAATTTAGCAGAAAAATTTTTTTANGAGCCGCCCAAAACACTACACTCCACTCATTTTGTTCGCTTATTTAATAAGGTAATTTAGCAGAAAAATTTTTTTACTGGTTTGTTGTTGGTTATGTATTGGTTATTTGTTAAAAAATTTAAAACTATTAATAGGTGTTTTAAAATTCTATTTCAATGTACTGAAATCTGACTTAAATTTACGTAGTGTATTAGCTCATTTAATACNATAGGTGTTTTAAAATTCTATTTCAATGTACTGAAATCTGACTTAAATTTACGTAGTGTATTAGCTCATTTAATACTTGCAAATGTACTGCCAGTATACGGAATTAAAATTAAATATAATATATGGTTGAGGTGGTATAGCATACTATGGAAATAAGATTATACAGTCGATAATTTAAATATAAATTCCTGAACCTCTCAAAATATATCAGTTTACATGGTTTACCATATTACTATATATTTGCCAAATTTGGTTGTAATTAGTGGAATGATTCCTGAGATGTCATATAAAACTTCGCTTTTTAAGTGGCGCTGCCCTACAAAGAGTCTATGTATAGACACAATTGTCAGCATCCTAAAGCCAAGTCTAAATTGGTTACATGGTTTCGTATTTAAAGGATGATTTTGAGCAATGGATACAAACTGCAGGAGACAATATCTTAGAGGATAAGAAACAAAAAATGTTAAATGGATATTCGTCCGGAAATGCATGGCTTGCTCGCTAGAGGATGTACTGTTCCCCCTGACGGCGGCGGGCTCAAGTATCAGTAGCATGAAGCGTTCGCTTCACTGATTTTGCCAACTCACCCTGGAGTGGACCTGTATTCCGGTAGTGAACAGGCCGACATGGTCTTTACATATAGAAAGGCAAATGGTAACGGGCGGGAGGCAGCACGGCTTTACTGCGAAAAATTTCGCCGCCGACAGTAACCGCACCATAAAATCTTCGCAGCAGAGTTTCGCCATTTGTTTGAGACAGGCTCATTTACGAGAATGGGTAACAATGGAGGGCGCGTGAGCCAGGTATTTACTCTGGCCTTGGAGGAACATGTGATCATCACTTTGGAAGATGACTCCGGTAGTAGCACTTGGCAGGTGGCGCGCCTATATGGGGTAAGCCAGACAGCTGTGTGGTATATTATCCACTACAACCGCTACTACCATGGTAGTAACCTACCTTGGCCAAAAGTTGACACTTGGTTTTTAAGGTTGGCTATCCGTTGGGTTGGAGCACATATACTGAAGAGCGAAAAAAATTGGTACACCTGCTTAATATCGTGTAGGGCCCCCGCGAGCACGCAGAAGCGCCGCAAGACGACGTGGAATTGACTCGACTAATGTCTGAAGGTATGCAGGATTCATTGAAATATGCGCCAATTTGAGAAAGGGTTGCACGTCTGTCACGTTTAATGATTCTCGTCAGTCGTCGTTTGTCCCGTCCGTTCACGATCTTTTTCCGGACGCAGCGATGTCGAAGATGTGATGTTTTACCGGATTCCCGATATTCACGGTACACTCGTTAAATGGTCGTACACGAAAATCCAAATTTTATCGCTACCTCGGAGATGCTATGTCCCATCTCTCGTGCGTCGACTATAACACCACATTCAAACTCACTTAAATTTTAATAACCTGCCATTGTAGCAGCAGTAACGGATCTAGCTGGTGACCGCATCGCGTTACTCTGATTGGTTCCATACCTCAGTTTTTTTGCATACGCACGCCTATGCCAGTTTTTTTGCCCCTCCAGTGTACATTAAAACAACGTTGGCCCAACAATAAAATGCCAAAAATTGTTTGGTATGACGAAAATGTTACGATATTACTTACCACCTTCTAGACAATGATGCCACAAAAAAAAATGCCATGTTTAATTTTAAATAGTTGGTTTTTGGTTGGCAACAAGATGGTAAATATACTGCTAGTAATTGTGTACTTCTATGTTGGGCCAATGATGGGCAACCAACATTTTATGTAAAACTGTGGATCGAACTTTTCGAATGAAAACAATGCCACTTTCTTGTATTCTATATAATATGAAGGAACTTCATAAAGTGAGATGATTCTTTTCATAGTATTATCAGTTGGTTATATGTTGTGTTAATGTTGGGAACACGACAGTTGATAATTAGTACTCATTGTTATGTTGAGCCAACATTAAGTAACTAATATTATGGCAGAAATGGTAATTACAATTTTTCTGAGGAAATAAATACCACAATTTTGTATTTTTGTTTAAAAGATATGTTTTGAACACAGAGCATAAATTTTATTTTCAAATTGAGCTCGTTGGTGATGTTTTGGTCACTTGTTAGAAAACATACTGTTGGCATTTGGTAAGTAAACATATGTTGGGCCAACACTGTGTAACCAACATTATATCAACAAAGGAAATTTCCATATTTCTGACGAAATAACACTATATTTTCGTATGATTGTTTAAAAACAATTTTTTTTAACGCAGAGACCATGTATTTAAAATCAACTTCATTGATTATATTTTGGATATTTGTCAGAATATGTACAGAATATGTACTCTATACCATTTTTGGGCCACGATTGTACAATCGAAAAAATTCGCTAATAGAAAATAATTGTTTTAATTGGAAAAATATATTTANTGTTTAAAAACAATTTTTTTTAACGCAGAGACCATGTATTTAAAATCAACTTCATTGATTATATTTTGGATATTTGACAGAATATGTACAGAATATGTACTCTATACCATTTTTGGGCCACGATTGTACAATCGAAAAAATTCGCTAATAGAAAATAATTGTTTTAATTGGAAAAATATATTTACCTTCACAACATCTAAAGAATCAAAACATGTAACTTTTCATTCAACTGTGTTTTGTTCCTCATGTGTTGAGACAATGTTGTGACAGTGGGTAATTGGTTATTTTGGTTACGTTGGGACAACATTGTATACCATTATTTATGCCATCATTAGATATTATTTTTTCTAAATAAAAAATATCATTTTTTTATTTGATTAATGTTTGAAGTTTTTTAAGCAGGGGCAATTTTTTAATATACTTGTTATCTTTGGTTGTTAATATGTTATTAGCTAGAAAATATATTCTAGTAATTGGTGGGTTTTTAATTTCAGTTTCAGAGTAGTAAAATCTGACTTAAATACATAAAAAATATATCACAGTTTACGGTACTGAAATATTATATGAGCCTATTTCTTCATCTGTGGTAAGAAGTTACAGAAGTCTAGTGAATAACATTTCGGACTGATACTCTAAAGAGCGCCAGTTTCAATCTTATATGTACAAGAGAATTTTGAGGTCGTAATATAAAGTTAAATGCGACAAAAAGTTGAAAGATAGAATTTTTTTATTGCGAAAAATTTACATAAAACACTGGTAACAAATGTTGGCAGAGCATTGTTCATTGGTTGGCATTATGTACGTAATAACGCATCTTCCCGAAATATTACCAACTGTGAATAAATGACTCTGTCAATGCCTTTTTTTAAAGCAAAAAGCTCACTAATCTTAACAGTTTGCACACAACCATAAAACAATGTTGGGCCAACATTGTATTTCTGTTGGTAACCCATATAAAATTCACATTTGGCCAACGTCATACTGATGGACATTTCGGTGTTGGGCCAATGGCCCAACAAAATTTTGCTACTGGGGTAACCATATAATTTCCAACATGTGTAGGGCTTATCACCTACGTACTTCCCACCGCGGGAACCGTGTTGTAGCTGGTTATTTAACAGGCCGCCAGAATTCTAGGATTTCTGTCATACAACCTGTTCACAGATGAGGCTCCTTTAGAAGGGGCGGTATCGTCATCCTCCACAACCCCTATGAGTTGGCTATGCATAATCCCCTTTGGTATGGTCACAGAAACCATCAGCACCTTTTCAACCTCAATATGTTGGCGGGGATTATTGGCAACCACCTCGTGGGACAACGCCTCACAGGCAAGCCATATCTACACTTCCTGCGGATAACCCTGTTTCCCCTGCTGTAAGAGGTGCCTTTGGTAGTAGGAATGGTTACGTGGCTGCCTCATGAGAGTTATCCAGTAAGCTTACGAATTAACATGCGTTGGCGTCACCACAAGGTCTTCCCCGGTCGATGGATCGGACGAGGTAGTCAAGTTGCATGGCCCTCCCGGTCACCGGAACTCAACCCATTAGATTTGTACCTGTGAGGCACCTGAAAGGTGTCGTGTATGTAGAGCCCATTCCGGACGTGCCGACACTGAAAAAACGTATTCATGTTGCCTGTGACGCATTTCGGTTGCAGGATGGCACATTTGAATTTGTGCGGCAGTCGCGGCTGCGGCGTATATGCACAAGCTTAGAGTACCGTGGCGACCATTTAGAGTGAATGAAGATATGAGTGAAGAAAATTGGGGGGCTCTTAGCAGCGAGGTATTTAGAGCATGGAACACTTCGAACACCTCTTCTAACGATGGGTTCATGACAGCATGTCGTGCACTGCAATCTACTATATAGGAATGGTGAATGAATAAATGGTCACTAGCATAAAAACTATGCATTTCTGGACGTATGACCACAATAACTTTTTTGCTCCTAATCCTCTCAGGTATCATCTCATGCAGTTTTTCCCAAATGCTTCAAATCATCCTGTATAGCATACTGTACAAAAAAAAATCTTCACATGGATACCATTTTTAAAATAAATTTCTGAGTTACCTAAAACATGTCATTTTGTTTGTCGTACATAGTAGCACTTGTTTCCCAAATTTGGAGGACATTCGCTCTCTAATTGATTTTGTTTAAAATTACGCATGAAAATAATAGCAACATTTTAAAGTTTTTTAAATGATTGAAATATTCATATAACCTTCTTACACCTTCTCGTAATAAGCAAATAACATTTATTCCTAAAATCCATAAATAAATATGAACACTGTTGTGTGGAGTGATCGGCTACATTTGCACACTCTATCAGAGGTCTTCGGAAACAAAGATGAATGGGTCGAAACAAGCACAAGTGGTGCACTCTAGCGGACGACGAGAGAAACAAAGAAGCGCATCGATAAACAATTAACTATAGAAAAAAACACGAGAATGGGAAAGACAGCAGACAGCGAAAACAATATGGCGAATAGCGGAAACAAGATAGCAAATGTAAAAAATATGTCGACCGGATCCAAATGGCAACCGGAAACAATATGGTGGATTCCAAGATGGCGGGTGCGACATCCAAAGAGGCGGGCAGTCAGCGTTAGCTCCGGTCCCCCATACCCTTGTATAAGAACGAAGAAAATTATTATACTCATGTGGAGCTATCTTAAAAAATGGCACACAATGGAAAACTATGTAGACACATTCTATTGTTTTAAACTATGCTGCCAGAATACAATGTCAAGTTGAAATTAGTTACATGGTTTTATATTTAGCTATGTATTTAAAAGGTTTAATTGACCTCCATTTGAAAATAAAAATCTTACCCATTTAAAAGGTTTACATTGATATGGTCTACCATAGTACTGCCAAATTTGGTAGGAATCGGTTGATATTTTCCTGAGTTATTACATAAAAACTTTATTCATTTATGTGGCGCTACCTTAAAAAAATGGCAAAAAAAAAATGCTTTAAGTAGATATATTACATTTCTGTGATATATACTGCCAACAAACACAGTATATATGAAATTGGTTTCATGGCTTCGTAGATTTAACATAATAAGTAAAAGTTTTTGGTGTCGTTATTTTGAAAATAATTTTGGCTCATTTAAAAAATATACATACTTATTATTATTTTTTTTTATTTTTTACCATATTACTACTTGTCTGCCAAATTCGGTAGAAATCGGTTTATTGCATACCGAGATATTTCAAAAATCTTTATTTCTTCATGTGTGGCACTATCTTACACAGTCGTTACAAAAGTGATTACGTGTTGACATATACGATATTTGAAATATACACAAATTTTTGGTCAAAATTGCTTAAACTGTGTTGCAGATATAGCAAATAAACGTAAAATATTTGAATGGCCATCGTTTTGAAAATAAGTGCATATGTTTAAATTGCATAATTTTGCATACCCTACTTAGTATTACTTACTAGCCGAATTTAGTGAGAATCGGTAGAGTAGATTTCCAGATATAATATAAATATTTATTGATTAATATAATGGTATTTTACAAAATGGTGGATAACAGCAATATTTATTCTGAATGCAATGCTTACGTGATGCACTGCCATAATACGATTTTTTTAATGGGTTAATGGGCTCCCAAGTTAGGATATAGAATTATCAATTTTAAAATGGCTACAATTTTTAAAATAATTACGCAGCGTAACCGAAAACTTTCAAAGTAGGATAACCGTTATAATGATTATATGTGTGCCGAATTCGGTAAAATTCAGTTAAGCGTTCAGTTTTTGGGGAACATACAAGCATACACATGTACATGCAAAGATACACACAGACAAATACCGGAAGGTGATAAAATAAGCCTACCTTTCCATCGGAATGTAGGCTAACAAGGAATACAGTTTACAAATGTAAATACTATATTATAATTTAATGCCAATAAACTAAATATGTGAATCCAAAAATTGTGTATTTAACAAAATGTGTACCATATTCTGCATTTGATTTGAGGAAATTACGATAAATAAGCAATTGGGAAAAAGTAAATCACAATACAAACCAATGGTTATCTTTGCCGATCTTAGTATTATAAAATACCCTTTTGTAAAATTACTTACTCCTAATTAAACATCACTGACGGCACTCCTATCATGCATAAAGGTTTGAAGGTGGCAAAATGGGAACAACAAAATGGGCACCACACCAGCATGGCTCCTATGCCATTTTCAAGCATTCAGTGCAGCAACTGGAACTAACCTATAAAAAGAAAAAAATTTAGATTTTAATACACAGATTTTCAATAAAAATATGACATTTTTGAGGGTCAGTGGATTAAGATTAATTTTGCAACGCCGTGATCAGGATACTATTAAAACATCAAGTTGGATGTTATAACGGTATTGTGTGCTAACTAATATATTTGCTAATACGAAAGAATTATTCGGTTTTTTCGCATCGTAGGTACTCAACCTTTTGATATAATGCTATTATGCAACGCACTAATAAGTAGACTACCTAGCAACTGTTTTTCTGCAATATTTGTTTTTAATTATATGCCAGTGAGGCAATGTTAATATCATGAATATGGTATTTGCTATTTATGACTGATGTCGAAAAGGCCTTCGTGATTATACATAAAGTGCGGAGTTCTTTTCGATTTCAAATTATCTAAACAACCCAGCCAATAAAAATGCTTAGAGCCGTTTTTTCCAATGCAGCGAAATAATGCAGGAATCGGCATATATTCCTCTGTCGTTTAATGCAAACGCGTAAGCGTCGTCGTTAGCAGTATATGTCTAAGATAATGTTTTCATTCCGTTTATGTACATGAATAGTTAATATACAAATAAAGATTTAGTGTTTTTGTTTCATTCCAAAACTTCTTTCATATGCGAATACATATCTCAGAAAACCGCTACATATAATGATATTTCTACATTATTTTTGTTTAATAAACGCTTGCTAAATAATTTGGGACTATAAAAGTGTAACGGAGAATAAAAGAAACATTGAGAACGCCGATGACAAAACAGATTTCACGAATGTCTCAAAAGATGTTCAAACTCCTTATTACTTTGCCTCAAGTTGTACTAAACAATGAGATTTAACTACTTGCGAAACATAGACTTGGTGGCAGATGTGAAAGTAATAAGCAAGTTCAAATTTCGTTGCGGTTTTAGTATGAGTCTTTTGTTTCTTTGTTCATTTCCTGTCAAGCAGAATCTTGCTTTCCACAAAATTATTTGAACGACAGGAATTCCTTACTATGACAGTTGTCATGTTGCATTTGTGTATTGGCATGTTCTCATTGATACTCAGCATCTAAGAAACAGCAAACAATTGCAACTTGTCCAAATACACTGGAGATGTTGGTGCCCTCTGCGAAAAAGCATGGTCCGATAATATTATAATGCAAAAGCACGCAACAAAAATTCATTTTTGGGCTGCCTCTCATACAATCTGACCCGATACCAAGGGGTTCTGAACCCTAAATATGCACGTTATGCCGGTTCACTACACCACTAACAAAAAAGGTCACCTCGTAAGAAAAAGCAACACATTTAAGATGATCAATATCGCCCTCAATACGAGGTAATATTTCGACAGTATAGTTATACCGACGCGTGACATTAGGCATAAAAGCCTGAACAATTTGCACTTTGTATGCACGAAACAATAAACGTTTGTGTAAGATATCATGAAGATAAATTTTGGCATCTGTAATTCCCGGGGGGCCGTACGCACTGATTTCATTGGACTTCGCACGAAATACTCCCTCACTGCTTTTACCCTTTCAGCTCAAGTTGATCGTCAGCCAGTTCTCGGTAAGTCGGTGACAGATCCTGTGTTGTTGAACTGGTCATACCACGACTTAATGCACTTGACATCGGACTGCATATTTCCATACGTTGTCTGAAAGTTCCTCTGCACTGTTATTGGTTACCGGGTACTGTGGTACTAGATGACACACTGAGCTCTTTCCTGATTTGTGAACATTTTCGGTTTCCTATACACTGGAAGTACTACACTACAACCACGTTACTGAAACCTACGACAAAAATCTTGGTTTGTTTTCCAAAATTTTTGCACCAAATTCACATCTCTTTCTTTCATATAGCTAGCTGCAGTCACGAGAGGTGTTGGAACGATATGCTGAGTATCATCTGTCAAGACGGCGGGTGGCCAGGTGAAGGGGGGTGGGGCCCCCTTCACCGGTGGTTTTGGGCCCTTCGGCTCCCTTTGGCCGATCGGGTGTCTTCTCTTAGCGGTGAAAGCCGTTATCTCTTGGGGGAGATTGGAAATGCGTTTTATCTCGTATTCGGGTNAAAGGGGGGGGGGTGGGTTTGAAATGATATCTGACATAAAGGTAAAGATGGTATTCAGTGCCGTGTCCGTGGGTGCCACTTGCATAGGAGCATCCTGGTAGATTCTGCAAGAAAGTCGTCCAGGGTTCAAAACCTGCCGGGGGTGAAGTGATGACACGTGAAGATGAGGCGAAGTAGTGTTTAAAATACGTGTCAGTACGCATCACGCGTCAATCAGCCCCCTTCCTCCTTTTTCACTTAGTTGTGACACAGGCTCATATTGTAGAAAGCTGTGGGTGTGAGTGATGTAGAACTGTCACACGGAAAAGTTTGGGTTGGCTTCTGTAGTGCTCCTTTTTGCGTCTGCTCTGAACTCCAGCGCGTGGCATGTCACTTTCGCTCTTGTGGAGTAGCGCTGTCTCTCTCTAGCGCGCAGGCTGGGATGGGCCTGCTGGCTCGCTAATGGGTTCTACTCCCTGGAGAGGATAGCAAAAAAGCGGGAATGTCCTGGTGTCGGCTAAATGCTCCGTCCCTTCTTTTGTTATATAATACGCATTCCGCTCACACAAGTCAGCTGAGGACTGTGTTTATTTACAAAAAACATTGACAGAGTTTTGTTTACCTGGAAATGACAATTTACAGGCAGACAGGCAGACACGAAAAACCATTATCGAACACCAGTCGTGTATACCAGTTCCACTTAGTGATTTGTCAACTTCACTGGTTTACTAGATGTGGTGCTGTAGGCGTTTCAAGTGGCTCTGCTCTATAGCCTCCTAACTGGTCGCACAACAGCTAAATTACTTGTGACAAATCTCTAGCTATGCTGGCACTAAGCCTTCTCTTATTTATGCTCGCTTCTATGTACAATATATACTAAATGAATACCCTTGAAATTTCTTACTCTAACAATTGGCTTACACGCCACCTACAATTAATAAAAAAAATTTTTGCAATCTAAATATTACATTTAATTACAGAAAATCTGGTGTAACCATTACACTCTGCGGTAGTGCAGTCCATTTCAATTGTTTCCGGCTGTCTTACAGCTTGTTTTTACTCACTATTAGGAAGTATTTGTATTGCAGGGATGATCTCGCTTCATTCTTAATGCCTCGTGCTGCAGGTATTGCCAGATAAATTTGAAGGTGTGTCGCCATAGTGACTCACGGTAGCATTCCGGCTGAACTTGAATGTTGGTGCGGCAGGTGCGGGGAGGCACCTCTCTCGTTTAGCTGGTCGTGGGTTGGCTGCTGGGTTACTGGATGTCACCCTCGGCAGTGGCCAGCTCGGGGACACCAGGCATAAAGGCACGACTGGTTGTCCCCTCCTCCTGGAGGGACGGTGTAAGGGTAGCCGTCGGAGGCAGGGACTCATCTGCTTTCCCTGCCTTCTTGGCTCTGGTGGGCTCATGCACCCATGTGGCAGGGGGTGTAGTGGTGGTTTCGCCGCCATCTGGCTTCGAGGACCGGTGAATGACCATATCCTCCTGGGCGGATGTGGTCTGGGTTGCCATCTGAGGCAGGGACTCTTCGGCACTCCCGTCTCGTCGGTTCTGCTGGGCCTTTTGGGTGTCGCCCTCGGCAGTGGCCAGATCGTGGCCACAAGGCACCGAGGATCGACTGGGTGTCCCCTCATCCTGGAGAGGTGGTATTTGGTAGCCATTAAAGGCAGGGTTTCCTCTGCTTTATCTGCCTCCTCGGTTCTGCTGGGCTCATCTTCCTGTATGTGAGGCTGTGCAGTGTCAGTCTCGCTGCCCTCTGGCATCGAGGCCTGGTAGGTGGCGACACTCTCCTGGCTGGGCGTGGTCGCTGTCGCCATCTGGGGCAGGGGCTCTTCGGGCAAACCCACCCCATCGCCCTGACTAGGCTCCTTGGTGTCATGATTGACAAAGATCACCTCGGGGCCACCAGCCACTGAAACATGACTGGATGTCCCCTCTTCCCGGAGGGGTGAAGTCTGGGGTACTGCCTCAGGCAGGGGCTCTTCAGGCACCCCTACCTCGTTGGCTCTGGTGGGCTCATCCTCCCATGATGAAGGTGGTGCAGCAGTGACCTCGCTGCCATCCGGAATCGAGGTCAAGTGGATGGCCACATCCCCCTGGGTGGACGTGGTTGGTATCGTTTTGTGATTCAGGGGCTCTTCGGGCACCCCTGCCTTGTCGACACGACTGGCCTCATCTTTCTCCTGGATAGGACTGGGTGGCTGGGTTCGTCGGCAGGGTTCCCTGTCCAAGGGGCTCCGCCATGACAGTTCGGACACTTTATGGGTCATGTGGCCATGCTTGGTGGCAATCTTCCTGACGAATTCAATTGGGGTCGAGGGCCTTGTCCTGATGGACATTGCTCCCCTAGGTGCTGGTCGGTCATCTCTCGTGGGTGTTGGCGGGATGCTGCTGTTCTCTTTTTCCTAGCATGGTTCGGGGTTCTGAAAGACTGGTGGTGTGATTTCTACAAACATTGCAAGAGGAGGTACTTCTCCATTTCCTCCTCTTATTCCACTTTGTTTTCTGTTGCTGGCTCTCCCTCGGGGTTCTAAGTTCCAGCTGGGAAAGTGTGCTTCTACCCACCAGTTGCTTTGCTGATTCATCCTCTGGCATCCTCTGCCCAGTATAAATAATCTTGGCATCCCACAACCATCTAGGGTCCTTCCCATTTGTCTGCAAATCCCACACTAAGCTGCCCTATACCCTTGCAGAGTGGGTGACTGCGGAGAAGAAAGGCCTCGCTCTTCTGGAAGCCACTTACTCCTGTGCTGGTCTGCGGGTACTTTGTGGTAATGTACTTATCTTGGGTGTCACGCAACCCCATGGTCCGAGATAGGAAGGCCAGCCGGACGTCCTCCGGTTGTGGCATCTTGGTGGGTGCTTGATCCCACTGCCAGCCATCTGGGCGGTGGAGAGTTCGTCCCAGAAGAAGCTGGCTGGGTCTGGTGTTAATTGCCTTGTTGGTTCTCCTGAAGGTAAACAGAATATTACGCAGGTGCTTTTCCCAATGGTGGTGGTCTTCTCCCACACTCAGACAGAGACTCTTCTTTCTTGAGCTCTAGATTTCTGTACTTATTAAGGGTAATTTCTTTTGGGGGTATGGATTGGGGGATGGTAGTGTCATCCATGTCTCTAACCTCATGATTTGCCGGCAGTCTGCAATTTTTGGCTTGTAAATTGGGTACAATTTTCTAGTAATATCACCTGCAGGTCTCCCCAGTGGGAAAATATTTTTGTCTTGAATTTTCAAACAATATTATAGTTTTCCTGACTGGGTAGTGGAAATGCTTCTGCCCAGTGGGAAAACTGGTATGTTACCACTGACAGGTAGATATTGCCTCTTGTACTTCTTGGGAAAGGCCCCATTAGGTCGGCTGCCAAGTGAGTCCAAGCAGTGTGAGGTCGTTGAATTTTCCTGTTGGCTGTGGTACAGGATGATCCCTACGACAGCATGCTCTGCAGTTGTTTTCGTACTGCTGCATGTCCCGACTTATCCTGCCCCCCTTGTATTGTTCGTTTATGTCTTGGAGGGTTTCCTTGATGCCTGAATGTCCGGCTAGTGGATGATCATGGTGGTGTTTGCCTATGTCTTCCTCAGGTTGTGTGGAATATAGATCTTCCACTCGGCTCCAGGTTGTCTGCTTCGAGACCAGACGATGTCATCATGTAGTTCAAATTGCTGGGGTATGTTCTAGAGGAGAAACTGGATGTCTGGGTCCTTCTACTGGTGATAACTTATCTGGTAACGGCTGAGTTGTAGTTGGAGGAGTCGGATGTGCTCTACATGGCTTCTAGGTGGGGCCAACGGAGGAGTCATTCTCTCCCAGTTCTTGTCCTCTTTGGTGACCCCATGGAGGTCAGGCTGGTGGGATAAAGTGTCCGGAAGTTCATTGTTTTGCTCAGGCATTGTTGCACTTCAAAGTCAAATTCAGATAGGAACGTCTCCCATCTTCATAATTTGGCTATTGCATTTTTTGACTCATGTAGCTATTGGAGGGCTTTATTGTCATTGTGGAGGATGAAATGTCGTCGTTCCAAGTGGTAGCGGTACTTTCTCACCACCCAGATTATGGTGTGGTATTTTATTCATTAATGTGGTATGTTTGTTCAGTGGAGTTCAGGCAGATGCTGGCATAGGAAATGACTTGAGGTTGCCCAGCGGAGTTCTCTGTTATAGTACCTCTCCAGTCCATTCTGGCAAGAATCGGTCTGCAATATAACAGGCTGACCCCTTGTGTTCTGTTGAGTTGCTCGATATTCTGGAAGCTCTGTTAAGTTTTAGAATAGCATTGCTGTGTTCTTTTCCCCACCCTCAACTTGTTTCCTTCTCTAGGAGGGGTTTGAGGGGTTCCATTTGTCTGGCGATGTATGGTATGTAGTTGCTTTGCCGGTTACAAAGTTCCAAGAAAAGGCGCAGCTGCTTCTTATTGGTTGGTAATTCTGTCTCTACTATGACTCGTATCGAGGCGGAATTGGTTGCAGTTCCTTTCGGGTGTGACTATGTGACCCAAGTAGTCAATGGCGGTCCATCCAAAATTGTTTTTGAGAGTTTACAGGTTAATCCATGAAATTAAAGTTTTTTTAGTACTTCGAGTACATAATTATGTCGTCGAGATAGGCGAAACAAAATTAGCCGATGAAGCCTGTGAGGACCTCTGCGAACATAAGCCTCTGGAAGGTGGCAGGGCCATTCTTCCGCCCGAATAGTATTACTCTGAAAGACAGAGTTTCGCCATCTGGAGTACATAAGTGTATAATTTCTGCTGTCGGGATGTACTGAAATCTGCCAGTACCCCGATTGCATGTCAAGGGTACTGAATATTTTAGCATCTCCTATGTACCAGAGAGAGTGAATTACGTTAATGGCCAGCGGTGCGATGGGATGTGTAACACCGTTCAGGTCCTTTTATTTCACATAGTATCTTGGCTACCTTTATTTCTTTAGTACTATAATGACCCAGGAATTGTGAGGCGAGTCAGACATTTCCACAATTCTCTGCTCCTTTATTGCTTGGACTTTCGTCATAATTAGATGTCGCCTCTTGGCGGATATGCGGCATGGTCTATTGTAGACCTGCATGTCAGTGGCAGGCCAAATTTCAAGTTGGATACTATGAATCTGGCATAGTGATCCCCTTTCGCCGAAAGCTCTAGCATTGTCGGCCAACATCTGCCGCAGCTGGGCGAATTCTGGTTCTACTAGTTGGTGATTAATTTCTTCGGGTGCTATTGGGTGTGGAATCGCCATGTCCGGGTCATGTTCTCTGTTGATAGTTACCCTGTGCTTGTTTCTGATATAGTTTCGTTGTTGTCCGTGATCCATAATGCACTGTTGTTGGAACAGCCATGGTTGCCCAAGATTACCTCCTCTGTAATATTGGTGAGTTTACGAATTCTGTTTGGTTTACTTGACAGTATATTCTTGCTGTCAGAGTAGTTTGGCTGTTGAGTTTAAGGGTCTAGTTGTGCTGTGCCATATGCACTGGGCGGGTTTGTGGGCGAAGTGAAACTCTTTGTAAAGGGGTGAGCAAGTTACTTCGAATGAAATTCCCCATAGTTGCGGAGTCTAAGAGGGCGAGTGCCCGACGTCCTTTAATCTCCACTTCTATGTGCAGGGCATTAGGTGGGTCGTATTCTTCGGCTAATATTATTATGTAGACGGTCCAGTGTTCCACAGTGGTATTAGCCGGCTTCGCACCCGGATTCCGGTGTTTTCTGCCTGGCTGGGTCTTTAACTTCTGTCCTGTGCTGCGGTGGTTCTGGCACTCCTGTTTTTACCCCTTCCCCCACTCAACACCTGCCTGCCGGCCTGGGCAGACCCGGTTAAAGTGGATTATTTCGTCTGGCCAGCCTATACATACATGATGAAACATTTGCGCAAATACATTATATCTTCCACTGTTTATACATTGTCCAGCACAAGTGAACAAGATATAATAAGCAGTCTGGTGGTTCCGACATTCATTACTGCGGTGTTCCAGCCCGTCCGTGTAATCACGCCTATTAGTCCACCACAAACATAGGTGGTGGAAATTATTCTGCACAGATGGCACAACTAAATAAATTAACGCCTACTCCGGGGCATGTGGGTATATTACACTTTTCGGGTTGGTTATGAATAGTTTCGTCCATTGCAGTAGCCGCTTCGGTTTGGTCAGCAAGACTGAAATTTGACTTGTACAACTAGACTAGTTACTGTTAAGTGCCACAGAGTGGTTAGAGACTCCCCGAATTCTAGCTGATTTTGTTTAAATCCCACCTAGTTCTCGGGATCTTGCTAGACTGTATCTACGTTATTAAATAATTAACAAAGTGCTGTAGCCCCATGTTGGTAATACGAAAAAAAACTTGACATGTGATGTCAGGCGCCAGATGATAATGTCACGGTTTGGCAAGGTTTTATTGTGTCGGTCAGAGGCACTGGCTATATAACTGGATTGACTTTACTGGATGCTAACCAATCCTCATCCGGCATATGAGCTCGGGCGTGTAGCTTGATGGCAAGATACAAAATCTCGTGCTAGGTGTGGCCTGGGGTGCCTCTTGACTCGGCCGTTGTTGCTTCTGATGCCGGCTGGAACTCGTGCTCAGATCGTGGGCGAAGGAGGTGCTGAGACTGCTGATGCTGATTGGGGCCAACGGAGGACTGTTGGTCCTGCTGGGTGTCAACCAAGTGTTGTCTATTCTCAGTGGTACTGGAAGTCCTTGGAAAAATCTCTCGACGATAGAATGTGGCTTGCCGGAGTTCTTATGGAGTGGCTGAAAGAGGGAACTGGAGGGAACTGGGAGGTGAGGCCTCTCTAGTTGGCGGGCGGCATGAGCTTGTTCCGGGGGGGTTAAACTATGGAGAGCTGTTGGTGCTGGGTTGCAGTTCAAGCTAGGCTCAGAGGCAGTAGCTGCCTTCTTAGCTCTCCACTTTGCACCACTTCTATGGGTCTGTGGCTTAGAGGTAGATACTAAGGTTTCCCATGCTAAGAAAGAGCAGGTGAGAAGATCTCTATCTAGTGGTAAAGCCACCAGTGGCTGGGTCACTCAAATTCAGTGAAATTAATCCTTCTAGGGAAAATAACAATGTGGTGGATGAATCACTAGGCTGTCCAGAATGTCCAGTCACATCGTTGGTGTGGTACAAAGGGATCAGATCTTCACAACTAAATTTATCACTCCTTCTGGCAAAAATAACAACATGGTGGGTGAAGAGAATTGGCTGGACTGGCTGACTCAGCCTTGTGGATTGAATTTCTAGTGGTTATGCCTCTACTATATGTGTACACCAGGTACCTTGGCGTACCTAATCCACAGTAAGGGTGGCTGTATAATGTGTGTGTTTAAGACATACTAATGCCCAGTTAAGAGTGCCTGCAGTCATAATTTAGGTTTGGCAAACAGGATTTCAATGACACTTTCTCCTGCTTTCCCTTAGCAGGCCGAAGTTTACTCGGAATAAAGGCTCAGTCACGCTATAAATGAATCCTCAAATGTTAGGGAATATTATGTGTTTATTCCCACGAGGAATATACACGGTGGCCCGTACTTACTCCTAACTATCAATGAACTGTAACGGAAGTAAACTACGGTAAACCAGGTGAAGGGGACCTGGGTCTTAACTAGACAAGTGTAGATGAAGCTAGGTAGCTATAATACTAACTGACCAACTAACACTAATGATGTTGTCCAGAAGGGACTCGGGTGTTACTACCAGAGTGGTAGTGAGTGTTAAGGGGGCTGAAGTTTTCTTCGAGGTTGAAGATCTGGAAAATGTCTTGAAGGTAGCAGTGGTATTTCGTGAGGAAGGCGGTAGTAGGAGAAAGATCCAGCACACTAGGTGTTGGAGCGAGTTTCTACGTATCAACTGGCGAGATGGGGGCTGTGCACTCGCCTTTATAGACGGCCAGCTGAGGGCCCTTCGGCTCCCTTCGGCTGGTCGGTTGTCTTAAGATAACAGCATTCTGGACAACAGCATTAGATTTAGGAGGGTCATTTAGTTTCATAGCTACTTAGCCGCATCTACTATTATATAGTTAAGACCCAGGTCCCCTTCACAAGGTTTACTGTAGTTTACTTCCAATTAAGTTCATTGATACTTATAAGTTAGTATGGACCATCATGTATATTCCTGACAGGAGTAAACGCATGTATTACATAACCGCTTAGTATTCATTTTTAGGATGACTGTGACTTTATCTAAAGTACATGTCGGCCTACTATGGGAAATCAGGAAACTTCGTCTTTGAAACCCTCTTTGCCGAACCTATAGTAGGACTGCAGGCTCCCTTAACCGGGCGCATGTACGTCTCAAACACACATATTAGATGGCCACACATACTGTGTATCAGGTACGCCAAGGTACCTAGTGCACACATACAGAAGAGCCACAACCACTAGAAACTCAGTCCATAAGGCGGCTAGTCAGCCATAGTAGTCAATTCTCTCCATCCACCATGTTGTTATTCTCGCTGGAAGGATTGATAAGACTGGTTCTGAAGGTCTGACCACTTTTAGACAACACACACGATGTGACAGGACATTCTGGTCAGCCTAGTACTTCATCCACCACGTTGTTACTTTCGCCAGAAAGAGTAATTGAACTGAATATGTGTGGACCAGCCAAAACTGACTTTACACCTAGCTAGCGATCTTCGTTGCCTGCTCTTTCTTAGCGTGGCAGACCTTAGTTCCTAACTCTATGCTATACACCCATAGGAGTGGTGCAAATTGGACAACTAAGAGAGAAGCTACTGCCTCTGAGCCTAGCTTGAACTGCAAACCAGCGCCAACTGTCATCTGCAGTTTAACCCCCCAGGAACGAGCTCAAGCCTCCCGCCAACTGGAGAGGCGTCATCTCCCAGTTCCCTCCAGCTCCCTCTATCAGCCACCCCACAAGACCGCCGGCGAGCCACATCCTACCGTTGAGAGATTTCGCCAAGGACTTCCAGAACCACTGGGAATAGACTACCCTTGGTTCAGGCCCAACAGGACCAGCAGCCCTCCGCGGGCCCTAATCAGCATCAACAGCCGCAGCACCACTTTCGCCCACGGACTATGCATGAAATCCAGCCCACACCAGCAGCAACAGCGGCCGAGTCAGGAGCAATACAGTTGAACCAGTGGCTGTGGGCAAACCAGTAGTGCGAAGGCTTACTAAGCCCACACCAGACGTTTTGCCGTGCCGTCAAGCCACGCGCCTCAGCTTATATACTGGCCAGGAACCGGTTATCAGCTAGTAAAGTCAATCCAGTTATATAGCTCGTGTTTCTGACCGACAAGCTTAAACCTTACTGGACCGTGACGTCGTCGTCTGTCAGCTGACATCACGCGTCATGCTCTTATTTAAATTAAACTGTATGGAGCACCTGCGGCGTAGGCATGAAAATTTAAAGTGAATAATATTTATCGAAATGCCTTTTATCGGTGGTGCACAACCAAGGTATCTATGCGAAAATACGTTTTGAATGGATCTGCAAAGGGATTATTTCACTCATGCCACTGTTGCCTAGAGATTATATTAAACCAAGAGACTATGGCATGTTTTGTCACTGTTTTTACTTAAGTATTTTATACAAATCATATTAAATGTCTTAGGTGGTGTCTCAACTCAGAGAATCCCACATTGCCTTTCTCCCAGAACAAATATTTTTTTATGATTTAGGTGCCCTTATTATGTTTATATTGTTTTGTATTTATATTTATATTGTTTTTATTGTTTGGGATTCTTGCAAACGTAGCTCGTGAGTAATGGAACTTATATTTTATTTGTATCATTACTGATTTATGTTAGAAGGTAATTTACAATATCAATTCTGTTTTCTAGTTCGATAGGTTAGACGCAGCATGCGAAATGCAATTTCGCAGCCGTCATTAGCACGCAGTGCATACTGGATAATCTGTCACTGATACTGAGTAGCAATTAAGCCCCGAATGGTTTGCGTTGCAGAATTTACAAAAGTGGATTTTACCACATTCAACATTAACAGCAAAATATAGTTTCCGGAGTAAGACGAACTTTTACATTAGTTAAACTACGCCATACATAACTGAATAATGAGAAAGTTTGTAAAACTAATCATATAATAAATTCGTTTTAAATGAACTCGAATTAACGTGTTTGCAGATATGAAAGTACACAATTATAAAAATATGTTTAAAATGTTATGCAATATTTAAACTTCAGAATCAAATTAATTATTTACAGAATGTATCTGATTTTATAATGATTGACTATTAATGCTTGATCTAATATTTAAAATAATATTTTCTTAGCAGGCATATTTCCTTATTTCTAAATAGCTGGAGTACCAAAAATCCGTAAGATCTGTGTCATGTCAAAATGCTGTACGAAGGATGAAAGAAGAAAATAATTTAATAAGCATTTCAAGAATGAGAGGGGAACAAATTCTCTGTATGTGGCCGGCCAACCGGTTTCGCACAATACTAGCAATGTACGCAGCCTTGAAACTGCACCCTACCACCTTTGATATTTCGAGAAGATTTGTGTTATTCAAATGGTTTGGAGTTGTAAATTAAGTGTATAAATTTGACCGAAATATTTGTTCGAAGTAGCAATAAATCATTTGTCTACAGTAATATCAGTCATATTTCCCTTCTGCGGCAGCTTATATACGCATCATGTATAGAAAACAGTTGAACGATCATGTTTGTACAACACGGCAACACTTTATCTTGGTGAACTTATACGTTTCCGTTAGTATAGCATTTTTATAACTGTTTCGAGGCTTTTAAGTACTGCAAGTAACGAATCTCCAAGTGAAACCATACTTTTACACGGCAACAGATAATTCTTGTAATATAAAAATTAAATAATACTATCACTTCTGAAAATGTTAAAGCATGAGAGAGTGCAGTGAATTATAGCTTTAGAAACATTTCGGTTCCTCAAATTTGGCCATTCCAGATATATCATAGAATATGGTTTAGAGAAAAGAACAGAGTTTGTGAGAAAATGTCTTCTCAGAAACTTATTCTACCTTACCTCTATTCATCCAGGAAATTTAAAAGATGATTAGTTTTAAACTTCAATGGTTTGTTTTCGTTGTTAAAATTTAATGACTATTATTAACATATTTTGAAGTCAACCATATAATTTTCTACGTATCACGCTTGTTTCTTTCCGACAGGTTCATCTGCAAAAATATAGACTGCCATGGGACGAGAATGAACCTGCATGATTCGAGTGAAAAATACTTAAGGACAATAGATTACAGAGCATTTTGGAAGTCACAAAACGCGGGAAGAGATACGGGAGATACGAAACATGAAGGAGAATATTCCTCATCGCCCTAACTACAGTGTATAAGCAAGGATGGTTTTTGGATCGCAGCTGGAAGAGGTTTACGCCGGCTGTGGCTCCCAAAAATGGCTACAACTCTGGAGTTTGGCAAATAGATTACTTTTCCCTGTGCCACTTTTGCAGCTGGCGAGTGAACGGTCTCCCGAGCGAAATAAAACTAGGGAGGAAATGTTTGCTCAGTCGAAATTGCTTCCCACCGGAAAGGTATTGCTTTGGCCAAGACTTGGTGGCACTTTGCAAAACATACTGCTACTCCCAGCGGAAGAGAAAAACCATATTTTGAACTTTGATCTTGAGGTAGTTCAAAATGTATCACTACACCCACCCACAACTTATATTTTAACTGTTTTGCCAGCATTTTTGCCATAGATATAACCTGTTTCTTTACAAAACTGGGAATTATACAATTTTCAGTGTTACAGATTATATGCAGGTTGAAACTATAGGGATGTTGTTCAGTATCACAATGACAGCGTAATTAAGCTTTGCATAGATTGAGGTCGCCATAGTTTTTGGTAAATTAAGATATGTAGTAAAAGTGTTTTAAATACGAAATACTTCGTAAATAAATGTGATGTATTTCATATCTTGATCTGTCTGTACATCTTGTCGAACAAACAAAAAATTTTTTCAAAGTGAAAGGCATATATGATATACAGTTAAGGCTTCTCAGCCTTCATACTTTTGTACTTTCACGTAGCGCACTTTCACTACGACCGCCCAATTGGTGGGGGAGAGGTATCACGCCCTCTCATTGCTGGTGTCCCAGCTTAGCACCTGAGTTGACGGGATCAAAATCCCCAACCTGATTCACAATTACAGCAGAGAACCCCCTACCATGAGGTTCTGAGACTCTCGTACTCAGATACCAAGTGTGAGGTCTGGCCAGGTTTCTATCCATACCCCTAATGTCTCTCCAAGACACAACCGAATCTGGTTGCCGCTCAACTCCCGGTCTTTATTTAAGAGAGGGAATCTCTCCAGACCTCCTACAGCATGCGAAGTTAACCACTTCCAGCACGATTCCAACTTCAATGTGATCGGAACACCAGAGAGAACCTCTGGTGGGGCCGAACCGATCAGTCCATGCTCCCACTTATTTTCCATGGCACTATAGTGGAATTTCAAAGGCCGACCGCACAAACTATGGCAGCACCTGGCGAACAGAGGCAACCCCTTCCATCCATTAGTGCACCAGGGTACAAGCCCAGCCCACCTCTCAAGCACACTCCAATTGTGGTTGAGGACACTTTAAGGCCCGCCCAGCTATTCCACCACTGAACTGACCAACAGAAGAAAGAGGGCGAACGATGAGCGTGGAGTGGGAGCATCCCCGGACCCACGATGGCACGCAGGACCAGGAGAAGCCACCCCTGCTCGGAAATGGAAGATTTCCGTCCTTTTCAAACTCCGTAGGTCTGGCAACGCGTAGGTACCAGAGTTCTTCCATAATTTCATAATTGCCTCCACACCATCGCCACCACATCCACCAACCAGCAAAAAAGTCAGCCGGAAGAGCTGTCATCAGCAACTGACCATTCCCATACTTTAGAAGTGCTTCACCATGAAATCCCAGTATTGGGCCCCAACAGCCTAAGTGCCAAAGGGTCCAACACTCTGCCGAGTGGTCGGGCCTAGGTACCAACTGTCGGCCCAAGCCATCATGGCAGATACCAAGTACCAATCACGAACTGGTTCCCATAGGAATACGGGCGATTGAGAAGCCTTGGTTCCCCATGAGTGGATAAAGGCTATAAGAGACGCATTATCTACACTTTCTAGGGTCAAATGCGGTAACCAGACTCCGCTACTATAGCATGGTACAGCCACACCACTTGAAACGCCCGGAGATCTTCTACCCGAGGGAGTCACTGACACTAATCCCTCCCTACGCGATGAAGAAAAAATACTTAAAAATAACAGCCTACCTGAAAAATGCTATACTATCAATAAGCAAAGGTCGGCCATGGAAGACTATATAATTGGCAGCACAATCCCTACTTGAGTATTATGTGTGTTAACATTTAGTACAGCTGTGTTTTTAATCAAGCGCTTCTGCATCTCAAATTATATAAAATTGAGGACAAGTTACTGGAACATTTAGTAGATTTTGTCATGACATTGGCCTAAACTTTATTTCTGCGTATCCGTGGTCTCTTTGTATTTAGTGATTCTACTAATTAGAATATTTATAAACAAGTAACGTTATTTTTCAGCTATACAATTCACATACTAAAGAAAGCTAGTCTCATCGCCTAACCGCAAAATATAAAATTAGGTATTTCTTTGTCAGTAAAATATTTTTCTTGCTACATAAGCTACAGCAGTGTAGTTTGCTGGAATCAACATCTAAGAATATTCATTCCTTTAAAGCCGGTTTTATTTGTTAACTGAAATGTTTCTCGCCTGAGCTTTTATAGGAGGTGTATAGCGACGCTGTCAAACTATCTACTGCGACGCAGCTTTCTCTGAAGAATAGATAATGGTACCACGCTGGCGTTTAGTGTAGATCGTCTTATATGCGACTTTTCGAAATTTTTACATATTGAAGTGTTGAATGGATTGTGAAACACGCCAGAATGAAAATCGATTATTGCACGCCTAAATATTTCTCTGGAAAAAAAAATTCAAATAACTCGGCTGTGCTTTTCCGAGTATTAAATAATTCTGTTTTCGTGTTTATTTGGTTCTCCGCAATATAATTAACTTCTCTCAGTTTTACAGCTTTTTTGTATAGAAACTACAGTTATATTCGAAAACTCACATAAACGTATAACTGTTCTTGGCATTGGTGAAGTGTTCTGGTCCAAAATCAAAATTTTGCATTGGCTTGAAGGCCCATTAAAATAACATCGTGAATTCAATACATCACCATAATTGATAGAGTGAGAATGTATAACTGCTCTTTGTATTTAGTCAATCATAGCTTAAAACCCTAACTAATATTATAAATGCGAAAGGGTGTTTGTTTGTTTGTCCTTCTTCCACGTCGCAACGGAGCACGGATCGAGGTGACTTTTTTTAGAGAGATAGTTGGAGAGCCGGGAAGTGACACAGGCTACTTTTATCCCGAGAAAATATCTCATTTTCTCGGGGAAATTCTTATTGAAAAATGAAAAAGTACACAAACTGAATAACAATGCAACGTTGCAACCGAGCAACATATCGACGTAATTTCTTGCACAGAAATAGTTGGAGTGCTGAGAGATGATATTGGCTTCTTTTTATCACGAGAAAATATCTCAAAAAATTTACAAACGATAACAGTGAATCAAGTCGGAAAAAAGTTTGCCACCAGCGTGCTCTCTTGCAATACGCTGTCTAAAACGTTAAAGATGGAACAATATCATGTAGTATAGAATTATGTAGAAAAAACCCTTAAGAAAACTCCGTGGTAGCATATAACTTTTTATAAAAGAGAAATAGTAATAAGTGTTTTTACCATTTAATTCACCGAGACGTTGAGATTTATAGTATGCATAAAGTACTAGCGGACCCGGGAGACGTTGTCCTGCCCGAACGTTGGCTTGCCTGCTATTAGTGGTCATATTTTTATTAATGTAAAAAATTTATGTAACAGTAATTTTTTTATTAATGTAAAAAAAGTAAAGTATATTGAAATAAATGTTGAATCTTAAATCTAAAAGAAATAAAGTTGGTTTTGTTTTTATCTTAATGCGAGTTTATGAACAATGTTTTTCGTCAATCCCTGAGGTGTATAAATTAACAAACTTGTTGGTTTGCCAACGCGAGAACACGCGACATATAATTGGCAATGTGAGAAACACGGATTTTCTAGATCCAACCCACAAATAGACATTGTTTGGCATTGTGACTTATTAATAATCGTTGCGAATGCCAAGTGAATTGGAAATATCAGGCGACTGAATGGAATGGGTGAGTCTTAAGGGATCATTGGCATCCATGGCAGGACAACATCTTCATCTTGAAACTTGCCGTTCAAAATGGTAGCTTCAAGAACCTTGCCCATGATTTTTTTTAATGACAAATCGCGTGCCATTGCATAGCTTTGGTGCATTTAAATTCCGAAGCAAAATGTTATCGCTACCTCGGAGATGCTATTTCCCATCTCTCGTGCGTCGATTATAACACCACGTTCAAACTCACTTTAATCTTGATAACCTGCCATTGTAGAAGCAGTAACGGATCTAGCTGGTGACCGCATCGCGTTACTCTGATTAGTTCCATACATCTGTTATTTGCATACTCACGCCTATACTAGAATTTTTGGCTCTTCAGTGTATATCGGCGTCTATCATTCTGAGTAGTCAAACGTCCGAGATGCGGGCCAGTTTTTACCCTCCCTTAGAAATAAAGGAGAAAGGGTGTGTAGGGCTAGTGTATATTCAAACTTACAACTCCATATCTAACATCGAGGTAAATTAAAAATTAAGTTTTCTGTATTTGGTTAAGGGGGCATCGAAGTAAATTGTCATTCCCGCAGGGCCTTGCAAGCTGAAGAACATGGAATATTTCATGAAGAAATCGCTGCCGCACGACATTGCAACAGAACTGCACGGGAATTCGAATATCCTGAAGGCCGAAATGTTTTGTACAGCAGATGTAGAATTCGTGGAACCGGACACGATAGGGCCAATGCTGGGTTTCGAATCCAACGTGTACGAAGCAGGAAAAAAAAACATGTATCGTTGAGAGTGGTCAACATCTTTCAGGTTAACATCATACGAATAAACTTTAATTAGGCAAGTTACAGTTACGTGAATAGGAAACCGAGCAGCAGTATTTACGAGTTCGCTCTCACCATAGGTCGTGGATATAAAATCGTATAATGTCCAAAAACGCTCATTTTCGTTCCGATCATCACAAAGAGCATACACGAAGTAGCAGTTTCGATAGTGTGCCAAATCGACTAACTGATATATTTCCGAAACGAAGAAATCACATTGCGCCTGCACCTAAAATGATCGGACTAAATTTCGCTGCGAAAAAAAAATCGTATAAATGTGTGGGGATCAGTGAGCCATGAGGACTCTTTGAACTAACATCTGAAAACGCAGAGTTTATACACGTCCTCGGTTTTAAAGTAAATCTCCATGCTGGGCGAAATCCTCGACGTTGATCAACGCCTAGAATTCAACGATAAATTCAATGAAATCAAAATGCACTGTTACGAGCCTTATCTTGTCGGGTCTTTCGCTCTCGGAAGGGAGGTCCAAACACGTATACAGCATCATGATATTTACACCTTGCCTAGCCAGTCCTTTGTGTACATAAGAAGTAGGCTAACGAAGGCAGATAGGATCCACCCAAACACCACCAAGTTGGTTCGAAATGGGTTTCTGCACCTTTTCAAACACGTAATGTACGAGATAAATGACGTCATTGTCGACCAGTCGCGAGATGTGGGCATAACCTCGTCGATAAAAAAATTACTTATCGCACAAGCCCAAATATCTCTCTGCAGCCAAGAAGGCAGGTTGGGGAATCGAAGATGACAACCGTGTTCCCATTTACGCCGAAAGCAGGTTCAAGTATGCGTTCCACTCCCCTTGCTACTGGGATTTGGCGAAGTTTATAAGAAAATTATAATAGGAGCGAGGCAGGAGCTGGTGATTACGATGTCCACAACGCATTTGGATGCCGTGTTGGGAGTCAAAGAAAACACGCAGCCTGTCTCTCTTAATGTTAAAGCCATAGAATGGTTTGTCCCTCACGTTCCCCCGAGCACCCGCGAACATGTCAAGCTGTTGAATTATCCCAAGAATGAAAAACTGATTGAAAGAGCATTCAGAAGTTAGAGCCTGGTCACCTACCCACCCCNGTCCACAACGCATTTGGATGCCGTGTTGGGAGTCAAAGAAAACACGCAGCCTGTCTCTCTTAATGTTAAAGCCATATAATGGTTTGTCCCTCACGTTCCCCCGAGCACCCGCGAACATGTCAAGCTGTTGAATTATCCCAAGAATGAAAAACTGATTGAAAGAGCATTCAGAAGTTAGAGCCTGGTCACCTACCCACCCCTGTCCGCAGCCACGCTAAATCACTGGGTCGTCCAGCACAAAAATCTCTATATCATACTGGCGCTTCAGACGAACAAACAGCATAGTATTGGGGATGAAAATTCTACATTCGACCACTGAAAAGTTGAAATTTAGAGATATTTTTGAATAGCGAAAGCTATGTGTCTATCGACCTTAACAGTACGTTAGACAAATAATGTTTTACTTTGCCATTATTAATGTATTAGTAATTCCAATCATCGTATTACGGACGCGAGGCACATCCCATTCTTAGCCCCGAAAATTTCCGAGATATGGCACCTTTGCTGGTATTCGATACATCGAAGCAGTACGAGTGCGTGCAAAATGGTACGGTCGACTGCCGGATCGAAATAATCACCAAGGAAAACGTGATCGTTCAGTAAGATTGTTTTTCCGGCCTGGTAAAATTAATCAGTTAATTAAGCACGTAAATACGCATTAAGCGGGGACTCACGTTTCAGTCGCAAAAATGTACTGTACTTTGCAAGCTATATGGAGGCAAGACGACTTCGTGCTCAGGGAAAACGCAGTCACGGATTGTCACGGCGTGACTCGAAACCGCAACTTCCAGCCTCCGTATCCGTGGAAACTGTTGAACGAAAAGAGCAAGAAAACCAATGCCTGGTTGACCAAGTACTTCCACGAACTGTGCTGAAACGAAGACAAGATTCCGTTTCATCAGGTGGGAAACTTACTGATCGACTTGTTAATGCAGTACCCGCGAGAGCCGATTTATGTGGCAGGGCTCGAGCAAAAAAAAATCGCTGAGTAATTTCTCCATAAACGAATTGGAAATAAACGACGTACAGGACGATCATGGGTGTCCTTCCCATCATAAAATGATGAAAGAAACGCATCGGAGTTCTTTGATGTGCACTTCGAAAAACGCCCAGTTACTTTACAAGTGGCATTATCATTGCGCTGAGATATAAGAACGGTTATATATCTCGTAGCCTAAACATTAATTTTTTGTATGCCAGCCAGCGTCCGAGAAGAGCTTGCAGACGTGATTTCACACGATGCAGAGTAATAAAAAAATTAATTTATGTGCTGGTGAAGATGCATAATTATCTTCAATAGTAGCTGCGAACACCTGCTTCAAGTAATATGCGACATCTTAGGCTGTGTGAAATACGAAGATACTTGATCACGTTACAGTCACGTATATAGATGACGTCAATCAGTAATGCGTAAAAAAAAAAAGGTGAATAAATTGAAACCCGAAAATAAATTAGTCTCCCAGTCGAGCACGAGTCGCCATGGTAGCAAGATGACGCCCTTTCATCCGGAGAACCTGTATGTCTTGTCATATCCTGACTACTCTAAAATCACCTACTCCTTCTGGGAGTCTGGATAACTATATTCCCAGGAAGAAAAATGTAATGGATGGGACCACTTGTTATATTCAGTGACTTCAGGTTTTGCGAGCCTACTCAGAAGTTAAGAACTTGCTGTACTCCTGGGACTTGCGTGGTTCATCACATGAAATGGGATACGACTCTTTCAGCAACCGTGGAGCAAGTTCTGGAATTTTCAGCAACATCGAGTCGAGGCAAGGTCTACTCTCTTCCTTCTACGACCACCGAAATTCACGCCACTGACTGCTCCACCCAGGTCTGCGTACGTCAGCAAAATAAAACCAGCGAGGCTTCGACTCAAACGGCCCCAACTAAACGTCGAAGGTCGTACCGCAGCCACTGTGTTGACACCACGATGCACAAAAATTCTGGGTAACCTGCATCCAACTGTGAAGCGTGCCCTTACAAACGTCCACGTGTGACGTCACCTGCTGCCGCCAACATGGGTTCGTCTACGACCGAATTTAACTTTAAATAAGGCACTTTGAACATTCCCATTCTACTGCGTCAGCTCGAACGTCAAAGAGAGCTAATATTTTTTTACGAACACCTTTTGGCAAGCACATAACATTTTTTAAAGAGAATAAAACTTTACGTGCATTTATATTTTTTTTATTTTACAAATAAAATATATCTGTATAAAAATGAATTATCGGCGTATTTATATTTTAAACCTTTTCTTTTTAAAAATAACGTTTAATTTTTTGTTAAGTTATTAATTTGTGAAGAAAAGAATTACTAAGGAAAATTTTATTTTAAGGATATGCTCACGGGAACATGCAGTACCGAAGAAGCAAGGGGGACTCTTGCCACGAAAGTAAACGACATGAGCGGGCGAAGGAAACGGGAAATTATGGGTGGAGTAATTCTCCGTGTCCGCTCGGACGTACCCTGTCATACGATCGCCGCAAGCCGATCAAAAATTGCCATGCTGGGTTAAATACGAGTTTCCTGGCAGCTAGTTGCGTTTCCGATATCATGCATGATAAAATTTTCTCCCAGATCGAAACCAAAGTTGATGGCCAGCGCAGTTCCGCTGGTATCCTCTCCAAGCCGATCTTGGGAGCTGCAACTTAACTCTTACAGAGGGGAAAAACTTCCACTCAATTTATTAGCATTTGGCCCTCCCCCCACTCCATTACTTTGTAATTGGCCATTGACCGAATTTAGTTTAAAAAATATTAATATTTTTATGGTATATATATTTTAATAAAGAAGATTAATAATATTAACTTGTTTGAGGTTCCTGCCTACCTGGCAATAACATTGAATATACAAATTTTTTTTCGTAGGCGTACAGGCACATGACGAAGGGGAGGCAGGCTGTGGTGAGGATATTTAGAGCAATAAAGGAGAGGGATGGGCATTCCCTTATAAACTTTAGTTTGGGCTTGGATGCGCCATAGTTGTATTGATATTGAAGATTCTGTGTTGTGTCTACTTTAAGGAAATTAGCAGCCATCTTCGGAATGTCATCGATTGATTTCTGGTCTGAGAGTAACGAGGCTCTGCTAATTAATGTTTCGGAATTATTCTAAAATATGAATGCCTCTGTATCTATCGCCCCAGGGCGATGCGACACTGCACCATCGGAGACCATGATAGAATTCGGCACTGCACCTATATCAACGGTCGGCATCGCGACGGAGACGCCCTTCCGGAGCACCCAGTCGGTACCCTTCCGGAGCACCCAGACGGAACCTTTCCAGGGCTCCCAGACGCCGCCCTTTCGTGGCTTCCAGACGGGTGAGTTGGCTATATGCGACGAAAACATAACTGAAAGTTCCCTGCTGTTGGAAACTGGCAACGTACCACCGCTGGAAAATGGATCGCCCGAAATGACTGTTTTACATGTGCATCCGTGCATCCGTGTCGGTTCAGTACTATCCGGTCTTTGATATTCCTTACACAAATGCTGAAAGATGCCTTTGCTGCGAAGACATGTGGTCTCCACTGCCTCTCGATGCTAACCCACCCTCCCATCTCTCTGACGGGGATGAGACTCACCAGTGTTTAAATAACTTCGAAAGCATTTTACGCGCGTTACGTAACGATGTTGCCGATTTACACCTTGTAGTGACTAACTGCGTCCGTGTTCTTACGGACGTGAAATGTTACATGGAAGGATTTGAGCAAAGTTTTCTACCATCCTAGAGTCTGCAGCTACATTAGACATTTCTATGGATGTCTAAATATGGTTTTAGGGACACGCATTTGTTGGTGTGTTATTTATGTGATTTTTTGTTAAATTTAGCGAACTCTTATTTCGTTTCTGTTATTGTGTTCAGTTGTCTATTTTTTCTCCANTATGTGATTTTTTGTTAAATTTAGCGAACTCTTATTTCGTTTCTGTTATTGTGTTCAGTTGTCTATTTTTTCTCCATGTAAAAAACGTAAATATTTTTTTTCTTTTCTTTGGTATACTTATTGTTTGCGTCTGCTTTTCCCTTGGAGGATGGAGAATGGAAAAGTACGTGCAAATGTATTTTTTCTTTCTTTTGAATATGTTAATTGCGCTTGGTTAACCTCAAAGAATAACCTAGAGTAAAAGCAATATTTCACAACAATGCCTTATATTACATAATAATTATGCTTGACTTATTTACCTACAATAATAAGAAATATACTCTAAAATTAGCTGCACAGTACTAGCTATTTTTGTTTTACTATTACAAAAAATAACTAGTGCATAATATTTAGCAAATAACAACTCAAATAAGGATAGTCAATTAAAAAAATATGCACGGCACAATAGTACCACCACTGACCTACATTAACTACCTCTCGAGAGTATGAAGACGTAAGGGGAGTAAGCTCACGGAGGAGATGTCATCGCGGGACGACCTTCATTTTGACACGTCAATCAATAATGCCGCCAGCTTCTGCCTCTTTCACACACTCTCTCTCTCTCTCTCTCTCTCTCTCTCTCTCTCTCTCTCTCTCTCTCTCTCTCTCTCCTTTATATCGCTTGCATGTAGCAGCATTCAAACACTCACATCAATTTTAAATGATTTCAATGCGAATGAAAATATTACACAAATACTTGCAACGAAATTATTTATTTTGCATCATATTTCAAAAAAAAAAAAACCTATAAGAAGATATAATTGGATATGTAAATATATAGTTTTTACATATAAAATGGAAAAAGACATTTAGGAATATATAAATATATATAATATGTACAAAACACATGGGAATAAAATATTTTACACGAAAAAAAATATTTACTGAAAAAATGCAAAATATTGACAACCAACAAAAATTATGAGATAAAAAAGACATCGACATTTGTTTGTACATAATAGTTATTTTTTTGCACATGGCATTAAAACGTACTCTTTTTATAAAAACTTAAAATCACGGACGTCAATATTTTTGACACTGTAGAACACGCGTGTTTCAACAACTAATAATATCACGAGGGGAATCGGAGGTTTTCCATAACCTGGGTTTTTCTAAAGATGGAGTAAAGCTCATATGNTATGTGATTTTTTGTTAAATTTAGCGAACTCTTATTTCGTTTCTGTTATTGTGTTCAGTTGTCTATTTTTTCTCCGTGTAAAAAACGTAAATATTTTTTTTCTTTTCTTTGGTATAATTATTGTTTGCGTCTGCTTTTCCCTTGGAGGATGGAGAATGGAAAAGTACGTGCAAATGTAGTTTTTCTTTCTTTTGAATATGTTAATTGCGCTTGGTTAACCTCAAAGAATAACCTAGAGTAAAAGCAATATTTCACAACAATGCCTTATATTACATAATAATTATGCTTGACTTATTTACCTACAATAATAAGAAATATACTCTAAAATTAGCTGCACAGTACTAGCTATTTTTGTTTTACTATTACAAAAAATAACTAGTGCATAATATTTAGCAAATAACAACTCAAATAAGGATAGTCAATTTAAAAAATATGCACGGCACAACAGTACCACCACTGACCTACATTAACTACCTCTCGAGAGTATGAAGACGTAAGGGGAGTAAGCTCACGGAGGAGATGTCATCGCGGGACGACCTTCATTTTGACACGTCAATCAATAATGCCGCCAGCTTCTGCCTCTTTCACACTCTCTCTCTCTCTCTCTCTCTCTCTCTCTCTCTCTCTCTCTCTCTCTCTCTCTCTCTCCTTTATATCGCTTGCATGTAGCAGCATTCAAACACTCACATCATTTTTAAATGATTTCAATGCGAATGAAAATATTACACAAATACTTGCAACGAAATTATTTATTTTGCATCATATTTCCAAAAAAAAAAAACCTATAAGAAGATATAATTGGATATGTAAATATATAGTTCTTACATATAAAATTGAAAAAGACATTTAGGAATATATAAATATATATAATATGTACAAAACACATGGGAAAAAATATTTTACACGAAAAAAAATATTTACTGAAAAAATGCAAAATATTGGCAACCAACAANTTTTACACGAAAAAAAATATTTACTGAAAAAATGCAAAATATTGACAACCAACAAAAATTATGAGATAAAAAAGACATCGACATTTGTTTGTACATAATAGTTATTTTTTTGCACATGGCATTAAAACGTACTCTTTTTATAAAAACTTTAAATCACGGACGTCAATATTTTTGACACTGTAGAACACGCGTGTTTCAAAAACTAATAATATCACGAGGGGAATCGGAGGTTTTCCATAACCTGGGTTTTTCTAAAGATGGAGTAAAGCTCATATGCACACGCCCACACGAGCATCTCTGGCCATGGGTCCGGTGGCGTTGTAACTTCCAAACTGTGCCGAGCGCCACCACATCGTTCAGAGCATACATTAAAACATTTATAATTTTTAATTTAATTATTAAATTCGCAATTTTCCCTGTGGTTCTTGCTTGAGCATTGCTCGCCCAAAATTTATTTTTCATATTTCCGATGTTTGTGGGAAATTTTGTTTGTGGACGGCACAAATAAACTGCACACTCGTCACTGTCACAATCCTGCACTGATAATTCAAGAGTCTTATCATCAAAGACGCTTCTTTCAAGCAGGAAATGAACATTTTCGTCACACCGCTCCACAGTTACGGTAACAGCCGGCTGGTCCGTTTAGGTTACGCCATGCAGTAGAGCATATGTACTTTCACATTTTTTCTAGGGAATGAACTTATCACCAGAACGCGCTCCACCGTTGCGAGAAGACTAGATGGTAGGTCTCGGCCTCGAGCCTAGGTGCACTTCTCATGCCAGTAAAGTCGCAGTCTGGGAAAAATGGCTTTTTCATNCATTGCTCGCCCAAAATTTATTTTTCATATTTCCGATGTTTGTGGGAAATTTTGTTTGTGGACGGCACAAATAAACTGCACACTCGTCACTGTCACAATCCTGCACTGATAATTCAAGAGTCTTATCATCAAAGACGCTTCTTTCAAGCAGGAAATGAACATTTTCGTCACACCGCTCCACAGTTACGGTAACAGCCGGCTGGTCCGTTTAGGTTACGCCATGCAGTAGAGCATATGTACTTTCACATTTTTTCTAGGGAATGAACTTATCACCAGAACGCGCTCCACCGTTGCGAGAAGACTAGACGGTAGGTCTCGGCCTCGAGCCTAGGTGCACTTCTCATGCCAGTAAAGTCGCAGTCTGGGAAAAATGGCTTTTTCATNGGTAGGTCTCGGCCTCGAGCCTAGGTGCACTTCTCATGCCAGTAAAGTCGCAGTCTGGGAAAAATGGCTTTTTCATGACATGTTTATGCCCATCACATTTCTCCTGCCATTTCCACACATAACTATTTTTACTTTTGCGGAAAAGTTCGTACACTTTTGTAAATTCTTGCCCTGCAAATGTGGACATCACTATTTTGTTTTACTAATTCCTCCAGTGAACAAGGAAGCGTAGGATTAGGGCATAAATTGTAAACGTAACAGTTTTTATATTTGCACGTTAATGTATCCCGCGCATGACAGCCTTCGAAATCATCGTAGCAGCATAGTCAGTGAATTGTACTGCCACAAAATTGAATTTGCTGAACGCCTCGAGCATCTCGAAAATATACTCGTCGGTTNATAGTCAGTGAATTTTACTGCCACAAAATTGAATTTGCTGAACGCCTCGAGCATCTCGAAAATATACTCGTCGGTAACCACAATTCAATTCACTGTACTTGCTCACGTCTTCTGACGTGACTGGAGAAAATTCGGCGACGGACACTTCCGTTNACCACAATTCAATTCACTGTACTTGCTCACGTCTTCTGACGTGACTGGAGAAAATTCGGCGACGGACACTTCCGTTTTTTATCCGATATCACTGTATTCGAAGTCGGAGCTGGTGGCTCTCTCTGCGAAGCTGGGAGAGAATAAGCCGTGGGACTTTCTGGCCGATGGGGGCTGGTACGGGTTGCCTGGTGGTTGCGGGTTCTTAGAGCTAGTAGACAACATTGACGAAGTTACCCCTCGTGCCAGTATGGTGCTTTTAAGCTGAAGAATATATCTCCATTTTCTTCTACGTTACTGTTGCTGTTATTTTTTTNTCGTGCCAGTATGGTGCTTTTAAGCTGAAGAATATATCTCCATTTTCTTCTACGTTACTGTTGCTGTTATTTTTTTCTTCACTTGACAACATGGCTATCGTAAATTTAACAGAGGTTTGAAACCCTGCCAGTTTCGAAATGGTCACTGGGCTTTCCTATTGAAATAGCGAAAAAGGAACGACAGCAAGAAAAATTAATGCTTTCACGAAGGGGCTCGGGGTGCGTCTTATAAAGAGTTTTTAAGGGGAAGTAAATTGTCCGCCCTCGCGATTAAAATAGGCCACCGATTGGTCGTAACGAATTATTGAGGATTATTGAGGAGATTATGGAGAGTGGCTGAAGATCTGGAGGATTGGGGAGGATTAGTATGGATTTCTGAGAATGATTGAGGGTTATGGAGGGTTGGTGAGGTTTGTGGAGAGTTTCTGATAATTGGTGAAGATTTTGGAGTAGGATTGCAGAGAATTGTGGAGGCTTATTACTGATTATTGGTGAGGATTGGTGATGATTTCAAAGGATTTGCTAATGATTGATGAGGATTGTTGAGGAGCATTGCCGTCAATTAGTGGGGATTGGTGAGAATTGGCAAGGTTATAGGAGGATTGTGAAGTAGGATTTGTGAGAATTTCTTAGGAATGCAGAGGATTGCCGAGGATTGGTAATGATTGCAGATTATTGGGATTGATCGATGTATTGATGTCTGAGAAGAGAACGAAAGATAAAACTGTTTATCACCCAAGTTGGTCTCGCATTCCGAGTCTCAAGGGCCTAGCACTATTGGTTCGTAAACCATAGACAACTATGCTTATAAAAGTTTTGCTATATGCTGATTCATGCCACGATTAAAACCTTCTTGTGCAGATAGTCGCAACTCGAATGATGGGCTTTGATTATTCATATATGCTTACATTAAAAACATCTGAGTAGCATGTTAATGACCACAAAGCAGTCGAGGTAGTGAACAATTAGCAGATTCTGACATCGATAGAGGAGACTGAATGGCAAATTTTTGAATGATTTCGCAATATTCTATGTACCATTTCTGTACAAATTAAAAAAATTCTAAATAAACTTATTTATCAAAACAGTATAATTAGATAATAAAATAAATTTTCGATTTCACATAACCTAGGCCTATATAACCAATATGACCACTGACTTCCCCGAAACTGACATATGTGCTTGAAGTATTAGTGGGCATAAACATCGAGCTCCTCCGGTAATGATCGACAATCCCGAGTCCAGCCGAAGTAGGGGCTCCAAATCCACTGAAGAAGCAATCTTCAGCAAGCGACTCTCAGCCACAGATACGCACTCTCATTTAAAATACATTGTCGCCGTTGCTTCATATACAGGTTGGCCTGTTTAACATTGACACCCTAAAAATTTCCGGAATAGTGGCGGATCACGAAATGTGGTTTTCGCTAAATGAAATTACGTACTAGGGCAAATGATTTGCCGCAAAGTGACTATTCGTAACACGTGTATAGANTGGTTTTCGCTAAATGAAATTACGTACTAGGGCAAATGATTTGCCGCAAAGTGACTATTCGTAACACGTGTATAGACGAAATAATGAAACCTTATATGATCTTTCTTCTGGAAACATTCATTTATTTCAATGGCATCTGAAAATACATGCACAGAGTAATTCAGTAATATGGCATATACAATGGAAAGTAACACCGAAGTGCCAAGAAATAATGTGTAAATATGATTGAGATAAGTTGGCCGGTAGTATGGGGCAGTACACCTGTACACTCAGCTGTAAGCAAGCAACACGTAGCGTCACACATTCTGGCAGGACCGCTTCCTTTTCAGCACTGTAGCGCTAACCTTAATGGGGCAGGGGTTACAGAATGCGATATTGGACAAAGGAGAGCAACACAGCGGAGGGAAGACGTGCTATGTGAGTGAGAATCTGATATAAATGCATTGCATTTTGTTCAGATATCAACTTAATTCAGGAGATTTATTTCCTAGTCATTAACTGTACTGAGTAACGNAATGCATTGCATTTTGTTCAGATATCAACTTAATTCAGGAGATTTATTTCCTAGTCATTAACTGTACTGAGTAACGAGTACATACAGATTCACAACAAAAATAGAACAAACCAACCTAAGGAGAAATGCAATCGATTCCGCATGCATAGTACGAAAGTGTACAGTTATGATTGAATTCTTTACATTAGGTCCTTTCACAGCATGTGCTCGATGTGCTTACCATCAACAGCAATACACATCTGTAAACCCACATGTAGTAAGCGATCAGTGGCCTGAAGTTTTTCAGGCGTAATGCTTCTGCAAGCTGCCCCAATGCGTTCGTGCATGTCCTCTGGCATCGTAGAAACCGTGTTGTACACACTATATTTAGTATAACCNAATGCATTACATTTTGTTCAGATATCAACTTAATTCAGGAGATTTATTTCCTAGTCATTAACTGTACTGAGTAACAAGTACATACAGATTCACAACAAAAATAGAATAAACCAACCTAAGGAGAAATGCATTCGATTCCGCATGCATAGTACGAAAGTGTACAGTTATGATTGAATTGCTTTACATTAGGTCCTTTCACAGCATGTGCTCGATGTGCTTACCATCAACAGCAATACACATCTGTAAACCCACATGTAGTGAGCGATCAGTGGCCTGAAGTTTTTCAGGCGTAATGCTTCTGAAAGCTGCCCCAATGCGTTCGTGCATGTCCTCTGGCATCGTAGAAACCGTGTTGTACACACTATATTTAGTATAACCNAAGCTGCCCCAATGCGTTCGTGCATGTCCTCTGGCATCGTAGAAACCGTGTTGTACACACTATATTTAGTATAACCCACAGGAAAAAACCAAGAGGAGTGAGGTCGGTGGAGCGAGCTGGCCATCTTACAACACTACAGCGTCCTAACCACCAGTTTGGAAACGTTTCAATTAACACTTGCCTTGCCACCAAAGAAAAATGCGCAGAACAACCATCTTGCTGAAACCGTATATCACAATGTGTGTCGAGCGGTATGTCTTCTAAAAAAGCCGGAAAGGTCTCTTTGAGAAAATGGGCGTACGTACAGCCGGTAATTGTCTTTTGAATAACGTAGTTTCTAACGATTGCACACCGCACATTCACTTTCCACTGTCGCTGGTGCTCCATGTGTCAGATCCAACGCGGATTGTTAGTCACCCAGAAATGCATATTTTGTAAATTTATGTGCATATAATTTGTGAAGGTGGCTTCATCATTAAATAGTATGTTCTTCAAAAAATTGCAATCATCTCTTACAGACATCAGAACCAACCTACAAAACTAAACACCCTACTGGGAATCACCTTCATCTAATGCCTGATAAAGAGCCACATTATATGGGTGGAACTTCCGTTGGCGCAGTATCCGTAAACACTTATTGAACATATTCCTACGAACCTGGAAATTTCTCGCGTACCCATGTGGGCGTTTGCATCAACACGTGTCAACACATCGTGTTAATGCGTCTCGCCCGTGGCAGTCTTTAGTCGCACTTGTGTTGTGAAATTCAAATCACCTCGTGACAAGAGACGTGTGCAATTTCTTCGTATCGTTTGCTGTGAGATGAGCGTCGGATTAGGATACGTTTNTCACCTCGTGACAAGAGACGTGTGCAATTTCTTCGTATCGTTTGCTGTGAGATGAGCGTCGGATTAGGATACGTTTGACAATACATTTGGACGGTTTGCTTGGCATTTATACCACACTCACTGTAAATAAGAAGAGCGTCCAGTTTTTTCTAATTAGGGAACTTCATTGTGCGTACATACAGCCACGCAGTGCGATTCCACTTTACATAACAGATTACGACTGATGCTGCGCTGCTGTTGGAAGCGGTCCCACCAGGATGAGTCACAACGCGTGTTGCTCGCTTACAGCTGTGAGTACAGGTCCACTGCCCCATGCTACCGATCTACCTTACTTTATCAATTAGGCACACTAATTCTTTGGTATTTCTGTGTTACTTTCCATGGCATATGCTATATTACTGAATTCCACTATGCATGTACTTACAGATGCCGTTAAATTTAATGTATGTTTCCAGGGAAAAAAATTATATATGTTGTTTAATTATTTATAGTTCATAAACGTGTTATGAATAGTCACTTTGTAACCAATCACTTGCTCCCGTACAAAATTTTATTTTGCAAAATCCGCATTTGTGATATGCAACCGTTCCGGTAATTTTAGGGCTCTCCGCGTTAGGCGGACCACTCTATATAAACAACTCGACGTTCATAAGAAAATATCTCTAATATTTTTTAATATCTTGGACGCTGCACATGATTTTTTGTGACTCCACAAGCTGCGTGAATGCCATACAGAAGTCTTCAGCAGAGGGAAAAATGAAGGAGGAGAACGACGCGACGAGGAGGTTGTCAAACCACACGCATGAAAATGTGAGAACCAGTTCAGCAGCGGGCCGCACGCAGTTCGACGGGTTCCTTCGTATACCATCTNGGCATATGCTATATTACTGAATTCCACTATGCATGTACTTACAGATGCCGTTAAATTTAATGTATGTTTCCAGGGAAAAAAATTATATATGTTGTTTAATTATTTATAGTTCATAAACGTGTTACGAATAGTCACTTTGTAACCAATCACTTGCTCCCGTACAAAATTTTACTTTGCAAAATCCGCATTTGTGATATGCAACCGTTCCGGTAATTTTAGGGCTCTCCACGTTAGGCGGACCACTCTATATAAACAACTCGACGTTCATAAGAAAATATCTCTAATATTTTTTAATATCTTGGACGCTGCACATGATTTTTTGTGACTCCACAAGCTGCGTGAATGCCATACAGAAGTCTTCAGCAGAGGGAAAAATGAAGGAGGAGAACGACGCGACGAGGAGGTTGTCAAACCACACGCATGAAAATGTGAGAACCAGTTCAGCAGCGGGCCGCACGCAGTTCGACGGGTTCCTTCGTATACCATCTCTCAGGTATGTTCTACGTCTTTACAAGCATCCGTCCCCCTTGTAGGTAAAAATTTAGCTTATCACGTGTTAATATTAGGTGTAGATAAATATCGATGATGTCACAACCCTCAAAATGTAATGAGAGTACAGACGTTTAGCCATACAATTTACATANTAGATAAATATCGATGATGTCACAACCCTCAAAATGTAACGAGAGTACAGACGTTTAGCCATACAATTTACATAGATATTTCTTAGGCAAGAAACAATTATGGTTATGAAAAATATCAGTAGAAGAGAAAAGTTCCTTCAGACATAATGGAGCTCGTAAGTGGAGTGGGGAGTGTTTCACTAACCTCGGACGACGAGCAAGTAAAAGGTCAAAATTCACACCCCCCATCCCCCCTAATTATTTTCCGTTTTTCATGCAAAATCACCCGAAATATCCTTTAAGTCCAATGCAACTGTTTGGTTTGCAAATAAGCTAGGCGGATACAAGCTTCGAGTCAAGCCTTGCGAATCAGAAGGAATTGTGGGCATTTTATCTTATAGGCCTAATATTGACCCCAAATACCAGCTTGGATTTCCGCGACCATGACCTAGGCCATGGGCGACCTTAAACACGAGAAGTTTAGACAATCGCAATAAATCGTTAAAAAAATTAATAAAATAAATCTAAATTGAAAATATTATACAAAATGGTTTAAAATATGTTAACATATATTTAAAAACTTGAAAACAGCTCGAATTAATAAAATTNGAACAAATGGTGCTGATGGATTCCGTATGAACTCATGAATCAATTGATAATTGACCATTAGGGATAAATGTGTGCTGTACACTCACAACATAACCATATTACTCTTGTTACGTATGAAAGGTATCCAAATTAATATTTGCGTATACGTAGAATCTGTAAAAATAAAATAAAACATTAATAATAATTGTTATAAAATTAATTTTTAAAACATTCTAGAATGTGATTTTTTTATAGAAAGTGTATTACATTTAACAAATAATTTAGAATGAAAATGTTTTGTTAATTTGAAGAATATTTAATAGTTATGATTTGAAAATATAGGGAANTAACAAATAATTTAGAATGAAAATGTTTTGTTAATTTGAAGAATATTTAATAGTTATGATTTGAAAATATAGGGAAACTAAATATGTATAAGTTTGTGAGTAGAAACAAACTTGGGATAGTTTTGGGCCTTGTCGCCATTCGGCACAAGTTGGCATAAACACACTCTAGCCGAATGCTTTCACAATGAGTGAAATGAAAGCATTCTTATAGTCGATGCTGAATAAATGATTTACCAGTGAACAAGGTGAACAAATACTAAGGCTGTGGTTTGTAGATCAGTATAGGATTCCAATTTTGTACTAGGTCCTGTGTTATGTAAAGATAATTGCTATTTATGGGGAAGGGGGTTGGTGGATAACCGATATTTANTTTTGTACTAGGTCCTGTGTTATGTAAAGATAATTGCTATTTATGGGGAAGGGGGTTGGTGGATAACCGATATTTATATATATTGACGCATTCTGCATCCCTATATTTTATTCGTCAGAACACACGCTCTGGCGAAGCTCGCAGGCGGACGACCGCAATAAGGATTAAGGGTTTGGCGGACGTGATGAGGAGAATGGCGCCAGGACGGCCCGGCGGAACGACCACGTGTGGAGGAAGGCGGATGCAGCTGCATCTCGCAGCTGCCGGGGACGCGGAGCCCACACCAGCGGCGGCGCCTGTCCCAGGCTAGCTACCGCAATAAACATTGACAGCTTTTAGCGGACGTGCTGGGGATAATAATGACACAATATCCGGAGGAATAACAACAACACGTGCGCTGAACCAAAGGGGCCACCCAAGAGTTCTCGCACGTGCAGAACAGAACAATAAACGGCCATACCAGAGTCAAGGGGCGACGCCAGGCCGACTGCGGACCACAGGAGCAGCGGCCACGTGTTTTACGACTCAGGGGGGACGCGGCAAGCACCCCGGCCACGTGCAGGGACGGTGCAAGTTGAATATGGCGAT
>NQII01002810.1:242932-296834 GCA_002778355.1 Clitarchus hookeri
ACACACACATATATTGGTTGCAGTCAGTCGTCTGCTGGCAGTTGTACTGGGAGTGGATATGTTTCACCATTTTAGCAAAAATAAAACCAAAGAACCGCTACGCCTAAATGGTGTAAGAATGATTTTTAAATGTTTTTCTCATCATTTTAAATTTTTTTGGATATTTTACAATTTTTATGTTTTAATAAATCTTGCATGTTTTGTTCTTTTAAATTGTGTTAGTAAATTGCTTCATATTTCATGTATAAAGTCTACAGATTTTTATTTCTTTAAACTTTATTTTTCCGGAATTCGTACATCATTTTAAAACATTTTTTTGTNATAAAGTCTACAGATTTTTATTTCTTTAAACTTTATTTTTCCGGAATTCGTACATCATTTTAAAACATTTTTTTGTAAGATTTTTAGACTTATCGTAATCGATGTCCCACTGGGTTAAGGTTAAGATAACGGAAATACATGATCATTATGAGGGTCAGTGAAATAATTTTCCCCCTATTTTATGTTGTTATGATTTTATCTCGATTGTTCTCGATTTTTCACACTCAAAGTGATATCAAGGCGCCATCGTGGTTACTGATATGCGATATGGTAGTCGGTTCAAACTACAACGCTATTATGGAAAATTCTTAAACATCTCTCCTGTTTATTACCAAAAGAAAAATAGTTAATTATTTTCACAGAGCACCTGTTTTAAAATAAACTATTTTGCAAACATTGTAATTTTTTTAGGCTTGAATTAAAATTCCACATTATTAAAAGTTTTAAGACTTTAAATATAACTTCGAATTGATTTTTCGGGAAAGTTTAATTTCTACAGATAAAATGAGTGAAACTTGACTCAATTTCTTCATTAAGGGGTGTATTTCGCAATGTGTTTCAAACTTTCGTGAGTCTATTTCTTTTAAGAAGCGGTTCAGTAATTGTCGTTCACAGTGAAAATTGTACAATATATATTTCATGTTAAATTTTATTGATCAACATTAAAAATCAGTTTTGTTCTTTATATAGGGTAGCCAGTATATCACATTCACGTGATCGATTGAAAAGTTAAAAAAAAAAAAAGAGGGAAATATTGATTATGTAGAAGCTTTTAATGAAAATGTATCATCTGCTAAGCCTGTTGATGTATCGATGTTACTATTATGAAAGCAAGCGGGCAAAAACTCGTNGCATTATTAAAAGTTTTAAGACTTTAAATATAACTCCAAATTGATTTTTCGGGAAAGTTTAATTTCTACAGATAAAATGAGTGAAACTTGACTCAATTTCTTCATTAAGGCGTGTATTTCTCAATGTGTTTCAAACTTTCGTGAGTCTATTTCTTTTAAGAAGCGGTTCAGTAATTGTCGTTCACAGTGAAAATTGTACAATTTCTATTTGATGTTAAATTTTATTGATTAACATTAAAAATCAGTTTTGTTCTTTGTATAGGGTAGCCAGTATATCACATTCACGTGATCGATTGAAAAGTTCAAAAAAAAAAAAGAGGGAAATATTGATTATGTAGAAGCTTTTAATGAAAATGTATCATCTGCTAAGCCTGTTGATGTATCGATGTTACTATTATGAAAGCAAGCGGGCAAAAACTCGTCCCTCTTCACTTTGCCCGCCTTATTTATTCATAGATCCGTATGCGAGATTCATAATTGCATCCTAGGACCACGTATTGGCCAGGCCCAGCCTTTTGAACGAGGTAGAGATACGGGGAAACATGCAGACTCTTTACTCCTGCTTGCTAACCGACCATTACGATATCTCTTCAATAAATTTACTTTCAAATGTGGCCTTTGGGCCATGACGGCTAGAGCGTTCAGGGGCAAAACAATATGCCTATCTGCCAAATGCCTACGCGATGAATGTGAAACAAAAGTAGAAACCCAAAAATTTCAAAGATCTATAAATGATATTCTGAGTAGTGCAAGTAAAGGATGCGAAAATCTACAAAGCAGCCCGAAGTCGTGTTGGATGGTAATAGGGACTAATTGCATAGCTAAACATTTGACGAAAATTAATACGGATCGTGCTAACGAGCCAAATTATTGAAGATAAACAGCACATGCAAATTAATGCAGATCAGCTGCGACGTGCTTGTAATTTCACGAAGTCGTTGGTAGGGTGAAGAGGCTTGAGTTCCAATAAAATCTATCCTAGCTTAAATGGTGGGATATTTCCACATATAACGAAAAAATGTTGAGTCATTCTAACCAAGAAGAGCTGAGATACATTTCAGGAGACTCGAAAAAGATAAATAAAGAGCAATGTCAGACTGAATATAATCACTCGAAACAAAAAAAAAGCCATCGTGCTTGAAATTGCTAGAGAAAAGAGCAATTTGACGCAAAGCGGAGATCATTATAATTTGCGCACTTAATCACTAAATCACTCATCACCTAACAGCCCAAACCGCTGGATGCAAAAGCATGAACGATTAAGAATGGCTGTGCTTAAGGTGGAAGCACACTAAGAAAGGATTTTTCAAAAATTGTTCCCTAAGACGTTGAAGAAAGGTAAATTATATTATAGAAGACTCATAGATAGTTTACTTACCAGTTGAGATATATCTGTGCCCTTAGCATCAAAAGAAACCTATACAAATACCTAAAACTACTTTCGTATTTTTTTTTAATTAACCCTTATGAAGTTGAAAAGGGCAAAATGTGTTTTCAAGGACTGCTCAATAACAGTTCAATCCGATAAGAGATCGGTACGACCTTAGCTTCAAGATGTATTACTTATAAATATTTAGAAACCAATTCCAGAATTTTCCGAAATTCAAAGCCTAAGAGGATGAAAATGGAAAATTGCGTTTTCTTTTTCGAGGTCTCCTCAATAGGTAATTATACTTACGTGATATGGCTGTGCCCTTGCTTCAAACTGTGGCCTACACAAATACATAAAAATAATTTCAGTAATTGTTAATGATCAACTGCTTAGAGGGTAAAAAGTGTTAAAATATATTTCTGGAGACTCATNTAAAAAGTGTTAAAATATATTTCTGGAGACTCATAAAAAGTTAATAACCCTATGAGATATCGCTTTAGAATTTTTTTAATCAGCTACTCAGAGGAAGAAAATAAGTCAAATTTGTTTTCGAGGACTCCTTAATATTGCATTAACATGACAAGATGTCATTATTTACTTTTNATCGGTACGACCTTAGCTTCAAGATGTATTACTTATAAATATTTAGAAACCAATTCCAGAATTTTCCGAAATTCAGAGCCTAAGAGGATGAAAATGGAAAATTGCGTTTTCTTTTTCGAGGTCTCCTCAATAGGTAATTATACTTACGTGATATGGCTGTGCTCTTGCTTCAAACTGTGGCCTACACAAATACATAAAAATAATTTCAGTAATTGTTAATGATCAACTGCTTAGAGGGTAAAAAGTGTTAAAATATATTTCTGGAGACTCATAAAAAGTTAATAACCCTATGAGATATCGCTTTAGAATTTTTTTAATCAGCTACTCAGAGGAAGAAAATAAGTCAAATTTGTTTTCGAGGACTCCTTAATATTGCATTAACATGACAAGATGTCATTATTTACTTTTCTTCAAAATGTTACCTATATAAATACCTAAATAAATTTCCGTTAATTCCAGCCTACTTTCTGAAGGAAAGAATGGCTTATAAATCACGTTCTTGCCTGTGTGTCTGTTCGCGCGCGCGTGTGTGTGTGTGTCCCAATCATTTCAATTTTTGAACGTGAGACACATTGATACACATTTAGTACTTATTAAGGACATCTGACTTGTATAGTTTTCGAACACATTTTTCGCTTACTTTTAATATGGCGGTGATTTTAATATGTAGGTGGATATGTCATATCTAGGGAATCATTGAGCGGATTTTAACCGAAGTCAGTGCTCCTATCAGCATATATTTTAACGGGAGCACTGAGTGACATGTGCCCAATAAAATTAGTAACAATGGAGAGAAAGGAATTTCATATCTTAACGTCGGATAAAAAGGGTTTGTGTAACCATTTGTGATAATTTAAATTATTTCTTTCCTTTTCGGATTCTTAAACGCATGAAAGTTTAAAAATTACAACATTTGTACATTGTTTACTTTTATAATAATTCGTGTTTCACTTGAAAAACGCATGAATTAAGTTATGTGGCCCATGACAATTATAATTTTACATAAGGTAGATGAAACAATACGCATTGAGTATACAAGTGGATCTTTAACAAGGCTTTCAAAAGTGCTCAGTTAACAGTGAACAGTCTATAACTTAACTTTGTATGTTGCAGTATATATAAGATGTTTCTAAATTTGACCGAAAAACTTTGGCTGCAGGTTAATCACTACAAAATAAATGCAAAACATTATACACGAACTATGGTCTAAAGTGAATTCTAAGGGAGGTATACGTTTTTGAAGTTGTAACTGAAGGAAACGTTTATTACACTGCCACTGTAATACAACTCTCTCTGGAATCCTCCCCTCCCTTAAATAGCCGCAAGAGTACGTTGTTAGGTTTTGTGCGTGCCCTACCTGCCAGGTATTGGTCAAGATTATTTTGAAAGTATAACACGAATTACTCGAAAATATCGAGGCATATGGTATGTACACAAGGCGAAATTTTTGTTAATTGTGACATAGGAAATAATAATCCATTTCTCAAATTCCAAATATGCTACCGCGACAAGGAGATTAATTAAAAAAAAAGGGTAGTAACCGTGATTATTTACATTAAATAATATGGTAATAGTGACAGGTGTTGTAGTGTTTGAAGAACTTCGTTCAGTTAACTATTATCAAGACAATCGGTGTTCCGTTTTAGATATAATCTCCAATATTAGCAATAAACAAGTGTTTCAGGTTCAACTTCAAAAATGTATTCCATTCTTAGTATTGACTTTAGACCATAGGTCGTAAATAGGTTTTCAAGTAATTTTTTTGTGATTAACCTGCAGCCTTAGTTTTTCGATAGAATTTATACACATTCTGTATATAAACTATAAAGTGTGTCCACACTGAGCCTCGTAACTCTGTAATTTTGTAAGATAGCGAAAGAAGAATAAATTAAATTAGTATGTCATATCACGGGAAACAATTAACCAAATACTATATATATATGACAAACAAGTATTACTACGGCAGATGATGTAAACTGGTAATACTTGAAATATGTTAAATATTTATTTTTAATATGAGGCTATATATATGTGTGTGTGAGTGTGTGTGTGTGTATATACGTAAACTTCGTATGCTATATCGTCGAAATCATGTAAATATGTCCAACATAACGTTGTATGTTGGCAATATATATGAAACCCATCAAATGTGTCCTCACAAAGTCTCATTTATCGACTATTTTGTAATATAGCATCACATGACATTTCAAATTTTTCATGTCGAATAACAAGAAAAAACGAGACATTTTACAAAATTTGGGAAAGAAGTATTACTACTGTAGGCCATGTAAACTGATATGTTTAGAATGGATCAGACACGTATTTTCAAAACGACGGCCTTTATAAACACTTTAGGTTAGTATGGTATAACTATAGTCGGTTCACGACTAGAAGAGACTTTATTGAAACCCTGCTAAAGATCTACTTTCAAGACAATTTCGTATCCTTCCGCCAAAGGTAAACAAACATTGCCATGTGACTTCCAAGAGGCAGTCACATGGCAATGTTTCCATGCAATGTTCACATTCCACTGTGTGTGTGTACATGTGTTCGTCCATGAACGTACCCATTATAAATGTCATGTATACATTATTAATGGATATTCCACAGGTGTAAAGTTTTTAATCTTGAGAATTTCACACAAAAAAAAAATGCTATGCCAGCGAAAAACATTTAATTCTTTAAACCCAAAATGCAAGTATTTTGAAGAATTTATAGTAGTTGTCTATTTACAATCGATTGTTAGTGACTTTCGATAAATTCCCGTACATCGAAGGCAAGATTATCAGTATTGATTGAAATTGCTACAGACGTTAATATGGCGTGGTGGTAGACTGAGTTGGATGTTTTGCGCAATTGTAAAACGCTACTTAAAAATGGTTGTGACGGTTTTCGACAGGACGGCAGAGTTTGCGAGTGAAGGATTCTACGTCTTCGACAATGTGGAAACAATTCTTATGTGCAAATACTGCAAAGTTAGAATAGAGTGGAAAATGAAATACACGTGCACGAAACACATAAAAACAAAAGAAATCAGTACAACGAGAAAGTGAGCACAAATTAAAATTACACATTATTAAAAACCAAATAATGAAGAGCGGATGTTAGTAAAACAAGACAAATGAATGAATTATGTTAGGTTAAGCAATATAATGTCACAAATTCTATGGCACGTTAATCAACCACACCCCGCCAACACAAGGAACGAAGGTGAGTAAACAAATTGCCGCATTACTTTCACCTTGAGCTTGATCATGTGACTATGCAAGAAACGTTGAAATCAAAATACGTTAGCATCACGTCATTATTAATTGGAATAATAAGATACAAGTCATTTTTTTGACACCCATTTGTAAGCAATAAATTAACAATTACAATAAAACTTTGGAACTAATTTCTCTCTTTGTGCTGGCAACCTAACGACATAACCGTATCCGCGCTCGCCGCTGTTTGTGATGTTATATGCATCTCGCTAACGGCTAGGGTGTTTTTTCATAGGTTGATTTTCAAAAGTTTCTTCCAGTCGTGAACTGACTATAGAAATTATGCATTACATTTTAACTTAAATTTGTATAGGGCCCACTTGTATATATGACAATCATCGAATATGGTTATACATAGCCTTTTCGTCCTCCATTTACGAAAATCGTCAGTTAAAAGAAAATTAAGTTTTTATGCCATAACTTGAAGACCATTCAACCGATACCCACAAAATGTTTCATGCCAGTAGTGCTGCGTTACTTAATTTTACTAACATGTTTGAGGTGCAACATGTTATTTTTAACGATGTTAATATAAAAATAATATATTAATATGTTATATCTATAAAACAATTCGACATAATCAAACCAAATTATTTTTACGCAAATGGTATTCATTAGTGGCATCAGTTATATAAACATACAGATTTCATTTTTTCGGCCTTTTTGCAAAATAGAGGCATTTGAGAAAATTGAAAATTTTGTACCATTTCTTGAAAAGTTAAATTAATTTACAGCAAATTTTGCACAAATTTATTGCTCTTAAAGGACATACAAAGTTACATGATATACGTGGGGTCCGACATAATTTTTTTCAAAATGGTGGCTATAAAATTATTTTGATAAACTTTGCCATATAAATTTAACTATTTGACCAAATTCAACCAAATTTTTTATGCTCAAAGTATCTTATAGATGCATCGTTTACAGAACATATTTTGGGGAAATNGACCAAATTCAACCAAATTTTTTATGCTCAAAGTATCTTATAGATGCATCGTTTACAGAACATATTTTGGGGAAATTTCGTAAGATAGTAAAGTTGAATAAGTATTTTGTGCCATATTTCGGGGACCAATAAACCGATTATCAAGAAATTCTTTACACAAGTAGCGCTAGCTTACTTTAACGAGGTTTCTGGGTTCGAGTTCCGGTTAAGTCAAATGTGCATTCGAAAAATTCTCGATATTGTTGCACATGTTTATAGTTTCATCTGTAATGATATCGCTGTCAACGAGACCTCAAAGTTTATATACCATTGAAACTTTTAAGAAATCCATTAAAAATTATTTGCACCCATGTAGAGAAAAGCAGACTCATTAGTTACATCATTAACTTCTTGTTTAAAATTCAGCCCCCGAGAGGGCGAAAAGAGGTAAAATATGTTTTCGAAGAATTGCTAGCTCAGCAAGCCGATAAGATATCTCTATATCCTTTGCTTTGTATGGTTGGCTGTATAATCGCATTCAAAATAATTTCAGGATTTTTCCAAGTTGATGAAGTTCCGAAATGTTTTCGATTGTTTTCGTTACCTACATTACATCTCTTCCACGACTGTAACTTCCAAAACTTGTTTTGTGAAAAAAAAAAAATAAAAAATTATCGGACAAACAAGTATGGATATAAATGCAACCTGTATCGTACTGAGAAAAAAGTTTTATTTCCTTTACAGTTACAGAAAATATTTGTCGGAACAAAGCAGGATCTGTAATTAAATAGTCATTGAAATACATATTGCTATGTTCTTTTCCTTGACAGTTGAGTTGAGTTGACAGATTTGTGCGCCTTTTAACGAGGTTNGCTATGTTCTTTTCCTTGACAGTTGAGTTGAGTTGACAGATTTGTGCGCCTTTTAACGAGGTTTGGAGAGCCGATGATAGTAAAATTGGGTGCGAATGGAGCAGTGCTGGAATGCTAGGACGGAGGAAACGGGATATACCTGAGAAGGCCCGCCAACCAGTGGCATCGTCCGGCACGATTCCCACTTGCGAAAATTCGGGAGTGGCTCGGGCGGGGATTGAGNTCGTCCGGCACGATTCCCACTTGCGAAAATTCGGGAGTGGCTCGGGCGGGGATTGAGCCCGGTTCGTTTTGGTGGGAGTCGAGTCATTCAACCGCTCATCCACAGTGGCCCCTTTTCCTTAAGAAATTATACATTTATGTATATATGAGCTTATATTCCATATCGTACTGTGGTTAATAAGTTCATGTGAAATTTTAGGTGAGAAGTTAACTGGGATATTTTGTAAATTCCAGCTACACAGTATCCATATTTGTGTTCACACATTAAATGGTTTCTTAGGAACAGAACTTCCACAACTTTAAACTTGCGAATCACGTAAAGAACTGTCAAAATCATGTTATAACAACGGCAACGTCTGTTGTTTTATGTTTTCTAATTAACCTGAGCTTTTATTCACATATTATTTAAAGTATCTGGAAAATATTCCAGTATCATTTAAACTGAAATTTCTCAGAAAACAAAACTCAGTTTATAGAATATTTATTCCGTAGTTTGGAAGTGAACTGACCAATAGTTAAAAATTGTCATAGAAAACTGAGAAGTTCACCAAGAGTGTCTGACCTCCTGACCTGATAACACACGTGCTTCTCATGTTTGGGTCTCCATTAATATTACCGGCAAATACCGTACTTCTGGGAAGCCTGCTACTCACATGCACAGTTTTATGTGAGCTGCTGCGGTGTAAGCTTACCTAGCAACTTGTAACCCTAGCACCTGCTGGCAGAACCGCTAACGTAGTGTACAAAGACTTATTTATATTAAGGAAGTAAGTAGCTGTTTCATGTAGCACATGAAAGCGATGCTGCAGACTAAATGCTTATAAGGCATTTAAATATGCAAACTCCACGAAAATCACCTAATTTGGAAAATTGGCTACATGTTGCACAGGAAAGTTGTTTGACCGTTACAGTATACTGTGAGTCTCAGTGCCTAGTGATCTTCCCTGTGGGTCACTGATTCTTAAACAATGCTACTGCGCTACGTTATAACCGGTTCATATCACTGACCACCAACACAAAGACTACAATTTGTTGGTTGTGATAACGAAACAAGTTATTTTCCTGCTTCTGTGCAGTAAGCATCAAGAAATATCAAATTTACAGCATGAGAAATTAAACATTAATGCGGGAGTGAAAATGTTATGAAAAGAAAAACGGTTATAAATTACTTTGACACGATCTATGTTTTGTGGGTCATCTTGTTTGCTCAGCCAGAGTTTATTGGAGTCAGAAACTTGGTAGTTTTTTACATAGATTTTAAATACAATGAGATTAAAAAATAGTGGCAACGAGTTTAAGCTCGCATTTATTTACATTGAAGACTAAAGAAATAAATTATTTTTTTATAAGAATATCTAATTGCATGGAAAAAATATAGTCCAGCGTATCTGCTCCAACTTTANAGAAATAAATTATTTTTTTATAAGAATATCTAATTGCATGGAAAAAATATAGTCCAGCGTATCTGCTCCAACTTTATGAAATCGGAAATGAATAATAATTCTTGCACAAGAGTTCTTGCAAATCTACCAAATACTTCAAACATAATCATTTAAGGTTGGAAACATTGTTTTGGGAAACTTTAAGAAAGGAGTGGCGGCGAAGAAAAATCTTTAAATTCCGTGACGTATTTCAAAAAAAAATTATAAAATTTTTTCTCATAAAAATAAGTATTTTTTTATTTCATTCCAATCAAAGTCATATTGAAATTCGTTTACCTGGCCCTAGGAACTATATTGATTTTACTTTCAAATATACGTAATAATAACGAGAACATTTGCAGTGTATGAATTTATTCCCTACAGAAAATCCTCAAATTCTTAGTAAAAATAATTGAAATATGCACATATTTAGCTAAAATTAATTTAAAACATTTGTCATATTATAATAACAGTGTGCGTTTTTTTGGTTAGACGCCCATAATAAATAATGATATAAGACTAATTTTCCTTGCCTGCACCCAACGACGCCAACAGTTCAACGTTAAAAACCAAAATGGTTGCAGTAGTCAATGTCATTACTGAAATATCTATCCATCTTCTCCTCTATAAACGTAGATGTGACTTTATTTGTCCGTACAGCAAGTGTACATGATGAAGGAAATATAATTTATTCTCAAGTGCGAGTGCTACGGCNGTGACTTTATTTGTCCGTACAGCAAGTGTACATGATGAAGGAAATATAATTTATTCTCAAGTGCGAGTGCTACGGCCTGCTCTTGGTCACAGAACATAGTATTTTAACATTTATTTATAGTCCGGAATACATATTAGTATGGGTTATAATAAAATTTGAAATAAAAGGTTTAACAATTTTAATATTTGGAAATTTTTTGCTATCCAGATTAATTTTTGTTCTGCTCTGAATAATACGTACGGTATTTTAGTCGAGGACAAAAAACTGTCACATTATCAATCACGCATCTAAAATTTACTTTTCGATATATCTATCAAGGAACATCTAGTTCACCGAAATGTATGACGCCTGATGGATTAAATTTTTAATCAAGGAACGGAACTTGCACATAAATAAAATATGAATAGAAACCCACTTGTGTAAAACCACTACCGTTGCCGTTAGGATAAAAATTTAAAGTTCTGCGAATGCTAGTATAATATGTCACAGTTTTTTAATACACGTAAAAAACCAAACAATAATGAATTTAGAAATTTTGTGAGGGTTAATAATATACTACCAAATTTTTCGTTAACGCTGATGTATTTTAATACAAAATATTTCCAGTCATTATAAATTATAACTCAAGACTTATGAGATATGAAAACGTGAATCCTTCAGAAACAAATCAGATACATAAACATTTATAAAAACTTTAAGCACATCCAGTAAAAAATATATTTATAACCTTTTTGTGATCCATACAAATTGCATGTAACTGCTAATTTTCATGAAACGATACTTTTCATCAATAAAAATATAATTAAAAAATATTTCTGAAACATTTTAAGATGGTTTGGGTGGAGTTATTTCCAGTTTAAATAACTGTAAATTAATGAATATTGGAAAATCTCCTTGTCGGTATTTAGAGCATTAAAAATGAATTTACGTGGAAACAGTGGAGAGATTTGAGCGGCTCATAATATCAAGGTATTGACAGTCGATGAGGGTGAAGCGAGGTGAGAATGGAGTAGCGTCGGAATGCAAGGGGAAACAGGAGATACCTGAGAAAACCCACCGTTCAGCTGCATCGTCCAGCCCGATTCCCACATGCGAAAATCTGAGGGAGACCCCGCCAGGAATCAAACCCGGCTTCCCTTGGTAGAATGTAAGTAGTCTAACTACTACATCACTGCGGCCCCAAATTACGCAAATAATTTTTTTCATACTAATCCAATTATAAACCATTTTAAACACTTAACTTTATAACGCCAGCAATACAAAAATACAGATAATTTTGCATTCAAAATTCCTTAAATAAAGGATCACAGTTTGAAATGTTATTTAAAAATATAGAGAAGAGATAAACATCTACTTAAAAAATATATATATAATATATAAAAGTAAATATATTCACATACATTAACGATGAATCTATTAAGCTGTTTATAAGAAATGTGAGGCCTTACCATACCATGCGCATAAAGAAATAACAATACATAATCAACAGATCTGCAGAAGTGATAATCAGTTTAAGATTGTATTTTAGGAAGAAAATAATAATGGATGATAGAAATAAATATCGATATTCAATAATAAGGAATGAACTANATTAACACTAGCAAGAAGTCTGTGTTTCAAGAGCAGAAGATGCCAGACACTCAGGTGCACTACACAAACTTATATACCGTTTGTATAAAAAATTTGTGGAAAATTTTTGCCACCTAAGTTATTTGAGAAAACATTACGTAACTAAACTATATAGGGAAAAGTGTGAAGGAATGAGGCAGAATTTCTTTTAGATGCGTAGAACATAAAAGTATGTTTTAGACTGATGGATAATGAAAGAAGACTAAGACTTTGGTCAATATATTTGGACCATGGCCATGTAATTGGACAACATTTTCCATTTTCCCCTCATTATTTTCCGTATTTAACTCAAAATTATCCTACATAATCTTGTTGTATACTGGGTCTACCATGTTGGACCACAAATCAGCAAGGTGGCCTAAAGATTCATTGCAAAAGTCGAAAAATAACGGAGGCGGATTCAAGGATCTGAGTCAAGCCCTGCGGATCAGGTGGGTTATTTGCCATGCTGGTTTATATTATTGAACCCGCGCTGTATCTTGGATATCCAATTGTTTCTACTTTTCCTCCAGGTGACCTTGAACATAAAATATCGACACATGAACGCAGTAATCGTAGAAACCATAAAATAATTGACAAAAATTACATTACTAACTCCAGCCGCCACCTTACGTTTCTGTGAAGTCGACATTGACACCAAGTATCATTAAATTCAAAACAAAAAAAAAATTTAAATTTGACGGGAAAAAAACAATATTGATATCGACAATCATCTTAGATTTCCGTGACCTTTACCTTGTCCCCAGTAACTTTGAGCTAAAGAAAAAGAAAATAATTTAAAAATTGCAGATAAAGGCAACACGTTTAAAAATATTAAATATAAGAAAATTTTATATTTCAAATAAACAAAAATTACAAAATTTTTATAAATAAAACTTAAATCGGCGCTGATTAAATTTAACTTTTAAATTGAAAAGATTTTAAANAAATTACAAAATTTTTATAAATAAAACTTAAATCGGCGCTGATTAAATTTAACTTTTAAATTGAAAAGATTTTAAAATATTTAGAAAAATTGTAAAAATTTTGTATTAAAGACTTGTCGTCTTTCCAGAGTTTCATTTTCGTAAAGACGTAGCATACCCACTCCCAGTAAGATAACCAGGAGATAGAAGACCCACACCCCTATAATCCATTGAATATTTAGGTGGCCATCCCCCTCCCTAACTATGCCATTCATACTGCTACAAATTATCTAAATAAAATATATACATTTCAAATTTCCATAAAATTTCGATACAAAATTTATTTGCTACTTTTTAAATATTAATTTTTCTCCGTTACCATAATTTTAAAACAATTATTATTTTATAACAAAACAAATAGGTGTAAAATTGCTAAAAATTAAGAAAATTATTTTAGCCTTTTGGTAGTTTATTAAGGCAAACAATGTATGGGACAGTAGTTATCNTTGCTAAAAATTAAGAAAATTATTTTAGCCTTTTGGTAGTTTATTAAGGCAAACAATGTATGGGACAGTAGTTATCATTTTATGTAATTAACATACTAGTCTGTTCTGCGTACCTGTGCTCTAATGATGTTATCAAATAATTTGATTATTATCATTTGATGAACAAAAGTTAAATAAAAAGGCAGCCAAATTTATGCGCACGACGCTGCTACCCGGACGAAGGGTGTTCAATGATCAAGGAAAGGTGATGTCAAATGCAGAGTGGACTGGAAAGAAATCACAGAGAAAAATGGGTCGCTTTGACAAGAGGAATGTGTACAGCTGAAAACAGAATGCGAAAAAACAGTTCAAAGGTCAAAAAGTAGTCTGGGGGACGGATTTAGGAAACCCGATACATGGTCAATTGACAGCAGATAAAAAGAGCGAAAAGAATATGGAATTTGTGAACCTACGTTCTGTCATTTGCTTGAAGTAGGCCTCCAACTCCGAAATAAGCAGAGAAATGGCAGGAAGTTTAAATAAGAACACATAATATGCAGTCAGACTGATCACAGTCACTTCGCTTCATGTGTTGGAAAATTATTTTTAAAAGAGTTGTAGGAGATTACAAAATTATTTGAACGTACCATACAATAAGTCGAAAGTGGCGGAATATTTGACGAAGCTCGTGAGACTATTTGCTGGCATACCAGTATGAAATTTCATAATAATGCAGAGCGGTCACGTACTCAGTAGCTTGCACGAATGAGTGTAGTCATGAGAGCCAGCAACTGAATCTCGAGTAAACAAACGGATTAGGCTCGCTACAGCTACAAGGGCAAGATACTGCGAGCAGTTTTTTTCTCGATATTGTTCCATTACTTGGGTCGTGTTAATATCACGCAAACTGATGACTGACAGTAATTCCTCTTACTTTTTCATAATATATATAAGCGTTATCAAGTGGCACGCCATGTGTATTCATTAATGTGACATTATTTTTAAAAGAATATATAAAGTAACTGCTTTAATGAACAGACGAAATTCGTTGAACTTTATAAGGATAACGAGATTTTGTGGACTGGTTTAAATTTCGAGTGTAATAGTAGACAATATATGACCCAAGCTTCTTAATATATTGCAAAGATGATGAACATCGCAGTCTTTGGCACTGTGAATAATTGGCTCAAAAAAACTTAAAAGTAATTGCTGATATATCTTTTGAGCTTACATTCATAAATAAATATATAAAAATCATTTTATATAGTTTCTTACAGATAAGATCGTAGATAGGCATTAAAGTCGTATTAATATATATATATATATATATATANATAATGCATTTCCATTCTTGCATTATGAAATCATATAGTATATAGATGTGAGGTAAATTACGGGATAGAATTAATAGAAATTTTTTTTTCATAATGTATATATAATAAAAGGCAGACGTAAAAAATTTTGATTAGTGATTCCGAAAATTTCTATATTCTAAGACTTTTGGAATAACTTGGAAAAGAAATTAGTCACTAGAAACCAGGCGTGTGCAAAGCAAAGATGTAAGTTAAATAAAAGAAACTTTCAGAACATATAGTCTGGTAATACCACAATATATGCATTTCACCTGATAACTACTTAAGAATATTCAAAAGGCAAAAAAAAAAAAAAAAAAAAAAAGACTAATGAATGTAACAACATTAAATTTGCAATAAATTAACACTAGCAAGAAGTCTGTGTTTCAAGAGCAGAAGATGCCAGACACTCAGGTGCACTACACAAACTTATATGCCGTTTGTATGAACAATTTGTGGCAAATTTTTGCCACCTAAGTTATTTGAGAAAACATTACGTAACTAAACTATATAGGGAAAAGTGTGAAGGAATGAGACAGAATTTCTTTTAGATGCGTAGAATATAAAAGTATGTTTTAGACTGATGGATAATGAAAGAAGACTAAGACTTTGGTCAATATATTTGGACCATAGCCAAGTAATTGGACAAAATTTTCCATTTTCCCCTCATTATTTTCCGTATTTAACTCAAAATTATCCTACATAATCTTGTTGTATACTGGGTCTACCATGTTGGACCACAAATCAGCAAGGTGGCCTAAAGATTCATTGCAAAAGTCGAAAAATAACGGAGGCGGATTCAAGGATCTGAGTCAAGCCCTGCGGATCAGGTGGGTTATTTGCCATGCTGGTTTATATTATTGAACCCGGACTGTATCTTGGATTTCCAATTGTTTCTACTTTTCCTCCAGGTGACCTTGAACATAAAATATCGACACATGAACGCAGTAATCGTAGAAACCATAAAATAATTGACAAAAATTACATTACTAACTCCAGCCGCCACCTTACGTTTCTGTGACGTCGACATTGACACCAAGTATCATTAAATTCAAAACAAAAAAAAAAAAATTAAAACTTGACGGGAAAAAAACTATATTGATATCGACAATCATCTTAGATTTCCGTGACCTTTACCTTGTCCCCAGTAACTTTGAGCTAAAGAAAAAGAAAATAATTTAAAAATTGCAGATAAAGGCAACACTTTTAAAAATATTAAATATAAGAAAATTTTATATTTCAAATAAACATAAATTACAAAATTTTTATAAATAAAACTTAAATCGGCGCTGATTAAATTTAACTTTTAAATTGAAAAGATTTTAAAATATTTAGAAAAATTGTAAAAATTTTGTATTAAAGACTTGTCGTCTTTCCAGAGTTTCATTTTCGTAAAGACGTAGCATACCCACTCCCAGTAAGATAACCAGGAGATAGAAGACCCACACCCCTATAATCCATTGAATATTTAGGTGGCCATCCCCCTCCCTAACTATGCCATTCATACTGCTACAAATTATCTAAATAAAATATATACATTTCAAATTTCCATAAAATTTCGATACAAAATTTATTTGCTACTTTTTAAATATTAATTTTTCTCCGTTACCATAATTTTAAAACAATTATTATTTTATAACAAAACAAATAGGTGTAAAATTGCTAAAAATTAAGAAAATTATTTTAGCCTTTTGGTAGTTTATTAAGGCAAACAATGTATGGGACAGTAGTTATAATTTTATGTAATTAACATACTAGTCTCTTCTGCGTACCTGTGCTCTAATGATGTTATCAAATAATTTGATTATTATCATTTGATGAACAAAAGTTAAATAAAAAGGCAGCCAAATTTATGCGCACGACGCTGCTACCCGGACGAAGGGTGTTCAATGATCAAGGAAAGGTGATGTCAAATGCAGAGTGGACTGGAAAGAAATCACAGAGAAAAATGGGTCGCTTTGACAAGAGGAATGTGTACAGCTGAAAACAGAATGCGAAAAAACAGTTCAAAGGTCAAAAAGTAGTCTGGGGGACGGATTTAGGAAACCCGATACATGGTCAATTGACAGCAGATAAAAAGAGCGAAAAGAATATGGAATTTGTGAACCTACGTTCTGTCATTTGCTTGAAGTAGGCCTCCAACTCCGAAATAAGCAGAGAAATGGCAGGAAGTTTAAATAAGAACACATAATATGCAGTCAGACTGATCACAGTAACTTCGCTTCATGTGTTGGAAAATTATTTTTAACAGAGTTGTAGGAGATTCCAAAATTATTTGAACGTACCATACAATAAGTCGAAAGTGGCGGAATATTTTACGAAGCTCGTGAGGCTATTTGCTGGCGTACCAGTATGAAATTTCATAATAATGCAGAGCAGTCACGTACTCAGTAGCTTGCACGAATGAGTGTAGTCATGAGAGCCAGCAACTGAATCTCGAGTAAACAAACGGATTAGGCTCGCTACAGCTACAAGGGCAAGATACTGCGAGCAGTTTTTTTCTCGATATTGTTCCATTACTTGGGTCGTGTTAATATCACGCAAACTGATGTCTGACAGTAATTCCTCTTACTTTTGCATAATATATATAAGCGTTATCAAGTGGCACGCCGTGTGTATTCATTAATGTGATATTATTTTTAAAAGAATATATAAAGTAACTGCTTTAATGAACAGACGAGATTCGTTGAACTTTATAAGGATAACGAGATTTTGTGGACTGGTTTAAATCTCGAGTATAATAGTAGACAATATATGACCCAAGCTTCTTAATATATTGCAAAGATGATGAACATCGCAGTCTTTGGCACTGTGAATAATTGGCTCAAAAAAACTTAAAAGTAATTGCTGATATATCTTTTGAGCTTACATTCATAAATAAATATATATAAATCATTTTATATAGTTTCTTACAGATAAGATCGTAGATAGGCATTAAAGTCGTATTAATATATATATATATCTCGTTAAAAATTTAACTAGAATAATAAGCAACACACGTGCCTCTTCGTGGATTCTAAAATANATATATATATATATCTCGTTAAAAATTTAACTAGAATAATAAGCAACACACGTGCCTCTTCGTGGATTCTAAAATAGAACTCTTAGCGACTTAAACTGACATGCAACCATTGCATTACGGAGCATCAACTTCTGTTTTAATCGGTATAATGTTTTGGTAGACAGGGATTTTTAACCGAAAATATTTACACGGCCTTCATTCTGAAAACTAGTATGCGAGTCACTTAAATTGCATTTGTTTACATGGCATAATTTAGTTCTACTTGTGTGCATAATTTGATGGTAATTAGTTTATTGGTACCCGAAATGAAAAATAAATCTTCCATTTTTTCACCTGGTAATAACTTACAAATAGGCGGTTAAAACAGACTACATTTGATAGTTCTAATTAATACTGTCAGTGTACAAAGTTCGGTTGAATTTTGTTCAATGGTTAAAGAGATATAACATACGAATGTAAATAAATCATTTTGCCATAATTTTGAAAGTGCCTGAGCCTCTAAAAAATGTAAGTTGGCATTGATACTGTGGCACTGCTTGTGTGCAGAGTTTGATGGAATTAGGTTGATATGTCCCCAAGATATAACACGAAAGATTCATTTTCTCATGTGGTTCTCTCTTAGTAAATGGATGATAAAAACTTTTTGTATAATCACATTTAATGATTTAGACATATAAAGCCAACATACAAATTTCGTTTAAATTATTAGGGAGAGATAACATACTCACATGAAATAAACTTATTGCTCTTTTCTTGAAAATATATGATTAATTNTTAAATTATTAGGGAGAGATAACATACTCACATGAAATAAACTTATTGCTCTTTTCTTGAAAATATATGATTAATTTCTTTAGTCGTATAAATTATTCCGACTACAAAATTATAACATTTTGCCTGAGTTTGGTGGTAACTGGTTAATTGGTTCCTAAAAAGTGAAAAAAAAATTTTTTTTATAACGACGCTATCAAACAAGTGGGAGGTCAAATGACACTCCGTGTAGACACATTTGATAGTTATAAATATTGTCGGCATACAAAGTCATTTCAGATTTGTTTCCTGGTTTAAAAAATATAANATTGTCGGCATACAAAGTCATTTCAGATTTGTTTCCTGGTTTAAAAAATATAATTTATCTTACTATGTATAAATGTTTATGTTATAAACATTTTGAAAGTAAGTGTCCGACATACTAAGAACATTGTCGTATATAAATTGTTTCCGAGATTTAGTAGGAATCGATTGATATTTTCGTAATATATGACACAAAACTATATTTTTCCATGTGGCGCTATATCGCAAAAGGACACACAAAAGAGACTCTGTATACACTTCATTAATGATTCTTAAAGATAATGAGTGCATACAAAGCTAATTTAAAATCACTTACGTGATTTCATAAATAAAATGTCTTAAGCTAAATGGATTTCAATATCCAAGATTTGGAAAATAAGCGCCTGACACACTTAAAACCCATCAGCTTACATATATTACTACATGATATCACAATTTGAGAGGTATCTGTTAATTGTTTCACGAGATATATCGCAAAACATCATTATTATTTCACGTGGCCTCTCCATCGAAATGGCGGAAAAAAAGATAATTTGTGTTTACACATTTCGTGATAGTAATCGATAAAGTGAACATACACATTTTAATTTTAAATTAATGTTACCAAACGCCAGTTCATGAAGGATGGAGTTCTTAATAAAAATAAGTCAACTAGATTTTATTTTTTAAATATCCGCACACAGCTATTATTTACAACGTTAAAGTGTCTTTCTCCGCCATAATTATTGTTATTCGAATTGAACGCAATATTTAATGTCTACCTCAATTCTATTTAAGGTCCTTATCAATGTATCTATATTGGTTACAGTCACTTAATTCAAACTCATTATATACACATATCCAATCTGTAGATTATAATTATTACAAATGTATTACACTGACGCATCCAGTTCAATATTCTCGCCCGTCATTCTCACTCTTCACTGTATCGATGCTCTCAGGCAGCAGTCTTCACTCCTGCTGGTCACTCCCGGCGCCACTTGATGTTCTGTTGGCTAGTCGCTTCTCTGTCTTCGCATATCCAGCGCTTAAGGTCTCACAATCCTCCGAACTATAAAAAAAANTCTGTTGGCTAGTCGCTTCTCTGTCTTCGCATATCCAGCGCTTAAGGTCTCACAATCCTCCGAACTATAAAAAAAACCTCTATACTTGGAAGCATATCGCGGCTTAATTAGTCTCGCGGTCCGATTTAGTAGGTTGCCCGCACTCNAAAAAAACCTCTATACTTGGAAGCATATCGCGGCTTAATTAGTCTCGCGGTCCGATTTAGTAGGTTGCCCGCACTCTGAGTCTTCCTGTGAGAGGCAAGAGTAATTCCAGAACATTCTTTCAAAGATAACCGCAGAAGTTCGATTCGTAGAATGTCAGGAGCGCGTGATTCACGATAGACTTATCTCGCACACGAGGGGGATTGACTTTGTAAATCACCGCCCGCTTCTTGGATTAACACACACCTGTAATTCAACACCATTTCGATCGTTGAGGTGGTAAGAGGCAAGGAAAGTGATGGAGACCAGTAACAGGTAACATTAATTACTAGTACTTCNTTTCGATCGTTGAGGTGGTAAGAGGCAAGGAAAGTGATGGAGACCAGTAACAGGTAACATTAATTACTAGTACTTCTAGATACAGAATAACGAATCAAAATAACTATATTATTTTAGATAAGTGTCTAGCCTACTTTAAACATATCAATTTTCATGTCCCGGCGGAAAACTACTGCATTCCCAAATTGGGAGAAATCAGTTCACTGTTTTCCGATAGAGGACATATAACATTTTATTTTATTCCTGTGGTGCTGTCTTACAGAATCGCGCAGAAAAGCGGCTCTATGTGGACACAAATGATGACAGTAATTAATATTGCCAGAATGCAAAGGTAATTTGTAAGTTATTAAATGGTTTCGTAAATATAGCATAGCAAGTTAAAATCTGTAGCTATACAGCCATCATTTTCAAACATGTGTTTGAAATGCTTTAAACCTACCGATTTACGTGGTCTACCGTATAAAAATGTTGGTAGGTAATAGTAGATTATTTTCCGAGATATGACAAAAAGTTTTATTTATTCATAGGCCACTATATTACACATAGAGGACAAAATAAACTACATTTAGACGCATTTGATGGTTGTCAAAGATACTGCTAGCATAAAAATTAAGTTTAATTTTTGATGGTATGGTAGATCTAGCATACTAAGCTAAAAGATTTAAAAGGCTCATAATTTGAAAACACTTATCACATATTAATAGATGATATTTCGTAGTACTACTTGATTGCCAAATGTCGTAAGGTACGGTTTGCTTGTTTCCCGAGTTATGACATTGAAAGTTTATTTTTTCATATGGCGCTATCTTACAAAAAATGCGGAGAAAAAACTCCTTATACACATTTGAAGGTTGTAATAGATAATTCCAGAGTACCAACTTAAGTTCAATTTTGGTNTGTCGTAAGGTACGGTTTGCTTGTTTCCCGAGTTATGACATTGAAAGTTTATTTTTTCATATGGCGCTATCTTACACAAAAATGCGGAGAAAAAACTCCTTATACACATTTGAAGGTTGTAATAGATAATTCCAGAGTACCAACTTAAGTTCAATTTTGTTTCATGGTTTTGTATATAAAGTGTAGAAAAGTAAAGGATTGGATAGTGCACATTAACTTCCCCCGGTGTTATGACTGAAGGCTTATCAGGGGACGGCTTACAAAATAACTTATGACCTAACTTAAACTAACACCCATGCCTTACCTAGGGTTCGAACCTCCCGCACTCTAGACCGGCGGTGTACTAACCGATTGCGCCACGGAAGGTCGGCTGTAGTAAAGTAAAATATTTAAATGGCTTCCATTTATTTAAAAAATAAGTGCCTCACACACTTCAAACAAATTTATTTATAAAGGCTACCTTAGTAATGCTTGTTTGTCAAATTTTGGTGGAATCGGTTGATTGTTTACAGAGACATGACTTTAAAATTTTATTAGGTCATGTAGCAGTATCTTACAAAACGGCGAAAAAAGAGGCTGTGTATTAGCGAATTTAAAGCTTGTAATAGGCACTTCCAGCATGCCAAGTTTTGGCAAAGTTGGTCAATCTGTATGTAGACAAAGCAAATTAACTTTAACATTGATATGACTGCCAATTCAAATTTGACATCCTTTTATATTCAATGCTTACATGGTGCACTCTATATTTTCCAAATTTGGTTTAAATTGGTAAAATAATGGTTAAGGTATGTTACAGTGCGCAACATTTTTAAATCACCACAATTATGAATGTAAGCAGTCGGCATGGTCGTAAGCTAGAGAAGTTGGGTGTCTTTATGAAGTGTATTTGGTGAACTTAGTTTGTTGAAATTCGGTTTAAACGTTCCAAATTTTTTAGCGATACACACATGCACAAATACAGACACACGTATGCATAAACAATTATACATATATTATAGATACACAAATACACCGATATATAAGTAATATCTTAAGCATATCTTTCATTAGGGAAGTAGGCTATAATCGTTATCTTTCATTACATGTGTTTTCACACAATATTGTTAATTTATATATTACCAAGAAGGCATCNTTCATGGTTTTGTATATAAAGTGTAGAAAAGTAAAGGATTGGATAGTGCACATTAACTTCCCCCGGTGTTATGACTGAAGGCTTATCAGGGGACGACTTACAAAATAACTTATGACCTAACTTAAACTAACACCCATGCCTTACCTAGGGTTCGAACCTCCCGCACTCTAGACCGGCGGTGTACTAACCGACTGCGCCACGGAAGGTCGGCTGTAGTAAAGTAAAATATTTAAATGGCTTCCATTTATTTAAAAAATAAGTGCCTCACACACTTCAAACAAATTTATTTATAAAGGCTACCTTAGTAATGCTTGTTTGTCAAATTTTGGTGGAATCGGTTGATTGTTTCCAGAGACATGACTTTAAAATTTTATTAGGTCATGTAGCAGTATCANTCAAATTTTGGTGGAATCGGTTGATTGTTTCCAGAGACATGACTTTAAAATTTTATTAGGTCATGTAGCAGTATCATACAAAACGGCGAAAAAAGAAGCTGTGCATTAGCGTATTTAAAGCTTGTAATAGGCACTTCCAGCATGCCAAGTTTTGTCAAAGTTGGTCAATCTGTATGTAGACAAAGCAAATTAACTTTAAGATTGATATGACTGCCAATTAAAATTTGACATCCTTTTATATTCAATGCTTACATGGTGCACTCTATATTTTCCAAATTTGGTTTAAATTGATAAAATAATGGTTAAGGTATGTTACAGTGCGCAACATTTTTAAATCACCACAATTATGAATGTAAGCAGTCGGCATGGTCGTAAGCTAGAGAAGTTGGGTGTCTTTATGAAGTGTATTTGGTGAACTTAGTTTGTTGAAATTCGGTTTAAACGTTCCAAATTTTTTAGCGATACACACATGCACAAATACAGACACACGTATGCATAAACAATTATACATATATTATAGATACACAAATACACCGATATATATGTAATATCTTAAGCATATCTTTCATTAGGGAAATAGGCTATAATCGTTATCTTTCATTACATGTGTTTTCACACAATATTGTTAATTTATATATTACCAAGAAGGCATCNTAGGCTATAATCGTTATCTTTCATTACATGTGTTTTCACACAATATTGTTAATTTATATATTACCAAGAAGGCATCGATATATCTTAAAAGCCTCGTTTCTCTACATGAATGTAAATAGTTTTGGTGAAGTTCTTTAAAGTTAGATGGTAGGTGGGACTTGACGTCTTGTAGACCGCAATATCATAAGAGATGATACCAGACACATATGCATTACTAGCGAGACAATTAAAAATACACACGTGTCTTACCCGGGAATCAAACACAGAATGCCTCGTACCGTAAGCTGACGTGGCAACAACTGCATAACGGAGGTAGGATTTGGAGCACCGGCTTCAGTTGTAATAAGTCTAAAATATGAGTAGGCTGGGTTCACCATTCTTATGTAAGGAATGCCCGAGAAGACTTTCCCGTATTATAATCTTAATTTATATCCGCTATATGTACGAAAGATATGTGAAACTGGTGCCAAAATGTTGGCAAACAAACCAAGTTTTTGTCGCAGGTTTCAGTAACGTGGCTGTGGTGTAGCAGTTACAGTTTCCAGGAAACCGGACATGTTCACAAATCAGGAATATTCTTAGTGTGTCCTCTGGTACCATGAGACCATGTCACCAATAACAGTGCAGAGGAACGTTCAGACAACATACAGAAAGAGGCCGCTCGATGCCAAAAGCACAAAGTCATGTAATGACAAGTTCAAGATCGCAGGATCTTTTGCTGACCTACCGAAACTGGCCGACAATCAACCTCAGCTGCAAGGGTGGAAGCAGTTGTGTTAAGTCCCAAGAACTCAGTGCATAGTGCCTCACATTAATTTAGGATGCCAAAAGTTCTCTTCCTGATATCTTACGCAAATATTAATTTTTTCGTGCATATAAAGTGCTAATTGTTTAGGGTTTGTTGCCCATTGACGCCACGCGTCGTTATGAGTTTGCCGTCTAAATGAATTCATGTATTGTGGGCGATAATAGATTTTTGGTAATGATGTAGTGAATCGACATAACGTGCGTATTTTGAGTTCAGAGCTCCATGGTGAGGTGTCAGAGCGTATCAGAGGCAGACGAAAGGCAAATGTTCGGTGCGCGCTTATGCATGACAATTTTATCGGACTATTATTTTCGCTGAGGTCACCACCACATCTCCAGTGTATCTTCACATGTTGCAATTGTTGGCTGTTCCACATTTGTTTGGGTATCACCCAGGTGTCGTTTTTCAACAAGACGGTGCACCGCTTCATTGGGGTTTGGAGGTTCGTGCGTATCTTGATACGAAATTTCCTGGACGATGAATTGGTCGTGGTGGCCTAACAGTTTGGCATCTACGATCCTGTGATGTTAGCTAATGTATGGATAAACATTGAATGTCGACTACATCTGCTACGTGCTATCAAGGGTGTTCGCATGGATACATATTGATTTGGTGTTCTGTTGTAACAAAAAAACTTTGTTAGTTTGCCAGTATTTTTTCACCGGTTTCACATCTCTATCTTATATACAGCGGATATAAATACAGTTCGTAATCACGGAATGACTTTTCGGACATCCTGAATTTACAGGGACTTTATTTTGAAAACAAGTGCGTGAGTGACTTACATCATGCAAATTTACTTGACCTAACACAGCAATATTTGTTTGCCGAATTTGGTGAATATAGGTTGACTAATTCCTAAGTTATGGCAGAAAAGCTGTGTTTTCTCATTTGGTACTATCGTTAAAAATGCATAAAAGTGGCTCTCTTAAAATAATAATATTAAAGTTCATTATGTTCACGTTTTTATGATTTTTTATTTATCTAAAATTTAAAAGTATTGTAATTTAACCTGTAAACTTAATTAAAATTTACATTATTGGTTAGTGAATTTGGCTAAATTTGTTTTGTTTAATTTGAGGTTATGTCACCTTTCTATTTCTAGGATTTAGCTGGATTTTTCGTATGTTTATTGTTTTTTTTTGCCAAGGCAACGTGTTTGGCATTTAATGTGTACGAATACTTAGCATAGTTATTTTTTTTTCTCTTTGGAGGTTAATTCTCGCCTAGTTTTATCTTTCGTGATGGCTAGGTATATGAGTTTCCTGATGCACCAACGACGACTTACAGNGTTAATTCTCGCCTAGTTTTATCTTTCGTGATGGCTAGGTATATGAGTTTCCTGATGCACCAACGACGACTTACAGTGTATAAGACGTTGTTTCGCGTCGTTTTTGGTCCGACCATTGTAAGGAGTATAAGCGTCTGGAGAAAGCTCCAGTTTCTGAGGGCGTCAAGAACAGCATAACTGTAGCTTTATTTAGTTTGGCGGACCAAATTGCCGAAATTCAGGATAGGGAACGTGGACTCAGGCAAGAAGTTTCAAACAAGCGGTTACTATAGGTTATATTAGTGTGAAAGCTGTTGACTCATCCCAAAGAACGTGGTGTGCCCTAAGCGCCATGACTGACTTCGTCCTAAACTACGCGACTGGGTCCGGCTGCAATGAGGTCGCTGAGACAGAAAAATTGAGGTCGATATCACCTCATTTTCTTCACAGCTAAGATTACCTATTCAATTGAATTATGTTGAAACTCATTTAAAGATAGTCTAAATTTACCCAGATGCCGTTTGTATATCATCTAAGATTCTCCGACCGAGTTAAGTTGATTTTAAGAAAAGTTTCAGTTTAATTTAACTATTTCGAACAGTAATCATCTTTATCCAAGTTTGAATATTTTATTTAGTTAATCAAGATTTGCCTATGCCAGAGAGATTATTACATATTTTATTGACATTGATAGAGCGACTGAAGACATTACAGTTATTTGATTTTCTTTCCTCCCTTAATAAAATTTTGTAGGGAACGGTATAGCGAAATTTACTAAAGTAATATTCTTTAATAATTCATTTTTTTATTAATGCACACTATCAGTTGATTTCTTTAATACACATTACAGTAAATTCTAAAATATAATTTTTTTTTTCAAAGATATAAAATTAAATGAATTTACACTTTCAATTAATTCATTTAATTGAGTAGTTTTGGAGTGTATTCTGTCATATTTGAAGTGTTTTTCTGAATGTTTGTCTTAATGGGTTATTTTCTGATTTTACGGGGCATACTTTTTAGAAGGGGTATTTATCTTGAAAATGTTAAGGCGCGNTCTTAATGGGTTATTTTCTGATTTTACGGGGCATACTTTTTAGAAGGGGTATTTATCTTGAAAATGTTAAGGCGCCCAGTAACAAAACCAAAAGCAACACGACCAAATATATATATTCATAATTATTATTTTGAATCAATTAATTAATATTTAAATCTTCAGATCGTTAATCACTGTATCATATGTACAAGCATAGCTATATAAAATGTCAGCATACACTTTTTAATTGAATTTTGGCATTATTTAATAGATACGACACACTTATCTAAATAATTTATTTTGNTCTTAATGGGTTATTTTCTGATTTTACGGGGCATACTTTTTAGAAGGGGTATTTATCTTGAAAATGTTAAGGCGCGCAGTAACAAAACCAAAAGCAACACGACCAAATATATATATACATAATTATTATTTTGAATCAATTAATTAATATTTAAATCTTCAGATCGTTAATCACTGTATCATATGTACAAGCATAGCTATATATACTGTCAGCATACACTTTTTAATTGAATTTTGGCATTATTTAATAGATACGACACACTTATCTAAATAATTTATTTTGNTGTCAGCATACACTTTTTAATTGAATTTTGGCATTATTTAATAGATACGACACACTTATCTAAATAATTTATTTTGCAACCATTAAAATTGTTTGACCCACTTAAATTATGTAAGTTTTCATTTCCTACTCTACGATTACTTGTGAGGAAAATTCGGCGAGTATCAATTTCTGTGTTCCGTAGATATGGCGTAAATGTTACATTTTGTCTCCTGGCACTATCTCATAAGAAGGCGGTCAAAAAATATCTCTATAAGAACATTTGATGCCTCTAATGAATACTGCCAACATAAAAACTTTAACTGAAATGGGATAAATTGGTTAATAAATATGACAAATTTGTCACAATTATTGATACGGCAGCGATTTCTTAAAAAACGTCACACAAACTTAAAATGTGTAAGTTTATGTAGCCTACTGTAGTACTTCTTGTGTACAAAACTCTGTGGGAATCGTTTTATTTGTGCTCGACATATGGCGTAAAGCTCCATTTTCTCATATGGTTCTACATTCATCAATAGAGATAAAAACGGTAACGCAGTGGTACATTCTACGTTTGCCATAGATACTGCTACATATTAAGTTCATTCAAAATTGTTTGGGACATATGCATATAAATAAAAATATTTAAATGGTTGTTATTTAGAATATCTGTGACTACCTCCGCAGGTTAAATAAATTTAGATTGACTATAGAAGTGTAACATGTTGCTGAGCTTGCAGGGTATCAGTTAATTTTTTCCAAAATAGAACACAGAAGCTTAATTTTTCATGTGGCGCTATCTTCTCAATTATGGACAATGAATTTGTTGTGGTATGCCTAGCTCATTTCAAGCTTGCAAATATACTGCCAGCAATTAAAGTTAAGATGATATTGGTTGCATTGTTTCGTGGATATTAAATTGTAGACTAAAATATTTTTATTGCAACCATCTTGGAAATAAGTGTTTGCACATTTTAAAACATGTCAGGCTATGTGACCTGCTGTACTATTACGTGTTTTCCAAATTTCGTAGGAATCGGTTGATTGTTTTCCGAGATATACTGTTACACTGTTATTATTCATGAAGTACTTACTTTCTTTCAAAATGGCCGATAAAAGGCTCTGTGTTGACATATTTGATGGCTATAATGGATTGTTTCGGCATTAAAGTTTTGTCGAAATTAGTTAAACGGTTTAGTAGATATAACAAATAAACCTACAATTTTTTTATAGCTGCCATTTTAGAAATAAGAGCACGATCAAACTTAAACTGCATACAATAACATTTACTACATTAGCATAGCTTATACGCCAAATTTGATAGGAAAAGGTTGCTAAGTTCTCAATATATAGTGTAAAAATCTTTATTTATTCACGTTGCACTACCTTCCAAAATGGCAGACCAATAAAATTATCGACATATATCATCACTGTCTACTTCATGCATTCAAAGCGTACCAAATTTGGTTTAAATCTGTTAAACTGTTCCCGAGATATAGTATAGAATAATAACCAAAATTTAAATTTGCCGCCATTTTGAAAATAAGTAACCAACTAGATTGAAAACTCTAAAAGTGTCATGTGCTTACTAAATACTTAAGGTGGACCAAGTTAAGATAAATTAGGCGTGAGGGCTTTAAAGTTATTAAAGGGGTCACATAAATTCCAGACAGAAAGTAGGCTAAAAATTGTATTTACAAGTATCAGTTGTTACCATTGATCTTGTGATAAAGCTTATCGATGTCTCTTTTCGAGACAGTGGTTTTCAGTTTCTTCCCATAGATTTGAAATTTTTTTAAATTAATGCTAAATGCAGAATAAAACTACATGCATTTACGTTATGAGACTTTTTTAACAAGTTTTTAAACTGTTACGAAATGTTGTGCAATGGTTAACGAGAACGGCACACTTGTCTCTAGCATCGGTTTCAATTTCACTTTTCGAAAATGTCGTGAAACGCCTCCATGAGTTGCCAAAGTGACAATTGCAACTGCCAAACTTGAACCGCCAGCGGAACTCCCCTCCCAAACGCCCAGAAGTAAAAACTGTGGAAACCGCGTAATTGGCTCCGCGCACAGGGGACCGCGCTTCAGACTGGGCTGGCCACTGATTGGCGAAACGAGAGATGAAACTGGAACGTCCTGGGCGTGGGTTAGGAGGGGCACCTGTCCTTTCCGATCAATAGCATATGTTTCACGGCTCTCAATTACTGCTAAATCTATATTAACATACTTTAACTGAAGTACCTCTTACAACATTCCCGCTTTCCTTGTTGTAGCGTTTCATAATAGTCGTCAAGAAGAAAATCGAAAATCCTGCAATTGATTAAGGCTGTGAGCAATGTAAGGCTCTTGAAGAATAATATTATATATTTGTTAGTTTTGTGACATGATACCGATGATAGATGATTGAAATTACGAAATATTTATTTCTTACTACGCAAATGACAAACTTAATTACAGTTATTTATCCGTACGAACTGCGTGAAGTTATTTTAACACAAATTTTGGTTTCATATAAGTGTTTCTTGAAAAATATTGCTATTTATTTAAAGTTCAAAACTTTATTTTCACCTGCGCAAGGGTTTCACTGTTTTCTGTATTGACATTAACTGAAATATTGGCGAACTTCTTCACAGATCTCCAACAAAATATTTTCACGACATTTTTTTATAGAAGACACACTTTTTTTTGGAGTTGTAGCCTGATATATAAATTTTTTTTATCATCTTTGAAATTTTTACAGAAAAAAAATATATTTACAGTTACTATAATCAGGTACGTTCGTTTTCGAAATTCGTTTTCCTTCACTGCCATACTATAGCCATACTGTTTTTTCCTTATCACAACGAAAACAATTTTAGTTTGCTGAAACAGTAAAAATTTATTTTACCTTTTCGAGCACCCTTAATATGAATTCACTCATTTCCTTTTATTGACATATTCTCTCCCAGTAGTCCGAATGATTATTTGGAATTAATTTGCAAGATAATTTATAAACCGTGTNTTTCTTGAAAAATATTGCTATTTATTTAAAGTTCAAAACTTTATTTTCACCTGCGCAAGGGTTTCACTGTTTTCTATATTGACATTAACTGAAATATTGGCGAACTTCTTCACAGATCTCCAACAAAATATTTTCACGACTTTTTTTTATAGAAGACACACTTTTTTTTGGAGTTGTAGCCTGATATATAAATTTTTTTTATCATCTTTGAAATTTTTACAGAAAAAAAATATATTTACAGTTACTATAATCAGGTACGTTCGTTTTCGAAATTCGTTTTCCTTCACTGTCATACTATAGCCATATTGTTTTTTCCTTATCACAACGAAAACAATTTTAGTATGCTGAAACAGTAAAAATTTATTTTACCTTTTCGAGCACCCTTAATATGAATTCACTCATTTCTTTTTATTGACATATTCTCTCCCAGTAGTCCGAATGATTATTTGGAATTAATTTGCAAGATAATTTATAAACCGTGTNTTTTATTGACATATTCTCTCCCAGTAGTCCGAATGATTATTTGGAATTAATTTGCAAGATAATTTATAAACCGTGTTATCTTTCTGTAGGCGTATTTCTTCTTTATGAAAATCTTCAATAACTATCAATTATGAGAGAAGGGGACGAAACATAATCGGAATGGAAGTTCGCAATTTTTATTTTGAAATTTATGTCTCTAAATATTAATTTTAATAGAAGTAAGCATTTTACCACCAAGTGCGATGCGATGCCCTCTTGTTGAAGACATCCAAACAAATTCCTGTTATGGCTGTCAACTTCAGTGAATCCATATATAGCAATATATCATGAGGTTGTACTACATAAACACTTTCTTTTACAACGAAAAAAAAAAAAATTTCTTATACCTAATTTGTTTCCAGGAAAAAAAATTACTTTACTTTAGAGTAAATATATGAAAATATATTTCTGCTGTCTTTAAAATATATATTTATACATTTTGATTTTATAGCAACAAACCATTGTTTTACATCAAAGAAAAAACTATTTGTGCTTATGTTGTTTAAAGTTAAATCAATCTCGTTTCATACCTCAGGAAATAATAAAGTGTAATCGTAAGTTTCCTTTCAAGCATTTTAGTTTTATCACTATGTTCCATTCTGTTAAGTATGATTTTGTTACTGCAAAAACCTTAGGATTAATAAATACGTACACAGATCGTAGGAGACCACAAGTAATGGTTTCTGACCTGTAGACCCATTAAAACGTATCGTTCAACAATTTTTTTTTTAACTACCGCTGAACTATTGTAACGACAATGCAAGTGTAATATTGCTCTTAAAAAATATATGAAACTAAATTTTGACTTTCGGCAAAACCAATAGAAAATGTAATATTTTAATAAAACTTTCCTTGCAACAAGCTGTTATATGATACGGCAAAGGAAGTGTTTTTATTGTGTAAAGTTGGGTCTTCTGATTTGGCTAAAGGCGCCGGTTACTAAGCAAATTATCATCTATCAAATATAACGCAAAATTTTTAACTGGGATTTTCTATTTAGCAATTGCATAATATCTCGATTCTGTATTCTGAGGGAATAATGAAAACCTGGAATGGCCAAAGCTTTCAGTTCTGGACTAAACCAACATAGTTAACATGGCAAAGTAGTTTTTATTTTATTCGTAAGGCGCACAAAAAAGTACCGAAATGTTTCTTGGCAACCATATCATTGTTGGAGTAGAAATGTTATGNTTTATTCGTAAGGCGCACAAAAAAGTACCGAAATGTTTCTTGGCAACCATATCATTGTTGGAGTAGAAATGTTATGGAAGAGATTGCTCACCAACTCCCTACATTTTCAAACATTATTCTTAGCAATGCTTCTAAAGGATTAAACACACATTTAAGACAAAACACAAAAAAAAAAAAAATTCCCAAAAAATATCTTTAAATCAATAGACTCAGGGTAAAATAATACGAAAACATAGTATTTTTAAAAGTTTTAACTTTTTAGTCATCGCAATTAAAAATTGAAATAAACGTAAAATTATAAAAGTTAACATGAAAGTAATTGATAATTTAAACATCGTGCTTTATAAATGACGACATTCAGAATCGTCAAATCTGTCTTTTGAACAATTTTCACTTATTATATAATTACATTTTTTAATGATTTAATAATATAAACGCTATGTTCTTACCATAGCTTATATAAACAATCTGACAATTTTATGCTATATAATTTCTGGTGATCTCAACTTCATTCAATTACTTAAAATCAATTATGTTCTTGAAATTCTCTAACTCGAACATCCTAATTTGTTAAAAATTATAACCATAAAATAATTAATGTATAAATAAAACGTTTCAGATAAAATAGTAATAAACAAAAGTCATTATTTTTTAATTACAAAATTTAAAAAAATAGTAAATAAAAGAAGGAAAATGGAGATGTAGAGATGAGGGAACCTAGTGTGAAGAATAAAAAAAAAATGCAGCCTATTATAAATAGGGGAAACTTTTATTGAAATATATTCAATATTGCTGAAAAAAAAATGTGTGATATACATAATACAAATTACAATCAGAAATAGTTAGATTAATTACTAATGATTTTATTGAAAAAAAAATTACAAAAATGTGGTCTCCTTAACGACTTAGAAAATGTATCATATACACTACCGAAATAAAATTTTCAGCAAATAAAGAAAATAAATTCAGTTAGATTGTTAACTAAACAGTTTATTCAAATGATAAAAAGTAAAATTCTTTTACAAGTATTCATAAAGATATTAATTCTAAAAGAAATTAAAAATTTTATATACCATTAATTGAAGTTAGTTAGAAATGTGGTGTTTCATAAACTGATCGAGAAAAAGAAAATTATAAGAAAATCAACTTCTTTGTGACATTTTTTGTATTGCACATATATAATATTTATTTATTTTGTGTATTTGGGAACATTTTGTCGCAAAGCTTGGTTTTCCCCAACTGCTTTGTTCTTTTTATTGATGAATGTACAGTGAAATCCCGAGATTTCGCATCCCGATTATTCGTATATCCCGCTAATTCGTACAAATTTGCCGGTCCCTTGAGAAAATCCCTTCAATTCGTAAAAAAATCAATGCATTCCGGTCCCCTCGATAATACGTATTTATTTTGGTGCTCGAGCTCAATTAAAACGTCTTATAATTCTTATTTACAACTTAAAAATCTCGTTAACTCGTAATGTTTTTAACCCTACACTGTACACCAGCTCTAGATTTATGCAATTCGGGCAGAGTAAAAAATACCAGAAGGGTGCTGAGGGACGTAGGAGGGTTTGAAGGGCAGGTAATGACGCCGAGTAGGCTATGAGGCGATGTGTCTGTGATTCTCATAACTAAGAAGCGCCTTGCTGTCCGGTCTACGGTTATGAGAGGGTAGGAAGGAGCAGAGCGAGTGAAAAGTTAGTCAGTTCGGTCTTAGCCATGCCTCCGAAAAGAGCTAATAAGTGTCTTTCCATTAGAGAAAAAAAAGAAATCATTAACGCCGTGGCCGGTGGTGATAAACAAATTGACGTGTCCAAACGTTATAACGTTCCTCCTTCCACAATAACATCAATTCTGAAGAACAAGGACAAAATCGCCTCCCAGACATCGGACAGCAAAGTAAAGCGCTTTAAGACTGGTGAGTATCCACAACTAGAAGAGAATTTAAAATAGTGGTTTGCGCAAGCAAGGAATTCGAATGTACCAGCTGGAGGAAACATTTTAAGAGAAAAAGCAAAAGTTTTCGCAGAAAAAAATGAAAATTAAAGACTTTCGTGCAAGTGATGGTTGGTTTGATAGGTTTAAAAAAAGGCACAGCATAAAATTGAAGAAGCTTAGTGGGGAAAGTGCGAGTGTATCGGCCGACGTTTGTTCTGAGTGGAAAGAGGAATTGGGAGAAATAATCGATTCTTATGAGCCCAACAACATTTTTAATGCCGATGAGACGGGGTTATTTTATAAGTGTCTCCCCGACCGATCAATGTGTTTTAAGGAAGAAAAGTGTCATGGCGGAAAAAAAATAGTAAAGAACGCGTAACCATATTGTTGGCCGCCAACATGGATGCATCTGTGAAATTAAAACCGCTCATGATAGGCAAATCAGCCAAATCAAAATGTTTTAAAAACATAAAAACTTTTCCGATGACCTATCGTTCAAACAAAAAAGCGTGGATGACGGGCGAGTTTTTCAAGGAATGGATACGATCAGTGAATGCTGATATGGAGAAAAGGCAGCGAAAAATTCTACATTTAATGGATAATTGTACGGCCCACAACAATACCCCACCGCTCAGTCATGTTAATGTTGTGTTTTTGCCTGCCAACACTACTTCTAAGCTGCAGCCTCTAGACCAGTACATAATTAAAACGTTCTAAACCTTTCACCGCAAGGAAGTAGTAATGCAACTCCTTGACAGCATCGATGATGGGGAGGATCATAAAATCATCTTATTTTCAGACAAGAACATTGCCTACAAGGCATGGCAAAATGTTAGCGAAAGCACAATAAAAAACTGTTTTCGTACTGTGTATTCACGAAGGTGGAACTTTCATCAGCAGTTACTGAACAAGACTTAGAATGTCCTGTGAATTGGAATCGTCTTCCTCAAAATGAAAAATAATTATATAACGTTTGAAGATTTCGTCCATTTGGCGATGGCCTAGCGGTAGCGAGGATTCTAACTGATGACGAAATTTTTGGCTCCATCTCAGGACATTGATGGTGAAGGTGATGACAAAGATGATGTGCTGACAATTACACCTAAAATGGCTAAACAATAATCAACAATGTGCGCCTTTCTTAGCTAAATCAGATGGCGATGAAGTATTTTCTGCTTTGAACATACTTGACAAAACTATCGACCATACCCGTCTGCAAGGCTTGCACCAAAGGAAAATGACAGATTTTTTTAAATGTAAATTTTTAATGTGTTTTTTATTGATGTAATTATTGATTTATCTATACAGTACATATATATATATACATAATATGTAGCCATGCGTTTATCATTACATATTAATGCAAATTTTTTTAAATATCGTTATTATGTATGATTTCTTTTTTTGCTCCCGATTATTGGTAATCCCGCTAATTTGAATATCTCGATAATTCATATTTAACATTCAGTCCTATGACAATACGAATTACCGTGATTCTACTGTATTTGGAAAAGAAAATTATTTTTTGTTTAACTTAATTAGTATTTATTTTGTTTTTTTTATGGTTTCACTAGCGCTTTATGTTATGTATGTTTAATTTGCTTAGTATGGATATGTTGTTGGTCGTTTTGTCAATTTTGTGCTACGAATAGGAATATTTAATGTTATAGGGATCATTAAGTATAACTGAGTTAAAATTGACGCAGTTACCGCCACTGTCGAGGACATGGTGGCTTATCTGGTCAGAGTTAATGTCCTCCAGGCACCGACTAAAAAGTGCTTGGAGGTTGCGGGTGTTATAATGAGGTAGACTATCACTGTTGTATTTTGAAGTACGAATATATTGTCTCGTATATATTCACAAATACACAACATCAAAACTTTCGAGGTGCGGTACTGTCATAGTTTGTTTACTCGTATTCACGGGGCGAATTCGTGGTTGAGTGGGGCTCCTTTGGACGACGAATTCTATACTTAACTCAGCGGTGAGTGTGGGTAGGCTGTCATCTGGGAATGAGTTCCAGCGAAGTGGCAGGCCGTGGAAGCCGGCCCGCCGGTGCTGATTCTCCCTGGGCTTCTGTTCGGACTCGTACTCATGTCTTCTCGTGATTTCTTCCCGCAACTCTTCCCTTGGCTTGGTGATGATCAACTGTCCCCCTCTACTCTCGAAACGGGGTTTTTATGCTTGCAAGCCCCTTTGTCTTAATTGTCGGCACATGGCGCCTTGTAGGGGCGGAAACGAGGGGAGGGGTAAAGTGGAAGAGCTCCGAACAAAGCCTTCCACCACATGTGTCCTCGTTTCTGAAGTTTGGAGGGGCGGGGTGGGGGTAATACCTTGGCACCAATACAGCTCGTCAGTATTTCTTCCGTGGTGCCTATTTTCTGCGTTCAGGCGAACTACACGTGATAATTTGCTGATAACTCGAAAAAGCCCTGCACTCCACAGATCTCGCGGCGGGCGAGAGGTGTCCTTGGTGAAGGGGGTGAAGGGGGAAGGCCTACGCTTCAGCTCCACGTGTACCGGAATTTTCCACCTGCCTGTGGTACCACGTGCCGTCTAGAAGGCGCTTAGCGAAGTGCGTGAGGCGGGGGTGGTGTGAGGGGGTGATGGATGTGAGCCAACGGCGTTCCCTAATTCCTAAACCTGCATGCGACACAATATATAGATGATCAATATAGCTTGATATATCCGTAATATCGATATGACAAACAAGAGTCAAATATTCCATTACTGTAGTTCAGAAAGCGCACATAATCTCCTTCAACCTTCAACATTGCATGTTGCATGGAAGTTGTTAATGTTACTTTTAAATCGGTTGCAATCATGAATTTATTTGTGTTGTTATCCACTATATGTTAATGGTTTATACTTTATATTTCATTGGTTGCCTCGTGGACTTATTAGAAATATTTTAAACAGGTTTATTCTTGTAATTGTAGTTAGCGGTCAGTGGCTGTGCCCGTATTATGCGATGCCACCCCTATGCATGTAACTACCTTGCAAATGTCGATATTGTCGACGCTTACTGGCACATACATTTAATACAATACACATTGTCAGTGCAGTAGGAAACGCACACAAGAACCATTTTGTTTCTGTGGCACTTTCACTGTGGGCCACGATAAGGGAAGTCAGTAGAGACGTGTTCTTTAGGGTCTTCTACTAGGTAAGTCTATGAATAGGGGGAGAAGAACACATAATTTTCGGAGAGAAATGGCACCTTTTATGACTTTTTAAATTCTCCGTTACAAATATAGTTGCAGAACAAGGTGAGACACTTGCACAATCTGCCAGCAATGACACACAGGTTTAAAATGTTACGCAGGCACAAGATCAATCTGTGAACATTGAACCTGATGTCCTAGTCACATGTATCGCTCAAGCCAACACTAGTGCATAGGCACAAATCACACAATTAGCCGCAATGAAAATTCAGCTGCAAGAGAATCTGGCGCAACCACTCTGACAGCCTCGGGACGAGAAAACTGCCTTGCAGAGGAATGTAGCTCAACAACAACCCACATTACAGGAAAAACCTTATTCAAGAAGTTCGTCAGGTACGAGACAGGCAGGAACAAATGCAGTAAAGCCTGACCGCTAGTATGTAAGAAATACAGCTGAAATTCTGTGACATTAGTCAACGCGTTGTGCCAGTACACAAATAAATTAAAACGAACAGCAATTTATAAAGCTTTTATACTGATAGAATATGATTCCAATTATTTGGAGCACCAAATAGAGGGATTTTAACCTCTTACAATTCATTAAAGCTGATTTCCTCACACATTTTCAAAATCCAAAATTTTACAAAAATTAAAGTTTGACAAAGAAGTTACAAACGTAAGAGAGAGTTCATAAAATTTTTCAGACGAATTTATAATAATTAAAACGTGATCAGCATTTATACCTGAATACAACAAATTGAAAAACCTAAAAATTTGTAACTTACAAAATACGTTGACTAGGGTATTAACTTTAGGAAATTATAAAATGTAGGGCAGCCCAAAAGCCCAGTTATACCTGCTTTCGTAAAACAAACACATTAAAACCTTTAATAAAATATACATCAAAATGGAATTATTGGTGGAGGCAGACAAATGATCCATCAAGGCTCCAGCGATTAAAATTGAAAAAGAACTATTACAATTAAAATTAATTGATTTATTATGCCCAACGCGTAAGTAAGACTTAAAGCATATTGAAAAAACTGGAAAAATTCTTGGGCAGCAAACACTAAACACAACACGTTAAATAACTGGAACACACAGCAAAGCTAGAATTTTAGATTAAACCGAAACCAAATTTAGGCTGGCGACCGAAACCACAATTTATAAATACACCAACTCACTGCATGCCTAAGACAAACACGAACTATGCCATACAATATTAAAACATTCAAATTGACCCAACTAATAGAATATCTGCGACCACGACTCACCGTTTCATGCTGTTCAATCGCTTCGGCTTCTCGGACAACGAAGTAAATTTAAAAGTCCCAAATCAGTGCCAACGCCCTACTGTTGGCTAACTTACAATCTTAAATCATGATGCTGCTCCTCAGACACTCCTGCAGGCAACGATCGGGCGTAGAATAGAATAGACGGTGCGCAGGTAGTCCAACCACTTTTATTAACTTGCCCCGTTAACAAATGGTGACGCATCGAAGGAGGGGAATTCAGGAAGGGGGAGCAGGGGAGGATAAAGGAAGGGAACCGAGCCGGGCATAGAGCAACCCATCTCGCAGAGTCGAGAGTACTTAAGACATCTAGAGCAACGAGCGCTGGCGTCGCAACGTAGGAAGTCAGGTGTCAAGCTTGCAGGGCGAGGTGAACACTATGTAAAAAAAGGAGCGAGGAAATTAGTACAACTCTTCATGTAACGCAGGGTATAAGATTTCTTGAAGGTGTATTATTTCTTCCACAGGCCTACTTAATAAAAACTCTCTCTCTCGGTGTCGCTTAACAAAACAGTTTGAATAACCACTTGCTCTAGCTCCTCAGTAGGGTTAACTGATATTTCTGTACTGGGTTTATTTGCTGAAAAAATAAGTGTGGACCCCTCTCCTCGACTAGATTTTCCCTTGGTTAGCGATTGGGCTCCAACTTCACTGATCCCTACCAGATTAATCTTCGGTTCTGGTTCGTGGGGTTACTGTTTGGTCTTGCGGAGATACTACTCTACGTACTCCTTAGCGACGTGGGTACAATCGTATGTTTGCGCGGGTCTAATTGTTTGTGATAAGTGAAGTAACCCCTTGCAGGTTGTACTGCAAAACCTAACTTGCTTGGGTAGGTGAACATTTTGCGCAGTACCTGCAGTTGCCTGGGTTACTTCCACATTATGTCTGCAACTATTGGCTGGTGCCTTGTAGTGCTTTGTGCAGACCCTTCTGTGCCATCATTAAAGAAACCTTCATTAAGATACTTACCCTGTTACTAATGATTGTTTAGTAGTCGGTCACGTTGGCCTGAAGTACTACTAGATCGAGCTGGATCAGTAGGAGGTTTTTCGGAATCACTGTTCTGTTCGCTAGGACCTCTCCATCGGCCACCTCGGCAATATCCTTCTCTTTGTCTGTACAACTCTACCACTTAGGCTTTTCGGCTTATATGGCTCAATGTGGTAATTTTGCACACAAGGAAAGTATTCATATCTAGGCGGATCTCTCTTGTCTGGCTCAAAATTTTCTACAAACATTGCCTAGATTCTGTTATTATTTCTGGCCCGGTCAGAGTCTGTGTATGTTTGTTTCCACTGCAGTCTATCAATTTGATGGTAGGGTAGTAGGTCTTCCTCCAAAGACGCAATGCTAGTGGGGTGTCTGCCCATTCAATATTTCTGATATCCATATGGCAGGTGATGTAATACCATCGCCACAATTTCATCGTCGCTTACTTGTGAATCCATTTGTCGCGACCTCTCGTATGTCTCCGAAAGATGTGTCTCTTGCTTCTTGCCTTTAATAGCACAAACCATCAATGTAGAGCTGGGCTCTTAAATTGCCTTGTATCTTTTTATTACAAAAACCTGCTAGGAATTTTCCTTAAATTCCATGTTTGTGCTTGCGCTGGGCCGGTTAATTTCCCACCAATATTACGCTGTAGTGTGCAGAATCTGATTCAAACAACGTAACATATCTGCATCTGACAAACTAAATAATTTATATATTCTTCAAACCGGATAAATAAATGGATTGGGTCCTCCCCTACACGCCCTTAAAAATGGGGCACCTGCTCCACCCATAACTTTGAGGGGTGGTGTCGCAGTGTGCACACTGGTGCGCTAGGCTGTTGTACTATTTCTTTCGCAACTGTAGCTGAAGTAGGCGAGTAAAGCTGTTCTGAGTAAAGTGAGTAAAGCGGTGTTTCAGACAGTCTCAATTCTCATATCGAGACAGCAATTCGATCTCATTTCTCTTCTACAAAATATAACTCTTTACCTATTTTTGAAATGTTGGCATCAGTTTGCTGCCTTTCGTGATTAGCTAATTTTTCTATTTGTTGCAATTTGTTTTCTAGGTGTCAAAAGAATCTAGTTGGGTGGAAACATGCTCGTTTACTGCATCTAGATAAGGACTATTATCTGTCTTTTTCTCTAGCTCAGTGAAGCACAGTTCTTTTTCGCAGAACTGTATCGCGCAATGCTACTTAAAGCATTCATGTTCACGTCGCTTTATGGCAATTTCGTCGCGCAATTGTGTAGACGCAGTGCCACCTAGGCCTGCAAGTTTTACACCTAACATGCTGTACTTTGACTTAACTGAGAGAATTTCAGCTGCATTTATCCCATACTAGCAGTAAGGCTTTGCTGCCTCTGTTCATGGCTGTCTCGTACCTAATGACTTCTGGTCTGTTTCCTGCAATGCAGCCTGTTGTGTTAAGTCCCTATGCATAAGGCAATTTGCTGTTCCCTGGAATGTCTCAGTTCTAGCGTCAGATTCTCCAGCAATGTGGTATGCTGTTCCCTAGACTGTCTCACTTATTGCGGAAGATTCTCCTTAAATGTGGCTTGTTGTTGAGTTAAATCCCTTTGCATCAGCATTATCATTGCGGCCAATTGTGTGAATGGTGTCTGTGCACTAGTGTGACAGATATTTTTATATGCTGGAGTGACAGATATGACTTATACATCAGGTTCAATGTTCACAGTTTGGTATTGTGCCTGTGTAACCTGTTCCACCTCTGTGCCATTGCTTGTAGGCTGTGTGAATGTTTCACCTTGTTCTGTAACCATATTTGAAACTTAATATTAAGAAAGCCTATAGTTAATAGGTGTCATTTCTCTTAAAATATGGGGTGTTCTGCTACTCCTATTCATAGACTTACCAAGAAGAAGACCCTGAACAACACGTCTCTACTGACTTCCGTTATCGTGTCCCACAGTGACAACGCTACTGAAATGGAATGGTTCTTGTGTTTGTTTCTGACTTCATTAGAATGTGTAATGCATCTGTAGTATACTTTGTATATAGAGTGTAGAGTATGGGTGAGAGAGAACCAGTACATGAACAGTATGAGTGTCAATACATAAGCAGTAAATCAAAGCGTGTACGTGTGAAACAATCATAACCATTATCTTCATTAGCTTAATACGCTCGGAAAGACATATTACACTCACAACAGAATACATAAAAAGCACTCTAAAAATTATTGAAAATAAATCTACTGACCAAACAAAGAAACCAAAAACACATATAATGGTGAAAAAGTATTTAATTATTACCACTAGAAGAATTGTCGTGCAAAAAAGTAGCTACTCTAGGTTCAGCAACAAGAACATATGCATCGCAAATTAACTCGTAAGCTGAAATCAGAAAGTTATTAATTTAGTTGACATTTGGTAGCTAAGTAAATTGTTTTAAAAAATTCTAGGATAATTTATATTCTTTATACATTAAGAAAAATCTGTCACAATTTAGCTCAGTTAACACTATCAGTAAATTTCAGTTAATACCTCGGCTTTTTGCTTAGTTCATATAATTAGTCAGTAGGTTCATTTGCTATTCTCTTCTGAAAGAAGTGTGGGCATGATTCAGAAAAGTTCAGTAAAACACCAGTTAATTAGAGTATTAAAAATACACTCCAGCAATTAAATAAAATCTGCTGCCATCTGCAACTAAAACTAGGTGATACTTAGCTGTGAAGCTGCCTTGCAGATGTTCTGAAACAGGAGGATCTTGTATACCATAATTTCAAACCCATTTCTACGTACAAGAAAACACGCAGTTTTAAAAGCCAGTTTCTCAACGAATATTTCTTAAGCCCTCTTCACTTGCGCTGAGCGTACTTCGTTAGCCCTAAATATCAGATTTACTACTATCTTGAAGCTCGGATCCTATTAAATTCACACTTTTCAATTTATAATAATAATCTGTGCCAGCACCCCTTGCTGACCATATAAAATCTCCAGGATCGAATACGTCACCGCCAGAGTTAAAAAAATACAACTTTTCCTCAACAATGTCTTATTTACAATTTACGTGGGAAAATAGGACTTAAGTATGAATAACTTTCAAAAATACCTCTAAACATTACGTCGTGCACAATGATGCCAACTGTTAAAACTGTCTACATTTATATACATGTAGGATTGTTGAACATGATTTTATTCTATATAAAAAATTAAATTACACGTATATTCAACATAGTAAAGAAACAAAGTAGTCAAAAGATAAACATGTGATAACAACATTGACAAATGAAGGGAAGGTTGAATCGAGGTTGCAGAGCGGTTTATGGAGCGTGTAGCTAACCTTTACACCTCCCCCCCTGGAAGTCGGTTGCCGCAGGGAAAAAGGAAGTAGTTTTCCGGAATGGAAGAAATTGGAAATCTTCTTTTTCTTTCCACAAGCAACTTCATAGAATGTCGGCNCAAATTGGAATTCTTCTTTTTCTTTCCACAAGCAACTTCATAGAATGTCGGCGAGATCTGCTTGATGATTGGATAGGGTCCGATCCGTACTGGATCTAACTTATTACAATTCAGCCTATTTCCATTTTTGATATACACATTGAAGGTGTGCTGTCTTCGATTCTTATCTACACGTTTCTTATTTATTTTAACACTCTTCATAGAATTCCGGAGAACTATTTTGCGGTCTTCTTCAAAAGATGTTTGGTGGTCTTCTTGAAATGGCGATATCGTGGACTTCTTTTCCAGTAGTAAGTTTGATAGTGCAAAGTGTGTGGATCTATGAATTGTATAATTGTACTCGTTGACACCGCTGTGTCAGAGTTGGCCAGGCTTTATGGTTATCGTTGTTAATTTTACACCGGAGGCGATTTACTAATGTTTGGTGCAATCAATCATTAAGACCGTTTGATTCGGAATGATCAATGCATGTAAAGACGATTTGTATTTCTGTTTTTTCTAAACAGTTCATGGAGTCAGTAGAATTGATGCCCGTATGTTGATCTGCTATTAAGATTGTGATAGTATTTTGTTGGACGATTGGATTAATCAAATTTATAAAATTTTGGGCGTTCTGACCCTTTGTAGTGGAGATCCACGCATATCTGGTGAAATGATCCACCCGGATATGCATGTACCGTTTGGTGGATCGGTTTCCAGCAAAACCTCCGACACTATCGAGTGACATTATGTGAAAAGGCTCTGCAGCAGGGCCTAGTTGTGAGAGTAGACCGATAGCACGACTACGACGAACTTTGTTTTCAATACAAATCTAACAGTTTTTATAAAAGGTATGTTAAGCTTTGTCCAGACCCTTGAAGTAATAATGTGGTCTGATGGTTGCAATCATCTGTGCTGGACCGATATGACCATAATGTTTATGAACAAGTTCAATTATTTCATTTCCTAATGTGGAAGAAATGAAAATTCGTAATTTTTCTCTTAATTTCTTGAGTACGATCCCTTGTTTATACTCTATCTGCTTAGCTGCTTTAAACTCAGAAAGATGATCTGTTGGCCTTTTATTATAGTGCTTATATCTATTAAATTAACAACTTGGATCACGTCTTTATTCTCGAAGTATTCAAGGACTTGGTTTCTTGAAAGGAGACCAGCCAGAACATTTTCTTTTCCCTTTTTAAATATAATATTAAAGTCAAATTCAGATAAATTAAGAATTAGGTCTCCAAGGATTTCATCAGTTGTGGCTTTTGTCTTTAAATTATCTAACGGTTTGTGATCACTGCAGACCGTAAAGTGACGTCCAATTAAGCATTACTGCCAAAACTTTATTGCATCCTTGATAGCCTTGCATTCCAGTTGAATAATGTGTTAACCATTTTCTCTAAAAAAGTTTTGAGAGCAGAAGTTATTAAATTCTCTTTGCGAGCCACTTACTCGATAGGTTTATGGCATACATTTATCTGCGAGTTTCATAAATAAGCAGTAAAGAGCCTTAATTTACCCCTAGCAGTAATTTACTCCCGAAAGTGAAGTGACGTTTATTTACAAGCCAAACAATGTGTTTATTTTACAGAAAGCACTGATGTTAATCGCTGACATTATTATAATCTATTCTTTGTAAGGAATTTTTTTACTACATTGCCGCGGTAAAACGAACATTTACATTTACAATTCTTCCTTTATAACGGCAAAAATAAAAGTAACGCCAAGCACACGTAAGGTATAAATTTTTAACAGACCAAATGTGATTGTGAACATGAAATGTTACAACAACAAATAATGTGTTTGCTTATTTTGTGTATTTCAAAGCCACTTTTCTACTCCATACAGCGATTTAATTACGAAATATCGTTTATAAATATCTTATTATATTGTCTTTAAGTGTTTATGTCATTGACGTTCCTATATTTTAGATTGCTAGTTTATATCAGTAAATGTCTGCATTGTAATTCTGTTATCTTAACTTGACCGCCAATTTATGAAGTATACTGTATGTTAAATTCATTTTTGTTACATGCTTATCCCGATTTAAGTGTCCCTCAATTTCCCAATACACGTACGTACAAAACCGCTACTAGTTTTGAATACAATAATATATATATATATATATATATATATATATAACTCTAAATGAAAACAGATCTTCCAAAAAAAATTACGAATAAAAAATTTGCGGATAACTACTACACAAAGGGGTGTGAATGTGTTCACATCTACACATGAAAGTCATCGATGAAACCCGTGAAATAACAAGTGATGGTTATTTGCAAAAAGGTGAAATGGAGTATTTGGCTGATTGAGGAGGTGAAAATTATTTGTGTACTTTAATTTGGTCTACATGTGACATTCTACTAATATATTTGATTGTAAGATACGGATAATAATTTTTACTAATAAAAACGATTAGCATTTACTTTATAATTATTTAATTCAAATGGAGGTTTAAACAGAAATCATCTAATAATATAAACACAAAATATTATTAATCGAATGAGGAGTGATATGGTTCTTCCCTGAGAAATACCGAATGTTCAGGTTCAGCCCTTAAATGGGTCGGGAATTTTATATTCAGGTAATTGTGTATCCAAATTTCTTAACAGAAAGTAGCTATTTCTGCAGTGTCAGAGTATTCATAGTTTGTGTGTTGATTTTTTTAATTGTGTGACTACTCGGTCAATAAATTATTCCCTGTGTGTTATTATTTTGGCAGTGTTTTCTTTGAAGCGTAGAGTTTCTCGTCACGTCTAAACTTGCAAATCTGAGTGTTCCATCTTTTAACTATATGTGTTTTTACTTGAAGTAATGTACGGTTTTATAATTAAAAGGTTTATAACTTTACAATTACGTAATTAATTTTTGGTACAATCAAAATCTACTTATTAAGTCAGTTTTGATCGTGACTTTGCATATTGTTGTTTAGTTAAATTACTGATTTCTCGAAATGCGGTTACTATGTCATCGTTATTATATTTAATTTTGGTATGTGTGTCGCGAATTGGTTCAATTTCGGTAAATCATTGATGCTTTTTATTATCTTAATAGCGTGTTAGCATATACGTAATTTCGTACGACGTAGGTTGTGTTTTTTACAGAATGGCACCATGTAAGTGCATTGCAATGCTACCATCCTTGGTTACTTTATGGTCTTGTTAAAATATACTAACTACCAAAAATACATCGTCGTTTTTCAATCGTTTGGATGCAATTTGTTTCCAATAAATATCATAACTTATAATTTTTTTTAGTAAGGTAAGTGCATATTTTTCTATTTGGCCACATTTTTACCTTGTTTTGAATTTTTTTTTGAGATGATAATCTCTCGTTCACATTTATTTTATAATGACTAAGTAAAGCTGTTGTTTTCAGCGACGATTTTAGTTTTGCCGTATTTTTTATATTTTCATTTTTGCAGTGTTAATAAGCCGGTCAAATTATGATTGTGTTATTTGTTACGTGTGTGAATATTCGTTTACATAGTGTTTTTTTTTCTTTACACAGGATTTACTGATTTTAATAATTACAGGTTGTGTTCTAGATATGAGTATTTATAATTGTTTTTAGAATTTGTTAAATAATGTGTCTGGTTAGGGTCATCTGATTTGCAATAAAGTTTAATATTTTCTTGTCTCTAATTTTGTATATAATTTATTACAAAATCTGTAGGATTCTGACTTGGTGTCAGTGTCCAAGTTTGACTGTTATCGCTTGTGGACTTAATGCTCAGCCCCCAGTGATACTTTATACTAAGTATCGGTCCTTAGAAGTTATGACGTGTTGTTTGCTATGCGCTTAACATTGCTTTTTAAAGGTCCTAGTTAATGTTTCTTTCAAGTATCATTTCTTGTGCTTTCGATACTCATTTTGTTTTTTATATTTTTTTTAGTGCTGGTACACTAGGCTGTCCACCAGTAGATTGTGTGTGCTGTGTGTAATCGGCCAGAGTAGTTGCTTCTTTCCAAGTGTTCATACCAGGGTGTGGCGCACTGTTCCCAGCTGCTTCTGGTGGGTTCAACATTGCTGGCCTTCTGCTCTGTAGGACTGCAAAGTGGTGCCAGTTTCTGTCTCTCCTGAATTAAATAAGTGATTTTATTTTTTTCCTAAACTGATTTTTTTTACATTTTTGGAAATAATTTACTTATTACAAATTTGTATCTTATTCAATTTATCGCATTTTATTATGCTTTTCGTGGGGTTACATTCGTGTATACGTTTTTGTGTCTTGATTTCGCTTTTCGGCACTTCGGTGCTCTTGTCTTGCAATGTGTTGCGAACAGGTTTTTTTGAGAACTGTGGTTTGGGTCACAGTTTTTTTTTGGAATTGCTTTTCCTGTGGAGCTTTTTCGTCGACATTTGGATAACTGTCGAACTTTGTTCTATTCTAATTTATTTCTATTTATTTTACGGATATTGTAGGACTTTGGTTTGGGCTTTAGTTACTGGATTACGCATGATCGAAACCTTGATTGCCACCTAACTTCTAATTGTAATGTTTTAAATTATTTTCCCTTATAAATTGAGTACATCATTTGGAAATTTTTGTGGTCATGTTAGTTGCCTGTAAATCGCGGTAGAATTGTTTGGTATTGTTTTGGTTTGTATCTGTTTCAGCGTGGAAATCATCAAGCGTTTTTTTTCTTGGTTGTGGGTTGACTTATCACGCATCGGCAGTTCAGATCACATACCAGTTGCTAGCCTTGATAGTGGTGGTCAGGACTTTAGCTTGGTCTCGGTCCAGCATCAGTTTCGGTTTTTGTCCTTTTCTTCAAGTCTTTGTTTTGAAGATGTGTTTGTAGGATTGTTACCCACCACGTATTGTTTTTCTCCTTGGCTCTTGGATTTTTTATGTTGTTGTTAGTGGTTGTAGGAACTTTCTTGAAAGCCCGTTAATTTATTTTGTTGTTGAGTCGTGTCCTAGGTTTGTTTTCACTAATTGTATACCCTTTGTGATTTTTTCATTTGACCTGACTACTAACTGCCTTCATTCTAGTTTTCTCATTTCCTGCTAATTTTGCAAGCTACCCTCGTTTTGGTCTAAGTGTTCTGATCTTAAATCGTTCTCTGTTAGAATTGATATTTTTTTCACACTCCTGTATCTTCTTTGAGGGCAGGAGTGTAAGCCGATTTAAAATACGCCAGTCTTACTTAATCGTTATTTGCACAATTGTACTATTTTTAAATATTTTATGACCTCATTTTCAATATTTTATCAAGTCAAAACGATCGTAAGTACTATTATTTATTTACTTATTATCAGATGTAATTCAATTTATGCGATCCAAATGTTTTAGTATCGACTTAAGCAATCTAATATCAATTTTATTATTGATTGATTTATATATGACCGGTATTTATTTATGTTAACTCAATATGGTAAATGTTATCAACATTTAGATTTAGAGACGTATTAAATCTAGTATAATGTGTTATTTACAATTTTCCGTTTGTTTGATAATTGTTTGTCACTATTTTATAGTTTACATTTTTTTCTCGTTACATTGCTTTCAATTCAGTTTCGACCTATACTTTGAAAGTTACATTTTTAATCTTGTTATTTGCCTGACGACCAGCGTGTCGTGCGATTGTTTGTCTGCTTGCCTGATGAGGTTTGCAGCGTTGCGAATTCATTCGGTTTTCACCTTCTGCGACTCGCATCACACTTTCCTCCTTGCAGCCTGCATTCTTGCCGTTTTCTTGCTGTACCCAGGCAGTTACCCAGTGATTTTACAAAAAAAAATTTTTTTTTCTTATTCCTTGATTTTCCCCCACCTCTGTATGTCTGAGCGTAATTCTTCTATGCTGGGCAGCCTACGAACCTATCGTTGAGAATATATCCTTTTAATTTGTCTTTTGTTTGGGTTGTCTGCATTCTTAATGTAAAGTTGATAAAACAATTTTTACCTCGTAATGTTTCCAGCATGCTGTGTTCATGATGCGCTGTGGCCATGATGGGGTTTCATCATATAAGTGTGTACTACATGATTGTGTTGTAGTATTATTATCAATCATGTTATCTCTTCTAAACCTAGTATATAAAAATTTTTGAGTTGTATTTTTTTTATCCATTTTGTTTTATGGTTGAACATGTACTTCGCCTCTTTCGATAGTTTTCGGTTTCCCTTATTTGGTGAGTAAGACTCCAGTTTTCTAGTTCACTTCTCCTCGTGCAACATTATATTCACTCACTAANCTATCGTTGAGAATATATCCTTTTAATTTGTCTTTTGTTTGGGTTGTCTGCATTCTTAATGTAAAGTTGATAAAACAATTTTTACCTCGTAATGTTTCCAGCATGCTGTGTTCATGATGCGCTGTGGCCATGATGGGGTTTCATCATATAAGTGTGTACTACATGATTGTGTTGTAGTATTATTATCAATCATGTTATCTCTTCTAAACCTAGTATATAAAAATTTTTGAGTTGTATTTTTTTTATCCATTTTGTTTTATGGTTGAACATGTACTTCGCCTCTTTCGATTGTTTTTTCTGTTTCCCTTATTTGGTGAGTAAGACTCCAGTTTTCTAGTTCACTTCTCCTCGTGCAACATTATATTCACTCACTAATATTTCTGCTTTATTTTTTTTTGTGATGGTGCATGTGCCATCTTTACCTATTCTGCATGTTTTGGCTAAATTCATTTCTGAGCATTTCGACTTTTGTTGCATGTCGCCTTCCATTTCCTAGTTGGTGGCGACGTAGATTAACTTCGGGTATTATTGAATAGTTGGGTAATTCGGAATACTGTAGTTTCTTGGTTGACAAGAGTCGCAACCATGCGGACCAAAGTAGAATCACTGCTCCTCTCAACTCTATTTCAAATGCTAAGACGCCATGTTGGTTGGAGCTACGTTGCATTGTACATAGCATTTTAGTTTTTACAACATATCACGAATATTGTGTAGGTGAGCTTATCTGTGAGCACAAAAGTTATTACATTAGTTTTAATGCTACTGCTGTTGTAGTGTATGTAAAATAGAAGTATTGAGCTGTTGTTTCAAGCATTTCTCTTGCANTAGTTTTAATGCTACTGCTGTTGTAGTGTATGTAAAATAGAAGTATTGAGCTGTTGTTTCAAGCATTTCTCTTGCGTATTTCAGATCTTAGTTATAGCTGCCACCTCGTTATATTCAAAATGGATATTGCGGGTAGTATGGGATAGTTGGTATTCCAAGTTTCCTTCCATTTTGCGAAGTATTCCATAATACCCGCAAATTTTGTTTCTTTACTGGGCACTCATTATTATTCTAAATATGCAGTAAACTATTGTGTGGCTTGTGATACGTCAATGACAGTTGAATTATAAATTGTACATCGAGGCAAAATTTTGTGAATAACTGAAATTGTTAAAAAATAGTTAACATAACGGGATTCATCTTTTAAAAAATTATATGGGAGCCCCTTTATTTTAGTTTGGTACTGTCACCTATTACACGCAGACTTGAATGTAATGCGTGTAACATCTTTTTTAAGGATCTAGTTGAAAATATTTATTTCAAATTTTTGTAAAAAAAATTGCATTTAAAATAAACAGTTTTCAATTAAAGAACTCGACATTAGAAATTGTCAGTTAGTAGAATGGAAAAGTCTGACAATGTAACGTAATGTCGTTTTTAATGTGCCCTTTTTTGACCCAAAAATTATTGTCATTGCGAGCACTTAAATTATTACTACATTTTGTTCTGTTGTAGAGATGGCGAAGAAGAATGACCCCCGAGCGATGAAACGGCGGACCTGGGATACGATGAAAATGGTAAAAGCAATTACCTTAGTTCGGGAGAAGAGAATGGAATAGCTAAAATCTGCCAAGGAATGTGATGTGCCAAGAACCACTCTATTTCGCCTTGTCAAAGAGGGAGCAGAGTATCCTGAAGTTGCAGTAATGCAGGAAATGGAACGTAAGCCAGTTTTTTTTTCTGTAGAATTAGATAATCAATTAGTTAGTTATTTCCTAGAGATAGAATCAAAATTATATGTTTTGACTAGAAGAGATATAAGAGCTATTGAATACCATTTTGCTTAAAGAAACAATACTTATAACCCATTGGGTAACTCAGAAGAAGCTGGTAAAAACTGGCTCTATGGTTTCCTTAGAAGACATAAAGATACTCTGTCAATAACAAAGCTGACAGTTAACCTTTGCAAGGGCTAGGGGATTTACCGAGAAAGCGGCAGCAAAATTTTTTGATTTGTTGGAGCTCTGCTTTAATGAGCACCCGTACCCAGTACATCGAGTGTACACTGAAGACGAGAGCGGTTTGTCGATTGTGCAGAGAAGCACTCAAAGGAAAGCGCCAGATAGCCGCTCTGACCTTGGCTGAAAGAGGTTCAAATGTAACGATCTTTGTATGTATGAGTGAAGGTGGGGATTTTGTGCCTCCATACATATTTGCCAGGACAATTAAGATTCAAGTGCTGATGGAAAGGGCCCCTCCTAGAGTTGTTGAGGTTTGCCACCCATCAGGGTGGGTTCAGACAAATATTTATGCCCAATGGTTTAAACATTTTATAACGCAGACAAAACCATCTAAAGAGCCATACATCCTCTTGATCCTAGACGGACACTACAGTCACACAAATAATGTAGAAATTATCAGATTGGTACCGGAAAACAACATACGCATTGTGAGTATGCCCCCACACTGTACACACAAGATACAGTCATTAGACAAGGCATTTATGGGCCCCTAAAAGTGTACTACAGTGAAGAGGTTCATTAGTTAATAAGGCATTTGTTAGGTCCAATGAAGCTTTACAAACTTGCGTATCTCATTGGGAGTATATATCCGAAAGTTAAAACTCGAGAGATAGCTGTCATTGGATTTGGAGTAACAGGGATATATCCAGTAAACAGACATGTTTTCTGTGATGCCGACTTCATTGGTATAGAAAAATTAATCTACTACTACTAGACCTAGTCTTAACTAAAACTCTTTAATACTACCTGATGAAGCTGACAAAGAAGAAACAGAGAGAGAAGTGCGAGTTGTCAGTGAAGTCAAAGACTTAGAACGTTATGGAAGGTGTAGGCCTGCATCAAACTGTGAGTCTCAGATGTCTGAAGATACAAGAGATTCCCCTTAAAATGCTCAATGCCCTGTTCACTCGTCATCAGGCAAGGAAAACATGTTATTTCCAAGGACATTTCCCCAGTTCCAGGGAGAAAATCTGCATCTTCCAACACTGGTCGAAACTGAAGTAACCACTGATTCTCCTTACAAACAAAACTTGAAGATGCACTTGCGAAGCGTATCCAAAATGACAACAAGAGGAATAAGAAGGAGAGTGAGAAGATGAGCGATAAGAAGAAAAAAAATTTCCGAAAGGAAACGAAGAGCCACAGGAACACGAATGCAAGAAATTGCCCAGTCATTACAAAATCTACTTGTACTGCCTCTTGTGCTGAACCTGGACCATCAACTGTTAGAGCAAGACCTAAGCCGAAAAAAACTATTCGTTGAATAAAATAGTTCCAGTAGCAATAAATCGCATGTATACGTTTCCGATGAATCTTCTGATCTTGATTTGACTGTCCATAAAGAAAACATAGCATTGAAGATGCAGAGTGCCTCTTTTGCCATGGGAATTTCCCGGAGGATACACACAGGGATGAGTGGGTTCAGTACACAATGTGTGAATTGTGGGCACACACTGACTGCTCTGGAGCAGAAAGACATGTCTATGTCCGTGACTTTTGCAAATAGATGCTTTTCTATAGGCAACTAAATGTTAGTGTCTAAAATTTGAAGACTTTTCTTTATTTATAGACAGTCAATTATTGCTTTTATTTGCAATTCAATAATTAGCATAATTTACAAAAATCTGTGTTTGTAAATAAGATCTCCTTAATCGGAAATTCACTGTGTTTGTGACTTTTTGCAAACAGATGATTTTCTAAAGCCTTCTAAATATTAGTGTTTTACAATTTAAGAAAATTTTTAAAATCTTTTGTTGATATTTTGTTATTGCTTTTTGTTTGAAAGTTACACATTTATAAATTTTTATAATTTCTATAGAATATATGTCTGTAAAAAAAGAAGACTTATTAAAAATTCATTGTTTTTCATTTTAAACATATGATTCCATATTGCCCCCAAAAATGTAATTTTTTGAAAACATTAAAATTTTCAAAAACGTCATAATTACATATGTACTTCCACTCATTGGACTAATGTTTAGTAATCTGAGTATCATACTAGCACAATGCCAGTAGCCATAACTTTAAAATTATGGTTTTTATATTTGGACAACAAAGTGGTATTCCATAATACCCGAAGTTCCTCTAGTCATGATTCTTTTAAATATCCTCCACGCTGCTTTCCGGCATTCGATATATTTTCTTCATCATGAAGGGTAACACTTAACTGTTCCTGTGAATTCGACGAGGCCATCGATCAGCTAAAACGGTTATAGATTATTTACACCTGAACTCTGTTTGTGGAGTATTTCTTTAAACATTCAAATTTTGTTCTATCACGCACAAGTTTGTTAAAAATATTATGATCGCTTCTTTAAATGCTATTTGGAAATAAAATTTATTCTGTTTGCGTACAGTGTGTAGAAGAGAGCAGCAAATTTAGCTTTAATGTTTTAACTGAACTTAATTCATAAGCATTTTATTGATTAAATTATTTAATTATCATGTTGTCTCTCATGTCCTATGATTTTTCAATTACTAATACTAAATTAGTATTGTGTGATCTCTAGTAATATCTCAGTTATTTTAAGCGCACTTGAATAAGCTCCAAATTAAATTATTAAAAAAGTTCTGATATTTTTTAAAAATATGAATAAATTAAAAGAAAAGATTTAGCAATGCACAACGACAAGTCTCATCTTACTATTTATTGACAATTTAGTCTTCCTCTTGGCGCATGTTTTCAATTAACGAAGATAGTCATGCATATATTAATAATTATATTCTCTCTTTTGTGCCATGTAGGATCCCCAGCATGTTTGTTTATTTGTGTATATATATATATATATATATATATATATATATATATATATATCTTTCTCTCTCTCTCTATTTA
>NQII01002810.1:296876-416443 GCA_002778355.1 Clitarchus hookeri
TAATTTCGTAATTTTTATGCCACTTTTTTTGCTGTGTTTTTGGGGCATTTGTTTGATGTTGTTTGTGCAAAGGACTCGACACAATTCGTTGTTTGTTGAAGTTCGTATTATATTAGTTTATCATATTTAAGTCGCACATGGGGCACAGAACCCCCAGCGCTTGACAGACCAATTTCAATGCAATTTTCTGCAACAGTTACATATGCTACTCGAAGGTCTCTCATTGGATCTGATACACCACGAGTGGTTCATGAATGACGCAACGGCACCACATTTCAGTGCAATTAGCAGAGCCTATTTGGGTAAGCGGTCTCCACACAGGTATGTGTGATATGCAGAACCAATCCTCTTGCCTGCACATTCCCTGATCGGAATCACGTGGACATCTACCTGTGGGGACATTTCAAGACTATCGTTAACGCATCGTCTGTTACCGAAATTGAAATGCTTCACCAGTGTTAAACATTGTTGCCAGCAAATCTGTGACACACCTGATGTTTTGAACCTGTCAGACAGCCACTGATGCGAAGCGTGCAGGACTCGAAGTGTGCATATGTGTATTTCGTGTACAGCAACGCAATATTCCGCATGTTGGGCGCACACCACGTGAACACGTAATAGCATAGTGATGCCAACCTTCGTGCTAGTTTTTCAACTGCATGATATTGTCCTCGGCCGACTGCTTTTGTTCGTCTGGTAGTATATGGTAACCCCCCCGAGAGAAATCATTGGTGTGAGGTATTGTGATCTCGGTCGTCATTCCAAATCACTCCCTCCAATGACCAATTCAAGAGATAAAACATGTGTCATATAGCAGTGGGAGCATGGTTGCTGCAGGATGAGCTGAGGCACCGTCACACTGAAAGAAATCCTGGCGCATAGGCAATGTGAACATCTCGAGCAGGCCAGGTAAGATGGTGTTGTTGAAGAAACGGTAGTGTTGTACATTAGGGTGGAGTGAAAAAATAATTTTTCGACAATTGTAATGGAATACCCGGGGAAAGTTGTGGGTAGGCTTNATTATCCCCAAAAATACCCGCCCACACAATGATGCTGAATTCAATTTGTTGGTATGACGTCACATATTTAAATACATTTATATGGAAGAAATGCATATTTCGAAAGCAAATAATCTTTGTTTTAAGACTTAGAAGACTGGTGACAATGGTCGGGAGTCGGAAGTACGGAAGTTACACGTTATTACACGTGGAATTATTGCTCTATTAATGTACGTTTTTCATATACGGCGACTTAAACTTTTAAGTGGTTAGGCGCGAAATTAAAATGCATTTTATTCACCACGTAAAGATACATTACATCTACGAGAACAGAGGCGAATCGAAACCCATTTTGGTGCTGCTGCCACAGATTATAAGGATAATTAAATTTTTTATGTTGGCTTAGCAAGTGTTGCATTGTGCTCCATGATGTCACTATAGTGTTTGCAACGAAAGCCTTTTTTATAATCATAATAATATTAGTCCTTTAAGTGTAGAGGCAAAAAAAATAGCTATAAGTTTGAAAGGGTTGTGTTGAGAACTAGTCAAAATGTTAAAAAATTTCTGGTTTTATTAGTTAAATCCTGAGCTAATGCAGTTAAAAATTTCAAGGTCATGAATGATATAAATTAATGTGAAAATTTTTATCGGCTTATTACATTCGAAAATTTTCCATAAAACGTATTAGAACAAAAAACTATATGTTTTGGTTAATTTTTGTGAAACGTAACAAGGTAACTGACATGTGATATTGTAGTAGTTTTGTTATGATATTATCGAAAGCACTTTTGTGTATTTAACGGATTGACAAATAAGTCATTTATGAAAAGTTAACAACACTTATTTGAAAATAGCGATCTCGGGGAAATTGAGGACATTGCCAAAGTATAGTTACAATATATTTCAAACTGAACGTGGCAAAGGTTAGGTTAAGATGGATGTGTGCTTTAGTACAATGACCAAGAGTTATTATTATATATAACAAAAATTATATATTCTAATTATTTACAATATTTTTTATATAAACTGATTTGATGGTGATATTTCATGATATTTGAACATCAACTTAAGTAGTAATTTAACGGCGTATTGTAAATCATACCGTAATAATAAAAATTCGCTCGTAATTTTTGTAATGTGAAGTATCGTATATAAAAGATATTGACTGTAAACTCCATATACTCTTAGTATTTATTATATCATCGAAAAAAATTTTATTGGTTATTATTGTTTTGTGTGTATTTTATTTTATTCAACCGGTTTATGGAGTTCGCAATATATACTGAAGTGCCAAAATAACTGGTACACCTGCCAAATATCTTGTAGGACCCCCGCGAGCACGCAGAAATCGTGCAAGACGACGTGGCATGGAATCAACTAATGTCTGAAGGTATGCAGGAGGCATTGAAATCTACGCCAATTTGAGAAAGGGTTGCACGTCTGTCAAGTTTATTGGTTCTCGTCAGTCGTCGTTTGTCCCGTTCGTTCACGGTCTTTTTCCAACCACAGCGATGTCGAAGATTTGATGTTTTACCGGATTCCCGATATTCACGGTACACTGCTAAAATGGTCGTACGCGAATATCCAAATGTTATCGCTACCTCAGAGATGCTATGTCCCATCTATCGTGCGCCGGCTATAACACCACGTTCAAACTCACTGAAATTTTGATAACCTGCCATTGCAGCAGCAGTAACCTATCTAGCAAATTTTCCAGACGCTTGTTGTCTTATATAGGGGCTGCCGAATGCGTCGCGTTAATCTGATTGGTTCCATACCTCTGTTATTTGCATACCCACGCCTATACCAGTTTTTTTTGGCTCTTTAGTGTAAATGGGAGAGGAAATGGCAGCGTAAACATATGTGGCAAAGGTTAGGAATTAATTGTAGTAGGTACACAAACCATAGGGTTTTTACAGTAAAGTGAGCACTTATAAAATCTCTTTTATTTGGAATATTAGTAAATAAATATATTTTATTTTAGCCTAAGCCGTTAGATTCCGAGTGCGGTTTAATATAAAAACTGTTTTATTACTTACGTGGCCATATTTATTTTGAAAGGAAGTTAAATCATAAAAATAAGGCAGAAATAAAACATTAACTAGGACCTAAGAAATGATTACTTTACCGTTAACAGCGTATAGAAAGACTTCTATATAGAAAATAACAAATGCAGTTTTATCATAAAATCGTTAAATAATTATTTTATATTAACTCAAAGAAAACACATGCGATTTTTAATCTCACGCCTGCAACACAGTTTGTGCAAATGTTTTTATTTTAATCTGAAACGCGCATTGAAGCCTGCCTGCTTTGTTTGTGACGCCATATCACCAAACACGCCAAAGCTACCTTCTCCATGTTTACTTTCGTTCCATAAACTAAGAACGGGGTATACAGGTTACTGTAAATCGCTGTTGATAAGAACGAACTCGAGTGGCGTTCTGGTTAGAAGGTGGCAACAGTTGGTTCTTTTGAGTTCTCTTCGCACCATGCTCCATCGGCCCACAGTATGCGACTGACGAAGTTATGATATGCTTCGTGTTGTTGCCAAAGGCACTGGCATAACTACACACATCGAGGGCGATCAACTGGTAGCAGAATAAGTGTTGCGGCATTATAGCTTCAGTGGCAGCCCTAATCAAGCAGAACCTTGTGTACCACAGATATTCGTGACCCGTGCGTTATAACGTGTAATCTATGATGGTGACTACTGCAACTAGAACTGCATTAACAACTTTCGTTGTTCACACATTGCGAGACCGTCCTGCGTCCACGCTCAGTGCTGGTCCCATTAGACCAGTCTCCCGGCAACGCAACTCCAAGTGGCGATAATCTTACAGAATGTTAGTAAAATAAACTCCAAAACTACGGAAGGTGATAAGATAAGAAAAATAAAGTCGAAAATATGTGCAGAATACCGTATACTTGAACAGAATTTTAAGCAGATATGTTGCTGTAAATATTTGGTTTTAATAACCTATTTTTGCCGAATGCCTTGTACATCGCCTACAAACTCCGCAGCATAAAGGTGACTTATGCCTTTCCAAGTTGCAGACACTTATGCGAAATGCTGGCCATACCAGGTCCGTGAGCACTGTTCAGCTTGAGGAAAAGATACGTCAGCACATCGATGATGTGGTATCCACTAGTACAAGCTCCATAGACCCAAAAGGGCGTATCCCATTTGACCATGTGTGACGTACTGCGTGTAAATCGCTACCATCCTTACTGCTATCAGAGAGTACAATGCATTCGCCATAAAAATATTTTCAAACTCCAGTTTCACATGCTCATATGTATCTCCTTTAATATTCCGGTTAGTTATGCGTTGTCCAGTATATTTCTTACATTATTTGTATAAGGAATCACTTCTGGTAGTTAAGGCGTTTAATTTCCGAACTTGTTGTAATCACGCGGGTGCTGTGGGGTTAGCGATCGGCGTTCAATGAAACCACAGGTCCAACTTGGCTGCCTGATACATTCATGTTCTTTACCAGTTCCGAGTGCTTTCCATGTGTGTACTCTATTGCCTACTTATCACTACTGACCTCGGTTATTAACCACTCCTTATGGCTTAACACCGACTCAAAATGTAAGTCGCAGTATACCTCGATTACATCACTCTTCATATACGGAAATACAACACGTATGCTATAATAGTTTCCAGAAATCTCACGTGTTTTCTGTTTTCGATAACTAACCTTTTTATCAAACATAAATTTATACTTAAGTAATTTTACAACATTATCATGTGGTAAAATCCGCATCTGTAAATTTCTCGAAAGCGTGTATACGATTTCAGTATATCAAAAAACTCTTATTCAAAATGGTACCAATACAAATGCTGTGCGTTAGAATGCCATAGACACAAAAATGTTTGACCAATTCGCACCAAGCATGACTGACTCGCAATAATTTTTTCATTAAGTAAATATGTTAACTGACTTTCTCTTTTATCCACAACTTGAATTAATAAAGCTGTTATAACAAAAAAACTAAGTTACTTAACCGATTAACACAACAATTTTGCACACGTACAGTGCTGTGATTGGTCATTTTATGCGTACAGAATATCGTTTGTCACATATTTTCAAAATTAATGCAGTAAAATTTTTTTCAATAAGCCATTTATACAGAGTACTTATATTAATTCCAAGCAAACTTTAAATGCCAGCAGGATTTTGGAGAATTGCTAAATCAAATATTCTGATATTTTGTGCTCCAGTCTGTAAGACAGTGTGACATAAAATATCTCGTGCTTTAAAAACCTGTATCCAAAACAACCGTAATGAAACCAACCGATACGGTAAAAATATTACTAATTAAATCGCAGGAATAAGATAATTTTATATTAGTAATTAATTTTTATTCTAGATGGTTGTCTCACCACAATGTATGCCACGTACACTACCTGATAGAGAAAATGCGACACCATGAAAGCATGAGTACAGTGCCATGAAACGTGCAGAGCAGGTATACATTGTACACGTACTAGATTCAACTGTCATTTCCGACCAATAATACGAACAACGCGTGTGATGTAAGCAGAAAACCACCATCTGAAACCATAATTTAATACGTTGTCACTGCCACACACGGCTAGTGTTTCGGTTATTACGTGTTTGGAGAACAAACAAAAGATTGCAATTCCGTAAAACTTATGAGTTTACGAGAGGTTTCATCGTTTGTCTCCACTGCCGGTTGGCCCTTGTGGTGTATTGCGGGAGAAACTCAACATGAAGCCCTCAACCATCGGTCGCATGTTGCAAAAGTTTTCCAGGAAGGAAATGTGCATCGTCCTAGTCGGACTGGAGCTCGTAGATGGACATAAGGAAGCACTGATAGTTGCATCATACACAATGCTGTTGCATATCCACAATCTACGTCTGGCAACAGTTTGTAAAGTGTGCAGAGTGGTTGAGTGTTTCGGATGCTGTGATATCTACGTGGTCAGTGTCGCGCCGATTGCCTGAGGCAGGCTTGTTGTCCAGCCGTCCTTTGCAAAGGCTACCCTTAACAGCGAGCCACTGTTGCCATTTACTAGAATTATGTCACATCCAAGCTACGAGGGGTTCGGAATTGAACAGCGTAATCATCAACGACAAATCTCGTTTCTGTCTCAGCAATAATGATCACCGTGTAAGAGTCTGGCAGCGACTTCTGTCGTTGTGGAGCACCTCAAAACCCGTAAAAAACGTGGACTATCTTGTAATTTCTATTAGTAGTAACAGCTGCTTACCTCCTCTAGTACGCATTACGAGCGAAGTAACGACATACGGCTATGTTGATGATGTGCTGCGACTTGTGGCAATGCAACGTCTTCAGAGCACCCCAGATGCACTTTCTCAACCGCACAATGCCCGCCCACATACAGTTCACTTTAGCCTCAAGGCTTTGCAAGATAAGCTGACTTTTTGGCCCGTACGATTTCCAGATCACTCACAAGTTGATAATTAGAGAGATTTGTTTGGTCGTCTGTTTAATATTCTCCCGCCCCACGAAATGAATATTAACTGTGGCCTCGGATCAACAACACATGGGCCACGATACCGCAGGACTTTATTGGAACACTTATTGAATTTATTCCTGACGTCGGGTTAGGCAATGCATCCTCCTTTACGATGGTTCTTTGTTTTGGGCAGCTGGAGGCTTGTCTATGCGAAAATGAAATAATTTGTTTCGCAACTTTACTGTTATCTATGCCTGCAGTTTGGTATGATTTTTAGCATTCTTTCAACGTAGGGCATTTTTTATGTGAGTTACTGTACGAAATGTATGGAACAATCTAACCTATTTTGAACAGAACTTGGCAATGCTTGTTTTTCTTTTAAATGTTCTTTATAGACACTAATTGGTAAATTATTTATGTGAAATATTTTAAAATTTTTCCTGCGATGCATACCATTATATCATTTCTCCGTACATTTCCAATCGATTCCCACCATGCAGTATTGAAACAATGCTACAGAATTCCTCCTAATAAATTTAATAAAACATTACCATATTTTAAAAGTAGCTTTGATATAATTGTGTAGATGCATACCATGTATGTTGTACCATTAAAGCATTTTAAACCAGTTATTGTATGCTTATAAACCTTGTGTACGGTCAATTTACCATATAAGCTAAAAGTTTCCACTGTTTTGGATGCTACTGCCAACAAAGCATTATTGTATCAATCTTGCAATACATCTCAGGCACTACTCTACCAATCTTTGTCAAAACTTGTGGTGTTATTTCTTCCGTTTGAAAATGTTTAACAAAGATGTTCTTTCATCAGTCTTTTAGTAGATTTTGTTTCGGAAAGTAGGCTAATTAGTTATATGCATTATTATTTTTTTACATTTAAAAACCGACGTCGTAGCAATCTCGTAGAGCATGACGCATGTCTATTTTGTGCATGGTGAATAGGCATCACTTTATTATCGTGGTGACATTTTGCTTGTAACTCAGGCAGTGTGAGATTTAGAAAATTTTGAAACGATATTATATAGACCTTAAATTGTGCAATGACCACTTTTTACGATGATTGAATGTAATATTTTTAGTAACATCTTAGTGTTCCTTCATGAAAGGGGCATTTTAATAATTTCGTTCAACATAACTAAGGTAGATCCAATACAAATAATTTATAATTGTTTCTTTTCCGTAACCTGTAAAATGCCGTTAATTGTCGTACTGTTTTATCCTTCAGTGACTCCTTGTTCTCTCCAAAAAATTAGTTTTCACAGTTAAAATTTGCAAATAATCAAGCTGACCTGCTGAATTTTGCAGTGTTTTTGGCTCAGGCAACAACTTTCGTTGCGATAGGGTCTGGGCATCACTATTAATTCAAGCAAGGTTCAGTGTATGATTTCTTAATGCTAGTTTACGATATTTTAGTTTGTAAGGCGACTTTCGACTATCCTATCCATAAAACAAACGAGAAGCGGCATTTACAAACACAATTAAAAGAAAACTTATTAGTGTGATGGGCGTCTGTTAAACTAATGTCATTACAATTCTTAAAACCAATAATAAATAATTATACTTATGACCAACATAAATTGATGAAATATTGTTAAAATAAAATAGCATAAACGGTGTAAAATTTTGTCAATCAAATGTTTAAGCTTAAAAGTGTCCATATGTTTCAGCAGTTGGTGTTATGATATTAAAATATACAAAGAAAGTTAATCAATTTAATATTATAATGATAAAGATAAAGAACATAAAATAAACTTCTAAAGTTAGTTTAAATCTTTATTCATTTCTATGGTATATAAATATTTTTTTTCTGGCAATGAAATCCCGCAGTCTAAGTTCAGGTTGCTAGGCACTGAGGGCGACGCCAGTTTCCGAGGAGATCCAGGACAGGAAACTTGTGATGCGAGCGTAAGAGGCTGGAATGTTGGCTGGGCAGTTCTGAGCTCCAAAAGACACGGCGCCAACTAACGTGTAATGTCCATTCTCGTGAACCACCAGAGGACCACCGCTGTCGCCCTGCACGACAACATAACACATTTACATACACACGATACGACGAGCATACAATTAAATTAAAACATTACAATTGCATTCTAGGAAATTATCCCTGTCCTTAACCACAATTCTACCACTGGTCGGAAACGTGAAATTTTCCGCTCCTTTATTTATTATAAAATCATTATTAATAAATAAACGCGGATATAAAAGATAAATTTATTGTTCTCATTAATGTGATAACTAACAAAATACATTGTAGTATATCTATTGTTCTAACAAATATTTTGCTTTACTTGACAGTTACCTGTCGATGTGCAGAAAGAGGCTAAGAAGGCGTATAAGAAATTTAATCAATAGAAATTATACTTTAATGTATAAAAATATTTTTATTGATGACAGCGAATCACAATAATACGCCACAACAATACATTACAAGTTTTCACTTTTAGCAGATATTTATAAATATATACATACTTTCATTGCTAAACATATATGCTGAATAAAATAACCAAAAGAATATTTCGTAATGGTAAANATAAATATATACATACTTTCATTGCTAAACATATATGCTGAATAAAATAACCAAAAGAATATTTCGTAATGGTAATGTCAGTAAATATCGCTTCCCGCTTCATTTATTCAATGATGAGAACTGAAAAGCTAATAAAGAGCAGTTGGAATGATTCAGCATTCTTAATTAGAGTGACGTAAAAAAACTAATTATATATTATAACAATATTTCTGCATAATTTTCAAACCCCCTACCAGCAAAAAGCAGACGACAGGATGACCTGAAGGAAATTGTAGCAAGTAATAGACCTATTTGAATNCAAACCCCCTACCAGCAAAAAGCAGACGACAGGATGACCTGAAGGAAATTGTAGTAAGTAATAGACCTATTTGAATTTCAATGAAAGTTGAAAAGTGATAGCTTCACTTGTACTTATTTTAACATTTATCTTAAATCATTACAGTTGGTGAGTTGGTTTCATCGAGTTAAGAAACACTTAAGTTTTTTGACACAATAATAGAGTTTATCGTATGTACTTCGAATAAGGAAAAATATTTTTCCAGGCGTTTATTTCNAAGTTTTTTGACACAATAATAGAGTTTATCGTATGTACTTCGAATAAGGAAAAATATTTTTCCAGGCGTTTATTTAAATTTAAGCTCTCTTATCGACTAATATTAACTATTTTACGTTATGACTCACATTGCAGGGGCTTCTTCCATTGGAACCAAGGCTGCAGATGTTAGATGACGTAACACTTGTTCCAAACGAGCGAGCACAAACGGCGTTTGTAATGATTTCCACGTTGACATACAAAAGATTTGGCGAGACTGCGCTGTTACCTATAAAAGAAAATTAAATAAATAATTCATGGTGTTCACATGCGTTTCAAATAAAATATGTCATAATTTTTCAGCAAACTTTAACACCACACATCTAATACTCTTTCGGCAAGATGTGTCAAAATATATTATTATAAATTTTTGATATCTTAAAGAAATCCTTTAAAATAGAGTAGGCCTTCTTGTAAAATATTTCTCTCATGTGTAATTTGATAAATTATTTACTAATTGAAGATTACTTTATGCTAAGCTATTTTAGCCTGTGAAATCTCAGTACGCTTAATAATTCAAAGGAATATATTATAAATTTTTTGATAGAATTGATTTTATCTTACCGTTTTAGCGGTAGTTTCATGTTCTATTCCACCAATATGAGGGTGCAACTCCTAAACACTAGCATGAACGATTCGCCAACAAGTGTATGAAATGGATAATAGTATTAATTGGCGAGCAGTTATGAAAATGTGACCAGACTCTCATAAAAATATATCCGTATTGCGTACTTGTTTATTGCGTGAAAATAAAATGAAATTTTAGTTTCGGGAAGCGGGATGGAGTGAGTTCCTTCCCGACTTAGACTAAAATGTTTATATTATAGTCAAATGATCGCATGATTCGACAAGGACATTACGTCTCCCACATTGGAATAACATATAACCTGCTCAAACATACAGCATGTTTTGTTACCCGTACTGAGCTTGCACTTACCGCTGTTTATTCGTCCGAAACCACTGACAATGGCAGCTGATCCAGCGAAGGTTTTGCTAACCTCGGCACGAGTGGGCAGTTTGACGACATTAATGTGATCTGCAACATGACCAGCCGTAAATGTAGAAACGTTATTCTTGCCAGTCTTAAACTATAGCAAAATCATTGCATCACAAACATTTTCTGGAAACCTCTAAAACCCAAAACACATTTCTTAAATATCAAAATCAATTTATTATGATATATAATTATCGGAATTTATGTAAGCTATTTACAACAGGCTTGTCTCATGAGTAGACAACCAGCTCTTCCTTCGGTCAGTCGTATATTTTTATGCATGCGGACGGTTAATAAAATTTTTTTTGCATATTCCCCTTATTTACAGATTTTTTTTTCTGTTAAGAATGAAACAAAGGCATTAAAATAAGAACTTCTAATGAATTTTTTCATGTCAGTATATCCCCTAATAATAGGCATTTAACCCAATCATATTCTTTGTTTAATTTTACATCATATAGATACTAAAGATAAGGGAAATATATGAATCGTNGCATTTAACCCAATCATATTCTTTGTTTAATTTTACATCATATAGATACTAAAGATAAGGGAAATATATGAATCGAAGTTAAAACTGTATGTAAATTATGATCGTCTGCTACCCGCCATATGCTTTAATTACTTTCGTATTTATTTTTCTTTNTGTCCATTCTCGTGAACCACCAGAGGACCACCGCTGTCGCCCTGCACGACAACATAACACATTTACATACACACGCTACGACGAGCATACAATTAAATGAAAACATTACAACTACCACTGGTCGGAAACGTGAAATTTTCCGCTCCTTTATTTATTATAAAATCATTATTAATAAATAAACGCGGATATAAAAGATAAATTTATTGTTCTCATTAATGTGATAACTAACAAAATACATTGTAGTATATCTATTGTTCTAACAAATATTTTGCTTTACTTGACAGTTACCTGTCGATGTGCAGAAAGAGGCTAAGAAGGCGTATAAGAAATTTAATCAATAGAAATTATACTTTAATGTATAAAAATATTTTTATTGATGACAGCGAATCACAATAATACGCCACAACAATACATTACAAGTTTTCACTTTTAGCAGATATTTATAAATATATACATACTTTCATTGCTAAACATATATGCTGAATAAAATAACCAAAAGAATATTTCGTAATGGTAAAGTCAGTAAATATCGCTTCCCGCTTCATTTATTCAATGATGAGAACAGAAAAGCTAATAAAGAGCAGTTGGAATGATTCAGCATTCTTAATTAGAGTGACGTAAAAAAACTAATTATATATTATAACAATATTTCTGCATAATTTCCAAACCCCCTACCAGCAAAAAGCAGACGACAGGATGACCTGAAGGAAATTGTAGCAAGTAATAGACCTATTTGAATTTCAATGAAAGTTGAAAAGTGATAGCTTCACTTGTCCTTATTTTAACATTTATCTTAAATCATTACAGTTGGTGAGTTGGTTTCATCGAGTTAAGAAACACTTAAGTTTTTTGACACAATAATAGAGTTTATCGTATGTACTTCGAATAAGGAAAAATATTTTTCCAGGCGTTTATTTCAATTTAAGCTCTCTAATCGACTAATATTAACTATTTTACGTTATGACTCACATTGCAGGGGCTTCTTCCATTGGAACCAAGGCTACAGATGTTAGATGACGTAACACTTGTTCCAAACGAGCGAGCACAAACGGCGTTTGTAATGATTTCCACGTTGACATACAAAAGATTTGGCGAGACTGCGCTGTTACCTATAAAAGAAAATTAAATAAATAATTCATGGTGTTCACATGCGTTTCAAATAAAATATGTTATAATTTTTCAGCAAACTTTAACACCACACATCTAATACTCTTTCGGCAAGATGTGTCAAAATATATTATTATAAATTTTTGATATCTTAAAGAAATCCTTTAAAATAGAGTAGGCCTTCTTGTAAAATATTTCTCTCATGTGTAATTTGATAAATTATTTACTAATTGAAGATTACTTTATGCTAAGCTATTTTAGCCTGTGAAATCTCAGTACGCTTAATAATTCAAAGGAATATATTATACATTTTTTGATAGAATTGATTTTATCTTACCGTTTTAGCGGTAGTTTCATGTTCTATTCCACCAATATGAGGGTGCAACTCCTAAACACTAGCATGAACGATTCGCCAACAAGTGTATGAAATGGATAATAGTATTAATTGGCGAGCAGTAATGAATATGTTACCAGACTCTCATAACAATATATCCGTATTGCGTACTTGTTTATTGCGTGAAAATTTAATTAAATTTTAGTTTCCTGAAGCGGGAAGGGGGGGAGTTCCTTCCCGACTTAGACTAAAATGTTTATATTATAGTCAAATGATCGCATGATTCGACAAGGACATTACGTCTCCCACATTGGAATAACATATAACCTGCTCAAACATACAGCATGTTTTGTTACCCGTACTGAGCTTGCACTTACCGCTGTTTATTCGTCCGAAACCACTGACAATGGCAGCTGATCCAGCGAAGGTTTTGCTAACCTCGGCACGAGTGGGCAGTTTGACGACATTGATGTGATCTGCAACATGACCAGCCGTAAATGTAGAAACGTTATTCTTGCCAGTCTTAAACTATAGCAAAATCATTGCATCACAAACATTTTCTGGAAACCACTAAAACCCAAAACATATTTCTTAAATATCAAAATCAATTTATTATGATATATAATTATCGGAATTTATGTAAGCTATTTACAACAGGCTTGTCTCATGAGTAGACAACCAGCTCTTCCTCCGGTCAGTCGTATATTTTTATGCATGCGGACGGTTAATAAAATTTTTTTTGCATATCCCCCTTATTTACAGATTTTTTTTTTCTGTTAAGAATAAAACAAAGGCATTAAAATAAGAACTTCTAATGAATTTTTTCATGTCAGTATATCCCCTAATAATAGGCATTTAACCCAATCATATTCTTTGTTTAATTTTACATCATATAGATACTAAAGATAAGGGAAATATATGAATCGTAGTTAAAACTGTATGTAAATTATGATCGTCTGCTACCCGCCATATGCTTTAATTACTTTCGTATTTATTTTTCTTTGAACGGAAAAAATTAACCTTTGTACGAACGACGTTTGTGTACCAATAACCTTACAAGATTGCAAATGAAGTTGCAACAAAATAATACCAAAAAATCTGTATCCTGTTGGCGTATCTGTGATTGTTTCTGCAGCTACACTGCAAGACCAAGAAAGACATAAGCTATCACAATCATTGGTCATAATAATCATCATACACTGGTGTATGATGTACAGCTCGGTATGATGTATAGAACATTTTGATGCTGCGAAATATGGAAGGCAAAAGAAAAAAAAAGGGACAACAGAAAATGAGATGGATGAATGGAGTCGTAGAACAACGAACAGGTGTACGAAATGTCTTCGAGAAGTGCTGGAGGACAGGATAGCCTGGAGAGATATGGTTGACGGGATCACAAAAGTTGGACAAGACTGAAGTATTAAACAACAAATAACGTAGTAAACAGGGGGGAATAATTACGGCATGGTACCACCACGGGAGGCAATAATCGCTGCTACATGATGCGGCATTGAGTAGAGAACTTGGATGCCCGTCTGAGTTGCTTCCACCCATGCTTATCCGATGCGCGCACCGTTTGATCGCTGTGGCCGCAGGTGTTCTGGAGCAGGCCAGTCGTTGCGTGACCATAAATTACACTTTTTCGATGGACGAGAGATCCGGATAACGCGCAGGCTAATGAAGCTGTGCGACATTGTAGACATCCTGGAAACGTTGGCCGATGTGCACCACATGAGTTCACGCACTGTCCTGTTGGTATAGTCCCTGAATATAGGGGACAGCAACAGGCTTCAACACCTCTGAGATGTAAAAGTTGTTGGTCAATATACCAGCGATATGGACTACGCGATAACGGGACTGGATTTAATAACATTCAATAACATAAACCCAAGTACTGAGTCAGTATGAATGTGTATTATGCAGGACTCAGTCAGGCGTGTGCTACGGTGCATCCAGATACGGGTGCGACCGTCGTGGTGCTGCAAGCATATGTGTGATTCGTCGGAGAAGACAATTGCGTGTAAAACGTCCCTTTAGGCCCGTCATTCCCTGATCTATTGCAGCAGCAAGATCCCGTGGTGATTAATAAGTGACAGCCATAATGGGCTCATAGACAGGATACCTTGTTGATGCAGACTGTGACGCACAGTGCGTGCAAAAACAGATTAAAGTGCTACATGCCTGAACTTCTGCGCGAGGGTGTTTAATGAGTCTGTAGAACCTGTAACCACCATGCGCTCCATATGTTTGTCCACGTGCTCGTTGGTGCGATGGCGCCATTGTTTTACAAAACTTCACTCAACCCGTCCCTCCTTGGCCTACTTATCCCCTATCCGTTTCACTGTGGTTGCATTTCTCCCAACCCCAGATCCAATTTAGCTTTATGATAATCTAGAATCCTGATGGGCCACGATTCTTCCGCGTTCAATGGCGTAAATAGGTTTGTATGGTCGTCGTGTTCATCGAGGTGGCATGCTCACTCCGTCCATGCTCACGAATGGCAGACAAACACAATGTCACTAACTCTCAGCGGCTACCCGACCTCTGACTATATAAAGTTTCCAGGGTCGCTATTGGAGCATGTGCAGCGCCATTTGTCTGAAAACTAATTATCTCATTATTTTACCACGCGTTATGCCCTCCCCTAAGGTGGGATTCTTCAGGCGTGTTCATCTTGGTGCTTCAATTTTAATATAAAGCAGTGTACATGAATCGTATGGCATCAAAGAAAGTGTCGTGATTTCGATACGTGATTTTTACACTTTTAAATTATGCGAAATGACACTTACGTCATAATTCAGATGTGAACAGAGAAGATATTTCCCGAATAGCCGACTGTTATATTTCTAAACCCTCGCTCCCCTCGTAAAATCCAACATCCGCATTAACATTATGCATGTACCCTTTTCTTCCGAGTGCTTTTCATATATATTTTTTCTAGTTTAAATTCCGTCTTTGGCAATGACGATAAAGAATGGCCTGTAAGGCACCTGTTTAAACTTCAGTGTCACATCTTTTTTTCCACGCAAATTCTCAGAAGTAAATGTATAATGAATATTATTGCTGCTCTACAGCATTTCCTCTTATTTTTTGCTTCTTCATTTCTTAATTTAAACAGGATACTTGAAGTTTTCCACCAACTTCATCTCAAAGAACTTAAGTTCTATACTCATCCTTAACATCAATGTCATTTTTGTCATTACTATCATCTCACTTTTTTTTAAAATAAATGTGGTTTCACATTTCCTCATTTCCTAACTCCACACCATCAGTCACTTCTGCAGGTCACAGTTTCCCCCTACACCATCAAATCTTCAGTGAATTACATAGTGTTTGTATTTCGTGATGGTCTTTTTCTCTCTCTCTCTCTCTCTTATTTTCTCCGTATTTATCTCTAACACAATTTTTAAACTACAAGAGGATTGCATATTCCCCTATTGTTATCCATTATACTGTCACACCTAGTTGTCATCATTCTTCCAATACTTACCCATCTTCTGCTCTCCCTGAACCTACAGTTAAACTAGTTGTTTGTCTTCCTATTTTCCTGCGTCAACCATATATTACAAAGTCCTTCGTGTTCTGACGTATGCATCTTATTCGCATTCGAAAATTTCATAAACAAATCATTCCCTATTTTATATGTTCCATCCAATAGTTGCCTTATGACAAAATGAGTTGTATAATAGACATTCTTCCACTTAACCCAACTCTACTCATATAGCTACTTTCCTGACGTAATCATCGATACCTTCTTTTCTAATATATTTTCTTTTACCTACGCACAGTTTATCATTAGGTTAATTCCCCTTCAGTATTCGCATGTTTCGATTGTGATATTTCAATATGTGACTATTAATACTTACTAAGTGCTCTATTAGTGTCCTTAGATTTCATTTTGAATTTTCCTTGTCAAATAAAGTTTATATGGTTGTAATTGTACTAAATACAGTTTAGTTATTTAGTGATACAACACTCAAACCGTTCTAAGTTACTGTGTCCATGGGAACAAGAGTTGGAGTCCATAATAATTGTATAGCAAGTAAGAACCAAGTAACATAATTAATTAGGAAGTAACTTTCGCTTCCGATTAATTTTTTTTTATTCTACGTTAATATAATTTAAGCTTTTTAATAGTTATTGCTCTCAAGTTGCGTGAACCTTAAAGTTATATATTTGTGAAATGGAATTAATTTGTTGCTCCATGGCACCAAGGCGACGCCATGAGTTTTCAAGCAGGAGCCAAGTTGCAGCATTTTTGCTGTCGTCAAAAGTTTCGTGTTAAATGATGGCAGTTGAAGTGTAAGAGAACTGATGCTTTGAAGAGGGTGTAGGAACTTACTGTTCAAAGCGACTGCGGAAGTTAACTTCAGCAAGCCGATGTCGTTAACGTGAGTATTGTCATTGTAGTTGGCGTGGATGATGGCCTGCCGGGCATTCTGGGAGACAGACCCTGCTTGTGCCGAGGTTCTGCTTGTAGACCCCAAAGTGATGTGGAAGCTGCTGATTCTGAGGAGAAAAACATGTTTTTAACATCAATACTTGTCTCTACCACTGTTGAAACCAAAGCTGCTGAATTAAAATTTAACCATAAAAAACACTATTATTATTAAATCATGATATTTATATTTATTTTTTTAGCATATGTAAGGTAAAAGGATTAATTCAGAAATTACTCAACCCATCTTGCATGGCAGATTATTGAGCACGGATTTTTAAAATTCGGTACGTCCTGGAGATTTCTGCCATTGCATAAGGTCATTTGTTGGCATAATCGTAGCTACAGATGGAAGCTGCTTAAGAAATTGCATACTTACTATGAAAAAAAAATTAAAACCATCCAAAATGTTTAAAACATGCGTCATAAAAAGACTAAATATTAAAAATGTCCTTTCATGGTGGTCGTTAGTGACAACACAGTGAAACCACATGCAAATTCATGTCGCAGCCTTTATAGATTTGGCAAATTGTAAAATTTTGAAATACTTAAATTGAATTTAAAAATTATGTGTCTACGAGCAGAGCTTTGGTTTAAAAATACAAAATTCAACAATGAATATCTAACATCCGGTAAAGAGACCAAATGTGTGTGTTTATTCACCTTAAAAGTTTACGCGNAAAATTCAACAATGAATATCTAACATCCGGTAAAGAGACCAAATGTGTGTGTTTATTCACCTTAAAAGTTTACGCACTACATACCTAGTAAAACATATAAATAAACTTTGGTTTTAGTGAAGAAGTCCTTCTGGATAAAATAACGTGATTGAGACTGAAACGTATAGCTGTTTAAGTAAAAACGGATAAGTGGGCAAGGAGACTTTTATCTAAATATAATACAATATTATTGATATAAAAATAGCGTTAAGAATTTTTTTGTTTAACAGGAATGTAGTACAATGACTTTTAAGGTGTATGCCGAAAATTCTTTGCATTTGGTTTTTATTTCATAAAATCAAAAATACAAGTGAAGCTATATAAATTTCACACACCCTGTATACTTTTCGCGTGGTGAAACAATTAAAGAACTAAAGAAAATGGTAAAAATACGAAAAATACAACCGACTTTATTATGATACCATAATTATACATGTGAGTTTAAAAAATTGTCATTTTTGTACCGGATAAAGTCATACTTTTAATGCCACCGGAAAAAGCTGTGATCTGCAGTGTTCTTGGTTAAGTAAGCAAANTGTACCGGATAAAGTCATACTTTTAATGCCACCGGAAAAAGCTGTGATCTGCAGTGTTCTTGGTTAAGTAAGCAACGCCAAAACATAGTATGTTTTTTTAGCAAAACGTAGATTGAATTTTATTTAACCAATTAGAGTAATAAATATATGAAATATGAAAATGTTTACATACAATATTTAAGCTTTTACACAGGTATTGACTATGATCTGTTGTATATAAATATTTCAAAGTTCTTATATTTGATAACCTTTTCAGTCCATATCACTGACCCATCACTCTAATACTACTCAGTGAGTTGCAGTTAAACAGATGCTTTTGACTTGCAATCCNAGTCCATATCACTGACCCATCACTCTAATACTACTCAGTGAGTTGCAGTTAAACAGATGCTTTTGACTTGCAATCCACTTAATGGTTTAGGAAAGAGTGACCAAGACTAGTGAAATTCATTGATATTCACGGAAAGTCACTATTAAATTAGAGACCACTTGTTCCACTGGTTGAAAACCTTAATGCCTACGTAAGGCAAATGACAAATAATGGTTTGGTTACTAAGTTAACATACTTTCCAGTAAAGTTGTATGATTTGAATTCATAAAACACAAAACCAGTAATCTATATATCCAAAAAAACCAAAATACGACTAAAAAATACTAAACAATATCCCAAGGGAAACGCTGAGAAACTTGTTATTATTTCAGTCACTGAATTTCGTCACTTCAACAATGGTTCGTACTGATTTACTCTGAAGTCCGTTACGAGATAAATTCATAAATGCATACTTATTACACGTNATGGTTCGTACTGATTTACTCTGAAGTCCGTTACGAGATAAATTCATAAATGCATACTTATTACACGTACTGGCTGATTAAGTTGATATTTACTGACCATGTTTTAGCACATTGAAATAATTTTCTTACCGTTAGATTATGCGAAACTCGAAGTATTTAATTTCATTCGTCATGGTGAACTAATGACAGAAAGAGTTCTTGAATGTAGACATGCAATTAAATTATATACCCTGGATTATTCGGCACATTTAAGAAGTTGTCTGTTATATAGATGCTGGTTTGAACAGAACTCATCACATGTCTCTAATTTTGCCTCTTTATCATATATGGTGCAACAGGAACTAGTGTACCATAACAGATGATGTGAAGATATCTGGCGAGAGGAATGAGTGAGATTATCTGGAGGGGAATGATATGCTACAATAATTGAATTAACTATCCATTAAATCAAATACAATATTAACCAACAAATTAGGGCGTTGATAGTAACTGTTATATTGCTTATAATTTATTTACAAAAAGAAGAATTTCAAGGCATGTCATTATTTATTTTGTCGAAAACCTGAGAGAATCCCGGTAAAATAACTGTTACTGAATTGGCTCTTATTTATTAAGTTGCAATATATAGAGAAAACTGCATTGTTTTCAATAGTATTTGCACACAAAATAATTAGCGCTATGTTTTTAGCGGAGATCATTGTTTACTTATTAAGAGAATGAACTGTGATTTGAGCAGAAATATAAAGAACATGAAATTATTAACTTCCTTATATTAGATCACTACTAAAGTCTTGATTCATATAATTAAGTATATCATGTGATATTAAACATATTCTTGATTATTGTAGTACAAGGGAAAAGGTTATATGTTCGTCGTAAGTTTCGTTCTCCATAACATCTGCTACTGACCAGGTTGTGGGATGGTTCCAAGGACGAGGCCTGTAGTGTTCACTGGGATGTCGGCTTCTGCAGCGGCGAAAATAGCATCCCACTCCTCGGCAGTGTGGCGTGGGTTCGGCGTCACATACTTGTGGATGAATGGCAGGTCATCCAAGTTGCTCATCGACTTGGCCTGGTCACGACAAGGAAAGACATGCATCTTATTATATAGGTAACGTGTGTTGCCTACATAAAACTTCATAAGGAACCGTACAAGCAAACACAAATACAGTAAGGTTTTTAGCTGGCTGAGACATAATGAATTTTATTTTAGCGAATTTAAAATTATGCTATGGAAATTCCGGCGAAACAGTTTATTTCTTGGATAGTTATTCTGTGTAGCAACACATATGTAATTTTACTTTCACTTTGAGACCACTTATTGCATACGGTTAGTACAGGCAAACGAATTTAATGAGGTGCCACCTTTATACATGAAGCAGATCATTTTCCGGTAAATTATTATTGGTAACTCTTCATATAGAGAAACACGGTGCTTAAACATTCCAGAACACAAACCCACTACAAAACGTTGTTTTTCAAAGCTTCACCACAGGCGGCCTTAGACTTTGAGCTCCTGAGTTCTCTCGAGACTCGTCTGCATGAAGATCACACGTGGATATGGAAAGAATTCAGCACGTTTTACGAAAGTGAAGAGTATATATTTTGTTATCTCGTGTACAGGAGTGTATGAAATTACTATTTCTCAATTAAGCGGCGAGCTAAATTTTTTACCGACAAAAAACTTTTATCACGCATTTTTACCTTATTTGTAGCAAATATATTTCTTGTAATTTTTTTTTCATTATGGTAGAATTATAAAAACCAATATTTTTATTTCCTACATACTGTTTATTAACATACAATGTAGAGAAGTTTTTGTTTGGTTTTTCAATTTTCGCTTACTGTGCTAGCATAATTATTAAACTTGCTGGGACAATTGGCCAAACTGTACAATCGTTTGTTTGGTGCCATATGTAATATAAGTGGCACAGTTTTTACAAGCGTATTACTCTGATAGACTGAAATTAGTGTTTATTTTTATATTTCATTTCGGAAATAAACATTTATGATTTCTTTTTTTAAACACTTCACTTGGCAGTCATACAGTAAGCATTCCATTATTCTCATAATAATTGTTTATGTAGAAATCTGTAATATTTTCATTGAGAGAAACTTGTAGGGAACAGACGAATTTAAGAACGTTAAGGTTAACATACATAACTAGTATTTTATTTTCTTGGCTCATCTATTAGAATAGAGCAGAACGGATTTTATATCGTCCGTAAATTTGTTTATGAATTATTCTTTCAAGTAATTTTTTCAGTACAGTTTTTTTGATAAACTAATTGTTATAAACCTATTAAAAGAAATTTATTTTTCAGTATCGGTAGCATAAAGCAGTTCTGCTGCGACTACCAGTTTTCTTGTAAACAAGCAGTGNATTAAAAGAAATGTATTTTTCAGTATCGGTAGCATAAAGCAGTTCTGCTGCGACTACCGGTTTTCTTGTAAACAAGCAGTGTGAGGTTTTGACTCCCGAATGGAAATATCTATTTGTATACAATATTTCATAATAAGTAAGTCAGTTAGCATTAAAAATTTAAACGCATATATTTCCTTTAATTACTATCATATATTTAATATTTTAAAATTCATTGAATNATAAGTCAGTTAGCATTAACGTTTTAAACGCACAGCTTACCTTTAATTACTATCATATATTTAATATTTTAAAATTCATTGAATGGATTTTTTTATATTTTTTTGTGAACATTTGTTATTCATTTGTAACGTAACAGCAAAAAAATTTCATGGAATCACAATTAACTTTTCTTACATAAATTCGTGGGTTATACAGGACTCTGGTAAGCATACCCATTACTTTCAGTCAATTTATTTAATTTTCGGCTTTGAAATGTTAACATCAATATAACATTATTAATCCAGAACTGCAGTTATAAAGTTGTGCTGTAATTTTTGGATATAAGAAGGCGCAAAATAGTTGTCAACGTTTTAAAATGTAAATAGAAACAATTATTTAGAGGAGCATACTATACAAAAAGGCTAAGATTTTACTACCTGAGCAGCCGCAACGAAGAGGAGCACAACCAGCAGAACTTTCATGATGCCAGAGGAGTCGGGTAGTGTGATTCTACTCTCATCCTCCAAGCCATTTATAGAAGAAATTTTCTTAATATGTAACACGTAATTTCATAATTCAAGGTCTCTGCTGAGCAGGAATGATGTAACCAGCAGATAAATTACTTGACATTTACATTGTCTGTTTTATCATTTATCAAAGCACGTTTTGAAACATCAGATTAAAATGCTTGTTCGAATAAAGAAGTCAGGTGATTTCTTTGTAACATGTATTGAAACAATACATACTTGAATATCGTGGTCAGTGTGATCAGGTTTAAACAGGTGAAATAATTATCCTAAGATTTTTATGAAGCTAGAATAATGATATAGTAACATAGAGGTAGAGAAGCTCTTCTTATTTTCACACAGTACACATTTTCTTGCTATGCACTTCGAAAGAACTCAACATACGAATTTCTTCACCCTGATAATTACTTTGGTGCCTTTAGAAGTTGGCAAATGTGAGTGTGCACAGGTGATATGCAATCAGTTCGTGCGATACATTGTAAGAAGGAGCTATAGTCCTTGCTCGAGTGATTAGTATAACAAAATGGAACATGTGATGTGAAAAGCAGGATACTTGGCAGGCAAATTTAACGTACTATAAACATGCCAAGATAATGCATTAGATATTCGTACTTATAACTGACGAAGTTCGAGAGATGTCGGACAATGGACTACGAGATGCAGGATGGCGGCAAGCTTATCATATGTGCTTCTCGAGCTTCACAGCCAGATTGTATCAGGAGCAGCAAATACAAGGAGGTATCCCGCGATATAACTGTTCTGGAGGACTTCTTGTCTATCGTTGACAACAGGAGAGCCAGAAGCTGGCTTTCCCACCATCCAGCGGCATGCGGTAGCCTCACTACATTATTACATTGTTAACAGAAATATTTTCAGACTCTTACAAAGAAAGTATGCAGTACATAAGACTTTTAAATACTTTAATATGCTCTACCATTAACACCTTAACACCAATACCATAGTTTGTATTGGTTTTAGCAGAGATAAACATGGAGCGATATGTTCTGGTGACATATAGTTTTTTTTTGTGACGACTTGCCCTTTAATTTGGGAACAATTGACTATCATGAGAGTTTGGATGATGAGGAACTGTAGAGTATTTTCCTCAATGAAAAGCTTCACACATCTTCCCTACTGTTTCAGGGAGTCATCACATACAATCGTCGTTCGCCACTAGTTGTGTTGCGAGGATACACTAAAGACATCCTGCTACAACATAGAATGNCAACACCGATATCATAGTTTGTATTGGTTTTAGCAGAGATAAACATGGAGCGATATGTTCTGGTGACATATAGTTTTTTTTTGTGACATTTTATTTCCTACATACTGTTTATTAACATACAATGTAGAGAAGTTTTTGTTTGGTTTTTCAATTTTCGCTTACTGTGCTAGCATAATTATTAAACTTGCTGGGACAATTGGCCAAANTTTACCTTATTTGTAGCAAATATATTTCTTGTAATTTTTTTTTCATTATGGTAGAATTATAAAAACCAATATTTTATTTCCTACATACTGTTTATTAACATACAATGTAGAGAAGTTTTTGTTTGGTTTTTCAATTTTCGCTTACTGTGCTAGCATAATTATTAAACTTGCTGGGACAATTGGCCAAACTGTACAATCGTTTGTTTGATGCCATATGTAATATAAGTGGCACAGTTTTTACAAGCGTATTACTCTGATAGACAGAAATTAGTGTTTATTTTTATATTTCATTTCGGAAATAAACATTTATGATTTCTTATTTTAAACACTTCACTTGGCAGTCATACAGTAAGCATTCCATTATTCTCATAATAATTGTTTATGAAGAAATCTGTAATATTTTCAATGAGATAAACTTGTAGGGAACAGACGAATTTAAGAACGTTAAGGTTAACATACATAACTAGTATTTTATTTTCTTGGCAACGGATTTTATATCGTCCGTAAATTTGTTTATGAATTATTCTTTCAAGTAATTTTTTCAGTACAGTTTTTTTGATAAACTAATTGTTATAAACCTTTTAAAAGAAATTTATTTTTCAGTATCGGTAGCATAAAGCAGTTCTGCTGCGACTACCAGTTTCCTTGTAAACAAGCAGTGTGAGGTTTTGACTGCCGAATGGAAATATCCATTTGTATACAATATTTCATAATAAGTAAGTCAGTTAGCATTAAAAATTTAAACGCATATATTACCTTTAATAACTATCATATATTTAATATTTTGTAATCTTTGGATGAATTTTTTGTTATTTTTTTGTGAACATTTGTTATTCATTTGTAACGTAACAGCAAAAAAATTACATGGNCCTTGTAAACAAGCAGTGTGAGGTTTTGACTGCCGAATGGAAATATCCATTTGTATACAATATTTCATAATAAGTTATTCAGTTAGCATTAAAAATTTTAACGCATATATTACCTTTAATAACTATCATATATTTAATATTTTGTAATTTTTGGATGAATTTTTTGTTATTTTTTTGTGAACATTTGTTATTCATTTGTAACGTAACAGCAAAAAAATTACATGGNTTTGGATGAATTTTTTGTTATTTTTTTGTGAACATTTGTTATTCATTTGTAACGTAACAGCAAAAAAATTACATGGAATCACAATTCCCTTTTCTTACATAAATTCGTGGGTTATACAGGACTCTGGTAAGCATCCCCATTACTTTCAGTCAATTAATTTAATTTTCGACTTTGTAATCCAGAACTGCAGTTATAAAGTTGTGCTGTAATTTTTGGATATAAGAAGGCGCAAAATAGTTGTCAACGTATTTAAAATGTAAATAGAAACAATTATTTTGAGGAGCATCCTATAAAAAAAGACTAAGATTTTACTACCTGAGCAGCCGCAACGAAGAGGAGCACAACCAGCAGAACTTTCATGATGCCAGAGGAGTCGGGTAGTGTGATTCTACTCTCATCCTCCAAGCCATTTATAGAAGAAATTTTCTTTATGTGTAATACGTAATTTCATAATTCAAGGTCTCTGCTGAGCAGGAATCACGTAACCCGCAGATAAATTACTTGACATTTACATTGTCTGTTTTATCATTTATCAAAGCACGTTTTGAAAAAATCAGATTAAAATTTTTGTTCGAACAAAGAAGTCAGGTGATTTCTTTGTAACATGGATTGAAACAATACATACTTGAATATCGTGGTCAGTGTGATCAGGTTTAAACAGGTGAAATAANAGAGGAGTCGGGTAGTGTGATTCTACTCTCATCCTCCAAGCCATTTATAGAAGAAATTTTCTTTATGTGTAATACATAATTTCATAATTCAAGGTCTCTGCTGAGCAGGAATCACGTAACCCGCAGATAAATTACTTGACATTTACATTGTCTGTTTTATCATTTATCAAAGCACGTTTTGAAAAAATCAGATTAAAATTTTTGTTCGAACAAAGAAGTCAGGTGATATCTTTGTAACATGGATTGAAACAATACATACTTGAATATCGTGGTCAGTGTGATCAGGTTTAAACAGGTGAAATAATAGTCCTAAGATTTTTATGAAGCTAGAATAATGATATAGTAACATAGAGGTAGAGAAGCTCTTCTTATATTCACACTGTACACATTTGCTTGCTATGCACTTCGAAAGAACTCAACATACGAATTTCTTCACCCTGATAATTACTTTGGTGCCTTTAGAAGTTGGCAAATGTGAGTGTGCACAGGTGATATGCAAACAGTTCGTGCGATACATTGTAAGAAGGAGCTATAGTCCTTGCTCGAGTGATTAGTATAACAAAATGGAACATGTGATGTGAAAAGCAGGATACTTGGCAGGCAAATTTAACGTACTATAAACATGCCAAGATAATGCATTAGAAATTCGTACTTATAACTGACGAAGTTCGAGAGATGTCGGACAATGGACTACGAGATGCAGGATGGCGGCAGGGCTCAACATATGTGCTTCTCGAGCTTCACAGCCAGATTGTATCAGGAGCAGCAAATACAAGGAGGTATCACGCGATATATCTGTTCTGGAGGACTTCTTGTCTATCGTTGACAAGAGGAGAGCCAGAAGCTGGCTTTCCCACCATCCAGCGACATGCGGTAGCCTCACTACATTATTACATTGTTAACAGAAATATTTTCAGACTCTTACAAATAAAATATGCACTACAGAAGACTTTTAAATACCTTAATATGCTCTACCATTAACACCTCAACACCAATACCATAGTTTGTATTGGTTTTAGCAGAGATTAACATGAAGCGATATGTGCTGGTAACATATAGTTTTTTTGTGACGACTTGCTTTTTAATTTGGGAACAAGAAACTATCATGAGAGTTTGGATGATGAGGAACTGTAGAGTATTTTCCTCAATGAAAAGCTTCACACATCTTCCCTACTGTTTCAGGGAGTCATCACATACAATCGTCATTCACCACTAGTTGTGTTGCGAGGATACACTAAAGACATCCTGCTACAGCATAGAATGGCCTGCCTGGCCACACGTCTTCATGCAGTAAAGTTCGTTACCAGGACACGGGTCGTGATTGCCGAATCACACTGTGAGAAGCAAAATCATGATTCCCCTCCACCAGCCAATAAGCGGGGCAGATAGTTGCAGAACGCGTCCGATATAAGACAACGAAACGCCATGAGCGACGTATTTTGTTATCGGAGTATCGGAACAAGAAGACACCTGGAGATAGGTTTGTCCGGCCGTCGCTAACCGCCGCCTCAACTCAACGCACGGCTACATGCACATGGTGGGGACCCTCCAGTTAGAATCTTTACAAGAAACTGCGGCATGAATACTGCTTATGTAAAAATATCTAACATACTGTTATTTCAGTAAGGGCTCCCTCTTTACAGGCTCGGTAATGTACGTAGTTAATATAGTGTTATATAATCCTGAGTTTTAATGAACCTCAAAAGTGTACTGTTGAGTTCTAACTAACTCCAACTTACAATCTGCTACCTCCCTCCTCCATATATCACCATTTTGGTATGATTTAAAAAGGAGCAACATCAGAACACCAGTAGCCATGTTCCAGAGGTATAACGCTTGCCAACACACTGCTGTGTTTTCCTAGGACTGTTAACGTCATGTTTCACAACTTCCATTATATGTCTGTTACTCTCATTTGTCTTCCATCGAACATATTGCAGATTCAAATAAGTAGCCAACTTTCTCCATATCCTTAAGTTTGTAATTTATAGCGGTTACTGCAATAATGGTAGGCAAATGTGCAACAAGACAACATAATTAGTTAGTTTTGTTCCATAACCGATCATATTGAACCGGGAAAAAAGCTTCCTGAAAANTGCAACAAGACAACATAATTAGTTAGTTTTGTTCCATAACCGATCATATTGAACCGGGAAAAAAGCTTCCTGAAATGGTTTTAAAATAAAGAATTTTTGGTTATGTTGTAATGGGTGAACTGGAAGGAAGTTAATGTCTGTCTCAAACATATNCAGAGGTATAACGCTTGCCAACACACTGCTGTGTTTTCTTAGGACTGTTAACGTCATGTTTCACAACTTCCATTACATGTCTGTTACTCTCATTTGTGTTCCATCGAACATATTGCAGATTCAAATAAGTAGCCAACTTCCTCCATATCCTTACGNGATTCAAATAAGTAGCCAACTTTCTCCATATCCTTAAGTTTGTAATTTATAGCGGTTACTGCAATAACGGTAGGCAAATGTGCAACAAGACAACATAATTAGTTAGTTTTGTTTCATACCCGATCATATTGACCCGGGAAAAAAGCTTCCTGAAAAGGTTTTAAAATAAAGAATTTTTGGTTATGTTGTAATGGGTGAACTGGAAGGAAGTTAATGTCTGTCTCAAACATATCACTGATATATTGGTGTTAGCAGGAATCGAACTAGAGGCAATTTTACCTCATTTGGGAAGGGGTAACTCTTCAGCTTTGAAAGGTCACAAAAACTGCGTTGAAATTGTGACGCATTATTCTCATGCTTCAAAAATAAGTTTGTTGGTAATTTCGAGTAATACAAAGAATGAGTATGCAGAGTCTAGCAACCCGAATGTTGGTCGTAACCAAGGCGTCAACGCGGATTGACTTACGCAGGATGGATGATATGAAGCGAGATGAGAATGGTGCAGCGCCGGAATGCGTTGGCGGGGGAAGCGTGAGTTCTCGACAAAACCCGCCAACACGCGGCAATGTCTGGCACAATTCCCACTTGCGAAAATCTGGGAAAGGCCCGGCCGCGGATTGAACCCTGAACGTCTTGGTAGGAAGCGAACGTGCCAACCGCTCTTTTGTATTTAAGTTGACTTTACTGTTGACATACTGACCAATACATTTGCCGTTGGACAGAGCGTGTGTGATGTTTGAAAGTGTGTGTTGGTGTCGTTTTACGAGCTCAAGTTAGACAGACTTGATGAAAAATTCACAGAGCACATGCGCGCGAAATGCGAACTGAAAATCTGCCGCGTAGGAACCGGGGTGCGTACTCCCGACCATCCGACTAAACGTCGGCCACTCTGGCCCTGAGCTATGAAGGCAGAGCACCACTCAGCCAGAGTGGGCATATAAACGACGTAATGAGCTTGAAATCCAGGAATCACCTTAACATTTTCGACAGTAGATTAAATGAATTTCGTGTATTTATGGAGTACATGCAATCGAATAAAATTTATATAATATAAGTGTTGATGGTTGTGAAATGTTACACCTGCCATGAAAGCTGAAAATTAGTAATGCAATTTTATTATCGGAAGTAGCGCTACGTTTATTTTTGCCTATAAATCATTTCTTGATGATTCCAGATCTACAATGCATATGTGTGAAACTTCACCACCAGGCGCAACTTGCAGGAAGCATATATCTTCCACAAGAAAACTCACTGTAGGGGAAACATTTCAAATACTTCAATAGAAAATGTATAACTACTAGATGCCATGTGGTTAACTTGATTACGTAGATGATGGCTCGATTCTTTTCAGTTTTACTCAGTTTAAGCTACAAATTTATTAAGGTTTCAAATATATGGTGTCAATAATATTAAAAGAATTAGGTTTTGTTATGAAATCCTAGAATCACGCGCAGACTCAAAAAGAACCGAGTTTAAACAAATTAATAAATGCTATGATGAAACAATATATATTTTTTACAGTTCTAATTGCTCTTTTTTGTTTTAAGCGAAATAGGTTTCGGGATGCAAAACATTTTTGGGGCAGTTTTTATATATATTTCCTGTTCCAGAAAATTGGGATGACTGCGTACGTATCACACCCCTAAACGAATCTAAACTCGGTGGTAAAATTATAATTCCTTTTTGTTACATTTTTAAGGGCCAAGTGTTTTTTCGGTTCCATTGTGTGATTTTTATGGTTATATTTTTTGTCTGTTTTGGTAATGTGTTATGTCAAGCTATGTTTAAATTAAATTTTTCGTAAATAAATATTTTTAATTTTGTTAAGAAGTTTGAAATTCGGTTACTTATGACCTATGGCATATCGACATTCAACGTACTTTTGTAGAAAGGAATAATTATAGGCTGCATTGTTTTAATTAAATTGTTATTTGGGCTTTGAAGGGAGTCCATTTACATTGAATTGTCCGAGTTCTTGAGGTACTTCAGTGGTATGCCTTCATCACAGTTGCGTCGTGAAGAAAAACTAGAGAATGACTTTACTTTGGCCATGTAAATGGGGGGAAAAAAATGAGAAATTAGTTTTGGTTTTGACAATGTAAGATGTAGCAATAATATCTGGTCTTGTTGTAACAGCGAGTTTGAATATCCGCATAACTTTGCATTTTATAGAGGTGTTATATGCCTGTTTATTTTATACTGGTAAATTATCTAGTCTTAAAGCTCTGTAATAAAGAAACTGTAGCTCATTCTTGTGCCTTTTCTTGTACCAGAAAGTCAAGTTGATTTTTTTGCCAGTGTCAAATACATTATTAACCAGAGCTTTGTAGCAATATTCAACATATCACTTACACAAGCTATATCTGAAAGGTCAGGATTTTATCATTCCTTCAGGTAGTCTTAAATATGTGAGTGTGCGAGTAACGTTAAAAACATAGGGGATCGTGTTGATATCCACACATATTGTATGAAAGGAAGGTACACTGGGGAAACAGGAAAAGAAAAATAAATAACATGCTATAACAAATATCAACCAGACGTGGGCTGTGTTTGATTTTACCCTTTAAGGGCCCTTAGCCAGTCTCGTGCCCTAGAAATGTTAGTGGAGGTCGTGATTTCAACTGTCACTTTTTGAATGCAGAGCAAGGAAACTTAAGCACCCTAGAATATTCCCTTCATCCAAGGAAGCGAGTTACTTGCCCTTTTTGAGTCGTAGATCGTCCTTTATGCGTACCTGTTGGAAAAATTTATTTTAATAATGTTAACAACTGTGCATGATCGCGGATAATACTTATAACGAGACAAAGATAAGTTAAACTTGCGTAGATTAATGTTCAACATTATAATACTCGAAGTGGAAACGAAGAAATGCATTTGAATTCGCAAACGAATATTTCACATGAATGAAATAGAGGTTTATGACACGGGAAGGGACAAGGACAAAACATCAAGGGCACAGTCCACTGAAATGAAGCACATCGAAAACGTTTACTTCACTCATTCTTGCACACTATGGTGAGCTGCAGAATTTCTGCCTGTGAGGTGACATCATCCGGCAGGCATTCTTATATCTGAGTTTGCCTGTACCTCGCATATTAAATGAAAAGGTAGTTTCCTCCATCCAGGTAATATGACGTAGTTGCACTGACGACCGTCATAGCAGGTTATTGTCAAGGACATTTTCTAGCATTGTTGGGTCTATATAAATCACATGAGTCGCCTGAGAGTTAATTTTACCAAATAAATACGCTTAGTAGCACCAAAGCATGTTGGGTATTAATTAGTTGTCAGAAAGCGGCATTTCCTTCCACTCCGATTGCCCTCCAATGGCTCATATATATATGGCTTGTACCACATGAATTTGTTAACAGAAATAATCTATTGCGCTGTGTTCTTCTATGTAGTTGCGATGAAAATATTGTATTGACAAACAGCCACTTTTCACTTGATCAGGCCTTCTCAATAGGCGGCCCGCGCGACACATCCGGCCTGTAAGGAATTTCTGCTGGTCCTCCGTGACAGTGTCAGAATAGAGAGGAACATAACTTTGAATAATTGAAAGGAAACTGCATTTATGTTACTATTAGGTTTCTTCTTGTTTTCAAATTAGCTGCTTTGGGATAGTCAGTTCCTGACCTAACCTCAAAGTGCTGTACGTGAATTTCGGGAACTCTTTTGGCACATCATAGATTTCAACAAAGTATATCATAGATTTCCTTTTATTATAAACTACCATTTACGATTATTTCCACATTTTTTTAATCTCTTCTAGTAGCAATTATACCTCAGCTACTGACAAGAGTGCCGATACTTCAGTCCTACAGCATAGCTTCAAGTTGCTGTGAAATTTTTAGTGAAAAGACAATTGTATAATAACTATTAGGACTCATAACACTTTATGAGAGAACGACTGAAGCAATCATATACAAGGATATTTTTTAATTCCTTGCATAAAAACGTGTACGCATACAAAATATCATATTCTTCGTAACGAATGTAGCACCAGCTATGGTAGATGAAAATGAATGATTGGTTCGGAAAATGAAACAAATTGGCAGCAGTATATTTCCCTATCGCTGTATTACATATAATAATGTCCTCCGTAGTAAATAGATTAAGGGTTTTGTCTTCTTGCAAACTGAAATCACAAAAGTCGTAAACATTATGAGGAAAAAATTAGATCTCTTACACATAGCAAACTCAAAGAATTCTTAAAATATCAGTTCTGAATTCGCAAGTACGCTTTTATGCAAAAGTGTTACGTACCTGAGCAGAGACTAAATGCTGAAAACAATGTGAGATTTCGGAGAAGAAATCTTTATTTTCGTTGAATTAATTGATACATCCGAAAAGAGGAATCTTTTCTTTAATTTATTTCAAGACCCATATCAACTTGTAAGACTTACGTTTCTTGAATACATTTTGACATACCTCATTAATTTGAAACCGACTTTGCAAGGTAAAAAAGTTATGTTGTTGTGTGTCACTATAAAATATCTTTATAGTAGATAGTATTTTTGATCACGGGCGGACCGGAGATACTAAACAGAATTCACAACTTGTATAATTATTTTAATTCAATTTAGTTTTCTTTAATTAATGTATAAATAACTAGTCAAGATTGCCGATTTTTTATTTTTGGAAGTTATTTATATTCTGACTTTATTATTAGTTCTAGAATATATAAAAGTTTACATTTTTGCTATATTTTTTTAAAAGGTATATAAATTGATTGATATTATTGATACATGTGAGTTTTCAGAATCTGTCTTGAGTTTCAAGAAAAATAAATACTTATTATTCTTTTATGTTTCTCTGTGTGAAAAATTATATTTTCTCTCTGCCCTTAACAAATTTGTACAAATAAAAAGAAGTTCCCGTTGGTAAAAAATTGAATAAAATATTAATTGTCTGGCTATTAGAATAACATATAATCAAAATTTTAGCCATGATTAATAAAAGTTGAACACGAAAGTATTTTCTTTGTCAATTACTTCAGATGCCTTTGACTAAAGGCATTTCGTCTCAGTTTATTTAGCAACTGAATTTTGGTTTCCCGTTGATGAAGTGAGGTTGAACTGGAAGTGCCGTGATTTCTCTGTTCAGTTATGTGTGAATCAGCTCTTCAAGACATCCAATGACTATACACTTCTGGATTGAAATGAGTAAAATGAACATTTCCATTAATTGCAGAAATATAAATCAAAATACCGAGTTATAAGAATCAACTTTGATCTGCGACAGCACAATCAGTGCAATGACTACCTTCAAATGCAAGAAAAGAAGTAGTTTGAGGGATGACACACTTGGAAACCTGATACACACTTGTAGCACCAGGTATGAGCCTCTTTATGCGGCAATTGCGAAGAACAAGACACGCCACTTTTAACACTAAATTCCCTAACAGGTTTTTTAGCATGCAACTCTTATTTGGTTAAATATATTTCCAGATTCTTGGGGCATTATAACATTTGTATTGCTGACTATAATTTATTTTTGTCTGTTAAACATATTATTTAAGGTGAGGTTGACTGAAATAGTTTAATATTCGCCTTAAAGTATCTTATTTATGCATTTTTTTTTCGTTCCAGCTCTTGTGTACGTACCTTAAGTAACAGTAAATTTAATTACATTTATTTAGGAAAATTTAATTCAGAAGCCTGGCACTAGATATCATGTCAGTTTGGGGCAAAAACCGTAGTCAACAAACAAATTCAAAGCCAGCTGTAGTTCTAAAAATTGTACGCAAATATTAATTACTAGTAACTGCGAAAAACAATATGTTAGGACCTAATCAATGCTTTTTATATAAGACTGAAAAATAAAAATTTCTAGACATATTTGTATAGACCAGCTAAATAAATAATTTATTCTAAATGGATCTATCGTTGGTATTGTGATGAAAAGTACGATTTTAGTTCTCTGGCAGTGTGAATTTCAAGATGTTTACAACGTTACCGCTAACACGCCTTAACAATAAATGAACACCACTATGTTGCTCGGGTGTTGTCGTGTAGAAATTAAGATTGGTTAGTTGAACATTGTAACGTTCATTATAGGTTTACTAATTTATAAATAAATAAATCTCATAACGTAAACTTTATTAAAATTATAAATCAATCGATACTTTTCTTTTTCTTCCTTATTGTTTTTCAAGTGTATCGTTGGCACACTTCTAATTTTCACCTTTAGTAGAAAAATGCATATTTTTTAATTTGCCCATTCTATGAAAGGAGATTAAACACCGTGTAATTTTTGAGCGTATAACAATAGGCTTTATAAATGGTATTTCGCTATTAATTATTTACTGCATAGATAAGCATCAGTGCCATAATTTCGTTAAGATAATTTCACTTTTTCACTGTCATCGGTTTCTGCAAATAATTTGTCAACTCTGCGGTAACGTTAGAAGTAAGGATATAAATATAAGTCTTGGGTCATGGGATTTCGAAACATGACACAGCCATTTTTTTATTGATTGCTGTTCTTGAATACAACACAATCGCCTTTCAAGGTCAAAGATCGAGAACTGATATCAGATAACGGCAAACTGTTCTTAACTCAAGCACTTTTATGTAACCACAAGAAACACTTAAAATTTATCATAAATATTTAACAATGTGCAATGTAGGAGAAGTTGCAATAAATGTTTCTGAGCCCACTCTTTTGGAAACATTTAGGAGAGTGATTTCTTATATAAAGTTTTGTGCAATTATGACTCCTATCGTCCTTAACCTTTTTTAAAAAGATTCTGTTTCTTAAATACTTTCGGTTTTATTGTTTGACTTACATTCTCGATAGCGAGATCATTTGAGACGGAACCTTGTACACGGACAATCAGAAACGGGGAAGCAACTAGCGATGGCTTTTATCGCGGAACCATCTAGACATTTTATATGAATCTTTGATAGAAGCCAGGGCCAGTTGCTTACCCGCTTATGATTAACCGTGTATAAGATTCTGTCTCAAATGATCTCGCCGTCGAGACGTTTAGTAAGGTAAATCAAATCGACAATATTTAAGTAACCTAAGCTCTAGAATGACGGGCAGTAATCATATGTTTGTCGGACCGTTCCTTCCGAATACGAAACAAGTGCGTTTCCAGTGCACCTCCTCAAACGGTTATTTCATGAGATTAATTCTTCCACTAGATTAATGGAATGGATCTAGGAGGATGGTTAATGGACTTATATTTCAAGTGTGTTGTAATGTTGTAGAGTGTTGCCTTGCAGTTATGTGTTATTTCTTGACGACTGCGGATGGAAATGCAGTAATATTTTATCTCCATTAATTTACAAACAAATATCTAATGCAATCTTCACTCAATAGGATGAGTAATATGAAGTATTTGAAACTTTTAAAAGTGAAACTGTGAGGCCTTCTAAGAAACTATCATTATAAAATATTGAGTAGTTCACTGCCTGGTGATGTTTCTGTCATTCTCTATCTGGTAGACTGAAAACGCATTCGAAGTAGGAATGATTAACACCTTAACTATGAAAATCTGAAAGTATTTGTTATCCAGAAACTATGTAGATTCACGGTAATATTACTTTCGTTTCAGACTCAATAAAAACTTAAAAAAGCGATTATGAATACATTATTAGAACTTGAATGACGAAATTACATGAACCCGTAGGTTTTTTGCATTTTTATATCTGATTTCTTTAACGATATTCCATTTATCTATGAGTGCAGGCAGAAAATTCTTTGTTTAACGTTTGACTTCAGTAGACAATACACCCTAATATATCTCTACATATCCCTTGGAGTGCATTCCCTTTATTAATGCAAAATATTCTCACATCTTTTTCATGTCTCTCGGGTTATATTCCATTCACAAATGATTTAATATTGTCTATAAAACCTGGTTATATGTAATTTTTCCTTGAGAAATCCCAGTTTATGCCAATCATTCACTTAATGCCATTTTAAATTTTGTCAAAAAAATATTTACGTGGAATAATTGAAATTTATTCTATCATTATGCTTACCGAATACTAACCTGTATCTTTATATAGACCATTGCATTCAGATTTATTCTGCTTAAAATCTGAACACGGACGTGAAGTTCAATAATATTTTCAAAATCCTATAAATTCAAATTCTACATTAAGAAATAAATCGTAACTTATTCCACTCTATAAAACATTTGCAATGCATTTATCCCTTAATTAGATTCCTCAATTTCTTTTAGAGGATAGCATTACAAGACCTGGTAATATTCTGTCACCGAAAAATTTGTAAAAAACATTTCATAGCTATATGATGCCACTTATATGCGGCAGTCCAGGCGGGAATCTATTTGAAGCTGCCATCCGGAAACAGGTTGAAGAGCATGTGCATCATCGTTGGACCACTGGCACCGTCAATGATGTACACTTCACGTCCTATGCGTTGGGCGATTCTTCGGAAAGGCCATCAAACCTCCCTTAAGCCCACAAAACGATCTCGTTCAAAGTCTGCTAATTGCACGAAATGTGCTCGTCTATTCCGTCGTGACATGTCTACAATTCTTACTAAACAGTCCGATGCTTGAAACAACAGACTACTCTTGCATTGAGTCAACTACAACTGTATGGGGCTCAGCGAGGTTATGCCTAGTATGTGGGTCCTACTTTGTCCACAGCAGAGCAGTGTTAATCATTGCATATACTGCATATTATCAGTGCCCCATCCGTATATGGTGTACCTACATCACCGCTTTAGCGTTGTTAATTTTTCATTTTTCACCAATGTGTATAAACAGTATGTTATATTTATCTGGACCAACCACAATAACTCCATACCAAGGCTTCAAATTAAAAAGGGTTTCATATAAAAACTGTATAACTGGAAGGGGGAAATAATAATGCTGAGGAGACAGCCTTATAGAAATATTTATTAGTGAGATACGAGTACTAACATTGGTTTGTAAATGGCACCATGAATGTATTGTTCAAAAATTTCATGAAACTCTTGAAGACCTATTAAAACCTGTAGCATAATGAACACTTGCGTTACATAAACATTAATTACATCACAGAAAGTATGATCTCTACTGACCTTTTGTAGTAATATCCACATGGGCACTGCGAGGTGTAACAAATGCACATTAGATGTTCTAAGTGGTGACAATTGGCAGTGATACACACGTTCAGTGGCTGGATTAGTGACAAAACTGATTCCTACATTGTTGCCTGTTAAAGTACATTACAAGCACATACAATACGCTCATGCATGTCCTCTGGATTTGTTAGAATATCTCGGTAGAAAGCGCCTTAGAGGTAAATCCAGAAAAAAAGTCCCAGAAGGTAAAGGCCAGGAGAATGCGCAAGCTCCGCAACTTATTTTCCCCAACCAATCCACATATCATGATATTTTCGGTCCAGAACACGATTTGCATACACTGCATTATGTGCTTGGCATCTACCATGCTAGTACCTTATTGTAATTCTGTTCCTTAGAAGTATCTCCTCCAGAATACCAAGAAGAATTGTTTGTATGAAGATGACATACTCCCTACCGTTTCGGTTTCCATATTCTTAATATAGTCCTATAAGTTTATTGCCAACTATCACACACTTGTAGCCAATTTTCTACCCGGCACAACCAGGAGCGACCAGTAACCTCGGTTATCAAGGTGGTCTGGAGCAGCCATGGTGTTATGGCACCCGATCACCATATTGGATCCCAGTCACCTTGAACTGACCCTGTGCTCATAACCTGGAATAACCACGAATCCAAACCAATTAAAAAAATTCCCAGTAAATTTAAAAGTTTCTAAAAATCGAGTATATACAATTATACCCTCACATTCACCCCATCACCATCACAATCCCCTTCCACAGCCCTACTCAATAAAAAAAATCGAGACCAATCTAAATAGTCGAAAAAAATGTTACGAATATTCGAAGAACATATAACGTTAACTTAAACTCACACCACCTAACCTCACCTCACACCCTACCCACTACTGCCGCCTCCCGACAATAAAAATTATCGAGAAATATCTCAAAAAATTGAAGGAAAAAAACTGAAAAAACGAGATACAAATAATATTAAACATAAACACATCCAATTAACCTAACCCTCCATATTTATCCAATGCCCCAAACCACTCTACCACTCCCAGTCATAAAATACGAGAAAAAAAATAAAAAAACCTAAGATATTAATAAAATTGTTGGAATATATTACGTCAGTGAGTCTGAATCCCATTTTGAAATTTGATCTTAACATTGACCCCAATGACAGTGAACTCTAAAACAGAGAATAAACTATAAACATCGAAATAAACTAATAAAAGTTTAAGAACATATTACTTCACTAACTCCGACACCAATTTTGAATACTAGTGGCCTTGACCATAACCTCAATAAGCCTAAAAACGAATAATTTAGAAAAATTAATAAAAATTTGAAAAAATTCCTTACAATTGACCAACATATTATGTTACTGACACCAACCAACATTTTTTAATGTTGGTGACCTTGATCTTGAAACCAAAAACCTTAAACTCTAAAACTTGGAAAAAATTGCAAAAATTAGAACAAACACATTTTAAAATCGACGATCATTATACGTTATAAACTCAAACCTCCATGTTAAATGTTGGCGACCAAAGCATTGACCCCAATACCCCTACGAACCAAAAATTTATAAAAAAATTGGGGAAAAAATAATAATCCTGTCTTTTGTAAAGTTGACTTGACACACAAAATAAACATCAATTCCCCTCATCCTCCTCTCAAAAATAAAAAAATTTAGAAATTCGAAAATAAATTCTTAGATGCGCTTAACCTATAACATAAAACTCTCACACTTTCTGTCTCCTGCAACCCCAACTCTTCACTCCCTCCCCACTAACCCGTGCTCGTCAAAAATTAATCATTTTTGTTGCCTAAAAATCATACCTCCACCCATACCAATCAATTGTATCTGCCCATTGGCCACGGAATTGCACCTTTAACACATTTATATTCTTTTCCAGAATCGGTCTCTATCGTCTGTGCTAGTTATTTTTATTTTCATCTACCACCGTCGAGCTCCCATGTCGTACATTTTGAAACCCATTTTCTCGGTGAAAACGCATGCACACATCGTCTAGACCAGCCTGGCCCAGGTAAATTTTCTGTAGGTATAGATGACTGTCACTACTAGTCAGATGATAGCAGAGGAACAAGAACCGCGGCGTGAGGTTCGGGGTGCAGGACTATCAGTTACGAGATAAAGACGGATGGTCGCAATGATGCAATTAGATTGATGGAGCATTTTAACGACGGCGACCAGTACACCGCCAACCTGGACCGTGGGAAGACAGTATGGAAGAACTTGGGCTCACCAGTCTTGCTAGATAAATATCTTGCAACGGTGTCATGAAATGCCAGCCATCTTGAAAAGTCTTTAGCTGTATATGCAACGACAGCCGGCCCCATCGCCAGTTCTCGGCCTCGCCAGCAAGAATGTCTTCCATTCAGCATATGCGATGGCTGCAAGAAGTTTACCGGTCTCGCGGCTACCAGCCACTACAGCCAGCACAGCACCTTTTCGAAGTCGATGACTACAGCGGATCTGAAGGAGAGGATATTGACATGCCTTCAGATCCTCTCCAAGCGGAAGATGTTCACCGCTGCGTGTTCGATCCTAATTCGCAATAATATTGCGTCTATACAAGCCAAAACTGTGTAGAATATGGCATATGTTTTAAATATTAGTGTGGTGAGATTCGCAGCTTGACTTGTCTTAAGATGTGCCATACGAATATTCACTTCTGGCTCAGGTGGAATATGTTTTCACCGCAAGACACCTCCCAGCTTCTAGCAAGCGCCACTCATGCACTTTCCTGCAATCCAGCCGATCAGTCTCCGTCTCTGCACTCCCGTTGGTCGTTCACAGCACTTGATGTACACTGCAACGCCAGCCGTCGTTACAGGGATCACCCTCTACACTTCCTGTTCATCGCGCCGTCACCCGTCTTTCCGATGCTCATACACTCCTGGCACTAATTACCATTCCAGACTTCCGACTCACGAGGCACGCCGCGGCATACATAGCTGAGCTCGCCTTGCTCAGAATCTTCTTTCTACTTCGAATATAGCCGAGGTAGGTGAAACCTATAAAATTAGCGTAATTCTTCCCAATTCTTACAGAGACAGGATTAACGTCAGTACAGTTGGCGTTTTCGCGGCCCGTAGCGATGGCTCCGCTTTCCCTGCTCCAGGTACAGGTGAAATCATTTTGGGAGGACTGTGCTACGCGCCCGCGAATGAGGGGGTTGGGGGGATGGATGAAGGCGAAGCATCAGCATGCAAAAACATAAATGATAGCCAAGTACGTAGCAACCTTGAGCGACGCGTTATCCAAAACTTGGGCAAGGAGTAAGCAAAGCACTGAACTTTCGCACAACACGGGTAGAATAGTGAAATTTCTTGCCGACCGTGACGAAGTGCATATAAATTTTGAAAAGAATGTTATTATTGGCTTACAAGAGACCATATCCTTCAATACAAACCTTTGTGCTTAAATCAAGGANATTTTGAAAAGAATGTTATTATTGGCTTACAAGAGACCATATCCTTCAATACAAACCTTTGTGCTTAAATCAAGGACGAAAACGTAAAGCTTGAGTCACGAGTGAAAACACTGTGAAATGAACGCGAGAAAAGGAGAGACTAGTTGGAATAGAGAAAACAGGCAAGCAAATTCTGGAATTTAGACGAAAAGGAAATTTTGAAAACAGACTAGAGAGTTTTACTTTTTTCTAAACAGAATGNAGCAAATTCTGGAATTTAGACGAAAAGGAAATTTTGAAAACAGACTAGAGAGTTTTACTTTTTTCTAAACAGAATGGCGTTTCCCTTCAGCTACCATACATATATCGCAGTGGCCGTGTCGGTGTAGAAAATNACTTTTTTCTAAACAGAATGGCGTTTCCCTTCAGCTACCATACATATATCGCAGTGGCCGTGTCGGTGTAGAAAATTCAGGACTTACAAGACCAATAATATTATAAATTTTGTAACCCCCGGAAGCATGTTAAAATACATTACAGTAATAAACATAGGATTTTAATAGGAACAACCTAAATTAAAGAATGGATCTCTTAATTAATGTTTTTGCTGCACGAGAAAATCAAGAAGTCTTTCCTGAGCATGATTCATGTGTGTAATATACGGAATGGTCTGCCTAATTTTGACACTCCAAAATTTCCGGAAAGGTAGCAGATCACAAAATGCGGTTTATATTAAATGAATTTACGTACGGGGACATGTAATATGTTGTAAAGTGACTATTTGTAACACGTGTATGGACATAAATGTATAAACCACATATGATTTTTCCCCTGGAAATATACTTTTATTTAGACATAATCTGAAAGTGAGTACAAAGAGGAATTCAGTGATATAGCATATTCAATGAAAAGGAACAGAGTAATGCCAAAAAATAATGTTCATATGTGAATAAGTTAGGTGGGGCGGTAGGATGGAGCAGTGTACCTGTATTTACAACTTTAATAAAGCAACACGCATAGCGCCTCTCCCTCGCCGGACCGCTTCCCTATAGCAGCGTAGCGTTTACCGTAATGGGGCAAAGGGCATGAAATGCGAAATAGGACAAAGAAGAGTACCAAAGCGGTGGGAAGACGGGCAATGAGAGTGCAAGTCTGATATCAATAAATTACATTTTATTCAGATACCAACGTAATTCAGGTGATTTGTATCCTAGTCATTAATTGTATTGAGTAACGTGTGCGTACAGATGCACAACCAAAAATAACAAACCAACCTAAGGATAAATGCATTATCATCCGCGTGCATAATATAAAAAGGCAAAGTTATGTCTGAAATATTTCACATTAGGTCTTTACACAGCATGTGCCTTATGTGTATACCATCGGCAGCAATACACATCTGTAAACGCACATGTAGCCATCGACGAGCGGTCTGAAGTGTTTCTAGCATAATGCCTCTGCAAGCTACCACAATGCGTTCCTGCATGTCTTCTAGCGTTTTACGAACTGCGTTGGACTCCCTGACATTCAGTATACCCCAAAGNCCACAATGCGTTCCTGCATGTCTTCTAGCGTTTTACGAACTGCGTTGGACTCCCTGACATTCAGTATACCCCAAAGGAAGAAATCAGGAGGTGTCAGGTCTGGGGAGTGAGCTTGCCCTCTTACAACACCACCAAGACCTAACCACCGGTTAGGAAATGTTTCATTGAACACTTGCCTGACCAANGAGCTTGCCCTCTTACAACACCACCAAGACCTAACCACCGGTTAGGAAATGTTTCATTGAACACTTGCCTCACCAAAGAAAAATGCTCAGGAAAACTAGCATGCTGAAACCATATATCACGACGTATGTCGAGCAGTATGTTTTCGAGAAGTACCGGTAAGGTCTCTCTAGAGAAATGGGCGTACGCACAGTCAGTAGTTATCCCTTGAATGAAGTATGGCCTATGTCGTAGTCTCCAACGATTCCACACCTCATGTACACTTTCCACTTCCACTGGTGCCCCACTTGTTGGACCCAAAGTGGATTCTCCGTTACCCAGTAGTACCTATTTCGTAAANTTTCCACTTCCACTGGTGCCCCACTTGTTGGACCCAAAGTGGATTCTCCGTTACCCAGTAGTACCTATTTCGTAATTGTATGCACCCGTGGCTTGTGAAGGTCGCTTTATTGGTAAATAGTATGTTCTTCAGAAAATTGTAATCTCTTACAGACATCCCTTACAGATATTACAACAAACCTACAACANGGTAAATAGTATGTTCTTCAGAAAATTGTAATCTCTTACAGACATCCCTTACAGATATTACAACAAACCTACAACACTAAACACACTGCTGCAAATGACCTTAATGTAATGCCCGATGCAGAGTCACATGGTATGGATGGGATTTCTGTTGGCATAGTATCAATAACACACTTGTTTTACTTATTCCTACCAACCCATGTGGAGGTTTGTAAGGATACGTGCCTACACATCTTGTTGATGTATCTTGCCCGTAGCAATCTTTAGTCGCACTCGTGTTGTGGAATTCTAATAACCTATTAACAAGGGTCGCGTGCAAANATCTTGCCCGTAGCAATCTTTAGTCGCACTCGTGTTGTGGAATTCTAATAACCTATTAACAAGGGTCGCGTGCAAATTCTTCGTTTTATTTGCCGTGAGATGGGTATCTGCTTAGGATACCTGTAACCTACATTTTGACGGATTGCTTGGCACTACCGCCACCGTCACCTTAAATAAATAGTGTGTCCAGTTTTTTCTCATTCGTGAAATTCATTGTGTATGCACCGCCACATACTGCAATATCACTTACCATACATACTACGGTGTCTGGTGCTCTGCTGCTATTATGAAACGGACACGCTATGATGAGTCACGGCGCTTGTTGCTTGCTTACAGCTGGGCGTACAGGCCCACTACCCATGCTACCGGCCCACCTAACTTAATTATATTCCCACATTATTTCTTGGAGTTTCTGTGTTCCTTCAATTGCATATGCTATACCACTAAATTCCTCTTTGCACGTACATTCAGAGACCTTTGAAATAAATGCATATTTTCAGTGTAAACGGATCATGCTNCACTAAATTCCTCTTTGCACGTACATTCAGAGACCTTTGAAATAAATGCATATTTTCCGTGTAAACGGATCATGCTGTGTATATATACGGATCAACCTGTATACATATACGGATCATCCTCTATATATATGGATAATCCTCTATAAAAACGGATTATCATGTATACATAAACGGATCATACTGTATACATATACGTATTATCCTTTTATATATTGACCATCCTATTTATATATACGGATCACATTTATGTATATACATACATATGTGGGGTTGAATTTGACCGACAAACTTCATGAACTGATTCTTTATTTAAAATAAAACGGTAAATGTTAAGGACACTTAGCATCTAAACTAAATCTTAAGGGCGAAATAAGTCCCCTAAGATCGAGATCTTATAATTTATTTTAGCAAAGTATCAAAAACCAGTTGAGATAGAAGTACAATGCACGGAAAATTGTTTTACGCTATCTGGATATTCAACATAAGAACAAACTCAAATTATTAATACACCCCGTTTTGAAAATAACAGGGGAGGCCACCCTCTTGTTGTCAACAACTTCGTTACCTTCAGGAATTATGAGTGTCTTATGCTGGTTTATGGAGCAGTACGACCTACAAATCAAAAATGGNCAACTTCGTTACCTTCAGGAATTATGAGTGTCTTATGCTGGTTTATGGAGCAGTACGACCTACAAATCAAAAATGGTTTGTTTGTTGCAACTGTGTAGGACCCAATGTTTTCGTTTCAAACGCATACAAAAATTCCGCTTGGTTCAGCTTCACCGTTTNTGTTGCAACTGTGTAGGACCCAATGTTTTCGTTTCAAACGCATACAAAAATTCCGCTTGGTTCAGCTTCACCGTTTCAGAGTCTCGTACTCAGACAATAAGTTATACATGCATGTAAGGTAAGCTGCTGTTCCCATTGCACAGAAACGCGTAGATTACAATTATCATTTACTGTAATCAACAATTACTACGGATGCAAATACTCACGATACCTCATCCGACAATCTGCTCCTCGCAACTGTCTGTATAAGATACCCAACATGAAGTACTGGTATTGCCTACGTGGTTGGAACCACATTGCTGTCGCTGCTGTGTACTGCAAAGATTATAGTTTATGCACCTGGACATGTATCGCTCAGCCGACGCTTTATTTATGTACAATCCGTACGAAAGCGGCAGTTTTAGGCATTTGCGATTATAGGCCCTGTTTGTTACCTAAATGGTACTGTTAAATAAACAATCATCAGACGTTTATCAGGCCTGACGGTTCCTATAAACATCTCCCATCATTAATACGTGAGGTACCGAGCGAAGTGGGGCAACAGTAACATGTTGGACTCGCTTTCGGGAGGACGCGGGTTTGAATCCTGGTCAGGCCAACCAGAATTTGGTATACTATGGTTTCCTGAAGTCACTATAGGCAAATGCTGGGATGGTTCCTTAATAAAGTCCATCGCTGAATCCTTCCTCACTTCCTTAGTATGCCTAGTTCTATGTTCATGTGTCTAATGACCTAGCTTTCAACGAGACATTAAACGCACAAATATAGAACGTACAGGTAGACATACATTATTATAAGTGCGTATAGATGTGTTTATTTTGACAAACGACATGTTGATAGTTGAAAGTAACGTTCCCATAATGCAACTCTGCCATGCCATTTTTTTTGCAAGGAAACCTCTAACTAGTTGTCATATATAGCACGAAGTATAAAACATGTGTGTACAGGCTGTGCGAGCGTTCTAAATATCTGACGCAAATACCACACTAGGCAGCTCTGTACGGTATAACGTGTTCAATTCCACGTCTGGTATGACAGTTATAATGGCACTAAAGACACTATAACGAATGCGGCCTATTAAATTCCTAGACAAATTGTATATAATAACTGAGCTCCTCATAATATAAAACTTGCATTTCTGTTGTTCAAGGTGCATGATGTGTCTACAAAATGGAACGCTTTACGAGACCGGAACTGGCAGATATGCTACTCATCTACGATGCGGCGGATAGAAATGGACAAAAAGCACAAAGAAAGTACAGGGATCGATTTCCGTACAGACAGAAGCCACAGCAGACCACATAAGCGTCTGTGGAGCGACGTTCGAGAAAAAGTGAAAGTTTGGAGGTGACACGACCAAATACAAGGCGCAGAGGGACAGCGAGGACAGCCAGGGTGGTGTTGTATTCGACCGACAAACTTCGTGAGGAAATTATTTATGCAAAACATTAATTGGCAAATATATAGCACACCTTGTACCTAAACTTAATATGTATTAACATTGAAATTAGTTCCCGAAAACAGAGATTCAATAATGTAATTTTGCAAAATATCAGAAACCAGGAGACATGAAAGTGCTATATATATATATATATATATATATATATACATATACATACGCACATCATGTCTAGAAAATACATGCACAAACTGGGGCACAAGATTCGTGACCGGAAAAGAGGAAGATTGTTATATGGCACCAGCAGTCCTTTTCAAATAATAAATAAGGGCTGTAGAAGCCCTTAAAGGTGGAATTTGACAAACATATACTGTGGAATATTATGCAAAATACTTGCTATAGAGGAACACAAATTGGTATACCGATTAATTAAACCAAGATCTTTGATAAAAAAAAGNTATGCAAAATACTTGCTATAGAGGAACACAAATTGGTATACCGATTAATTAAACCAAGATCTTTGATAAAAAAAAGGTATGGTACGTCGTACATACCCCCATCAAGTAAATAATATGCGTTTTTACTGGTTGCATGAAACTTTTACACCGTGAGGTAAAATTGATTGTGGATACCATCAGATGAAGAAGGTCGTCCTGGTTAGCAAAAAAAGTCCCCTAATTGCAACTATCTAGGTCCATTTCCAGTTAAATCGCAAACTACGTGTTCAGTAGTAGTAATACCATATGCTGGTGAGAAATGATAACGACTTAATGGGCCCAGTAGCGTGACTCTGCAATAATGTGTGTAAACACATCCACATTCCGTGACGCAGCAATGTTTCATCGGTACTCAAGGCACTATCAGACAGCACAAAAAACAGACACTGCAATCATTCTAAATTATGTATGCTGTAGTCTCGCAATCAATTTCTCAACAGATGTTCGAAATCTTCTCCTGAGATGTCGGTGCAGTAGTACGGCGTATTAAAGACTGGCGGATGCGTTGAAAAATCTCCTGGTGTATCTCGCACTTGATCGCAGGCAGACACGACCCTCGCTAAAAGGTCCTCTTCAGATGCCACGGGTGTCTCGTGCACACATGCCTTAAGAAATCCCTGCAACCAGAAGTGCCATGGTGTAAGGTCCATGGAGCCTGGTGGCCAAGCACGAGGCCCATCCCGTCATTTCCAGTAAGCGGAATACACGGTTTTAGTGGCCACGCACAATCCTGGTGAAATTGTGTGGTTCACCATCGTGCGGCAGGCACATACAGTCTCTGGTGGCGAGCGGAACCTCATCCAGTAACTGTGGCAATTTGAACTGCAGGAAATCATAATATTGAAATCTTGACACGATTTGGCAGCAAGTATGGGCCAAACGTTGATGGCGAAACGGTGGTGGTAGCCTTTATTTACAGTTGCATGGGGGTTGGATTCGTCCACCTGTGGACGTTTTTACTGTTGCAAAAGCATTTCTGTGTGAACGTGTCCACATCTGTAAACATTACAATCACCGGGAAACCAGCATCAATTTCACACTCCCGGATGAATCACCGGCAAATTTCTAGTCGAGGGGCACAATGTGCTGCCCCCAGTGCTTGTACCCTATGCACATGGTATGTTTGCAGTAGATGTTCATTAAGGACACATCATACAGTGCAATTCGATGCATCCATTCTCGTGATCCGTGCTCGTCGAACAGTTTTCTGCGACATTCTCTATGACCGCTTCTTCAAACTGCGGGAGTGCGGACGGTTCTCGGTCGACCAGGTCCATATCAATTCTGAAACGTGCCTGTTTCCCATAGTCACTGTGTAATGTGTGCGAATATCTGGTGGTTTGGCTGACGTGGTGCAGGGTATATTTCGTTGTTCACATGCACAGCTGCCTTACCGTTGCCTCTCAATTTACCATACACCAAGACCGTCTCCGTCATTTCAGCCATAGATATTTCATCACTAGATATTAACAAATAATCTTCTCATTGCGTCGTGTGATCTTTATATTTTATGCTAGAAAAATATAATAAAGTACTGGAAGTACCTGCAAAATTTGGAAACCATAAAAATTCCCATAATAACTCATGTCTGTACCAGCAATGTTCCTTCGATGTACCACTCCACAGTCAAAAATTGGCCTACAGATGGCTACCAATGTTTTCAACAGCAATATATACACTGAAGTGCCAAAAAAACTGGTATTGGTGAGCGTATGCTAATAACAGAGGTATGGAACCAATAAGAGTTACGCGGTGCGGTCGCCAGCTAGATCGGTTACTGCTGCCACAATGACAGGTTATCAAGATTTAAGTGAGTTTGAACTAGTTGTTATAGTCGGCAAACGATAAATGGGACATAGCATCTCCGAGATAGCGATAACACTTGGAAGTTCAAGTAACACCATTTCTCAAGTGTACTGTGAATAACGGGAATCCAGTAAAACATCACATCTTCGACATCGCTGAGGCCGGAAAAAGACCGTGAAAAACGTGACAAACGACGACTAACAAAAATCATTAAACGTGACAGACGTGCAACCTTTTCTCAAATTTGCGCAGATTGGATTTGTGGACTATCCTGCAGGATTCATGATGTGAATTGCCTCCTGCTTACCTTTAGACATTAGTCGATTCCATGCCACCTCGTCTTGCGGCACTTCTGCGTCCTCGGGGGGGCCTACACGATATTAGGTAGGTGTACCAGTTTTATTGCTANATATTAGGTAGGTGTACCAGTTTTATTGCTATTCAGTGTATATGTTATGTGCGGCCATGTTTAGAATACAGTAGGTTAGTCATTTATGGACCATTAGTAGTTTACTTAATTAGAACCATCAGTTTCATTTCCATAAACATTCCATCAGTGTGTCATTAATGCCATGTTATATGTCCTGTTGCCAGCTGTTGACCATAATTGGGCCTGTTGTGTAGACATATAAGTTTTCTGGGCCAGCAGTATACCAGCAATGCCAGCAGCAAAAGCATAGATGGCACTACTGAAAGTTCTAGAGTCCTTACAATATATCATAAGTCAAATTATTAATAAACGAAGGTATTTTTAGAACATGTGCCACAGTATGCTTAGACAGGTGGTAACCCCAGTAGCTGTTTCAAAGTTCCGTATGACAATTTTTGACACCGTACAAAATCCTGGGGAATCTACGCAGGAATGTGTTATGGAAAGAATTTTAATTTTTTTTTATATTTGGTATTAGTAAATAGTTTATATTTTATGTTCGCTTGTTAACCCCATTATTTGCAGGAACTAATAAGTTTAGTAACACAGGTGGAGATAACTATCGGTGATTGTCACCGGATATGAACCCCAAGATGCAACGCATAATTGGTTTTCGCATTTATCATAATATGCGAATATGTTTATTTTAAAATGGGGAAGAAAATTGTGCAGATAGTAAAAAACCAAAGTTAGGCACGGTACTTGGAAAAGGTGACACAGGAGGAAAATTGGCTGCAGAATAGAGGCAGAGAAGAGAAAGATATTAAAAAGATGGATTTTCGAAAATCGATAACGTACTTTAAATTTACTAATCCACGGAAAATATACAATAATTGACAGCAAATATATTCGTGGCAAACACCAATTTTTATAATAACCAAGATTTTATGTTTGTTCTCATGGTGATTGGTAGCTTGAATATGTCTTCTTTGATTGATTCAGGGGCGTCCGTTTCTTATATTAGTAAAATCTTTGTAAGAAAATTTTGCGCTACAGTTTCATAGGTGCTTTAAAGTTGAGGAGAGAGAAACTGTTGTGACCTCTCTTGCTAATGGTGGTTTTGTTCGATCCAATGTTGTTGCTGTTGTCAAAATAATAATTGAGCATTTTTCATAAGAAGTAGATTTTAGTTTGTTTGGAAAAAAAATTGGCTATGAAATTATTTAAGGCATTGAATTATTGAGTAAAACACATCTACGTTTAAACTAAACGAGTAAACTGGTGACATTTTGGTTTTATCCTGATACTCATTTTATGTTGGTTAATAATCTTCCTAATGCAGTCAAGTTGAGGTATTACAGTATGTGTAAACTGTAATATAGATAACTGCAAACTAAGAGAGGAATATAATGACGCAATTATTTCAAATGATTGGACGTTGTACAAAGATGTCGTTAGTATTAAAATCAAAGGATCGAGAACCAATTGTGTAGTGTTCAATATCGGGTGTCTGCGTTGAGAAATTCTTACTTTTAACAACTTATTTCCAATTTCCAAGAACAGAGTATTATCGAAGAGTCGACTTACAGTTATGCTGGACCTTCGTTTTGGTTGCCAAAAAAAAAAAAAAAACCTCCGAAAAAATGTCGTCTTATTTGCGACAACAGGAAATTAAATTCAAGATTGTAGGTCAATGCGCACCCACTACCAATTATGGAAAAAAAAATTAAATTTTCTTAAAGCAACGTATTTTACTATTTCAGATCAAAATTCATCTTTCTTACATTGTAAATTGCCCCCACAGTCAGGGAAACCATTCGCTTTTTGTAAACCGTGGAGTTTCTATCGTTGGACAATTTAGCCCATAGGCGTACATTCCGGGTCACAAGCTATGTCACGGGTATTGAATCACATCTTGGGACGATATAATTATGATTTTGTTTCACATTTATCAATTATGTATATGCATTAAGAGAAACCAATGTGATATACACCTGAACCATATACCGAGGATGCTAGATGCTATAAGGGAAACAGGGCTGAGAGTTAACCCAGAAAATATCAGTTGGGTGTAACAGCAAGTCCATTATTTTGGATTAAATTTTACAGATGGGCATTTGTGGTTTTGAACCTGAAAAGGTAAAAGCAGTAATTTATTTTACACCAGCAAAAATCTGAAATAGGTGACAAGCCTTTTTAGTAATCGTTGCATTTTACAATACTTTCATACGTAATTACTCTCAGAGAATTGAACGTATAAATATGTTGAATATGAGAAACGTAGATTTTGTGTGGCATACAGAGGAGAAGACTACCTTTAAAATATAAGAGGAGTTTTTAACAAGTCCGCCGGTATTATATTTGCCTTATTTCGAAAATGATCTCTTTTGTACAATAACCGCAGGTACCGTTCTGTGTGAAAAGTAAAATGGAAGTGTTTTACTAGCAGCATATGCTAGCAAAGTGTTAAAAATTGCTAAAATAAAATATACAAATTATAATAAAGAATACCTTAGTTGTATATGGGTAATGGGATGTTATACAGACTGTTTGAATCATGTCCCGTTTACCTTATTTACTGATAATCAAGCATTGAGCTTGTTGTTAAAATCAAGGTTATCGTAGACGCTTTATCACGCCTGGTTTGCTAGGATGATTTTTGTCATGTCATGACATAGAGAATGAGCTACCTGGAGAAAGTATAAGGTGATCATCGGCAATATTAAGAGAATAAATTCATGACTGCTTAACACAATTAAAAAATTCTCGAACGTTTTGGTTCACATCAAAGACCACCAAGTTACCGTTTCAGAACTACAAAAATTGTTGTGATATTTAAACTGGAACAGCCACCTGTATATATCATATGGTTTTGATAGCTGCGAATGGACGAAGAAAGGACAATTCAATGTTATTTCCATAAATGGTATTTAAATACCGGCACGAGTCGTTTTATGGTGGCCACATAGGACAGGGGAAAACAAAATCCCATGCGGACTGGAGTTCACCAAGGCTTTGAAAATTTTGGATAAGGTTGCATAGAATGCCAAAAGGCCAAGCGGAAAAACCAAATCCCTGAAGGGAAGTGCACATGTTCCGTGGCTACGTACCCTTGGGAACTTTTATATTTGGATGTAACGGGTCCGTTGTTTATAAGTAACACTTTTTATGCATATGTTCTAGTGGCCATAAAAAGTAATAGTAAGATTTTTTTTTCTCTTACACGCCTTCAAGGCCGTTGAGAATTGTAAAGTTGCAATGCAGCTTTTTTATAGGGGTTTTGTTTGCCGGTGTTGTAGTGACAAATAATGCGACGTATTTTCAGTGAAGTGGGTTTACGGTTTGCAATTGTATATTGGGAGGAAAAATTGATAGAAACTGTCGCATTTTACCCGCAGGCCAATGAAAATGTAAATAGAAATATAAAAATTGCATTACATAGTATCCAATATGATACTCAGTTTTATTGGGACGAAGTTCTGTATCTGATTTTTCCATCGTCAATAATGCAATTCGTAGTGCTAACTNTTGGGAGGAAAAAATGATAGAAACTGTCGCATTTTACCCGCAGGCCAATGAAAATGTAAATAGAAATATAAAAATAGAATTACGTAGTATCCAATCTGATACTCAGTTTTATTGGGACGAAGTTCTGTATCTGATTTTTCCATCGTCAATAATGCAATTCGTAGTGCTAACTNTGATACTCAGTTTTATTGGGACGAAGTTCTGTATCTGATTTTTCCATCGTCAATAATGCAATTCGTAGTGCTAACTGGTATGCTGTGCAAGACGGTTTTTCGGGAAGAATATTGTCACACATATTAACAAATGTATACTCATTGCAAAGTATTTGTTTGTAGAATGTAGACAATAAAATATTTGACATAATTTGGGAAGAAGTATCCCATTATAAGATAACGTATTTTTAGAAAATTGAACAAAAAACCTATTTTTCTTATAAAGATTTAGATATAAAACCTTGTGCATTTATTGATCGAGGCAGTAGATAGGTTTGGCTGACTTTGGGACAGGATTGAAGGAGTATGAGCTAGGGGCCACCAGCCACCTTGCTTGTCGAGGCAGCCTGGGGCAGCCATGCTGGATAATCCTCCTCCCGTTTCTCCGCAGCCCCTAGCCATCAACACATAACCCTAAAAAATATTCAAATAAAAAAATTATTTCAGTAAAAAAAGTTATCATTGTCATATACTAATAGATCCCCTCCCGGCCAACCCAAAATCATCGAGCTAATATTCCCCTCCATCACCTACCCAAAATGTAGGCATCGGCAGGAAAACCTCTTCTTCTCCTCCACCTTTGGCTTGTTTACAGGATCCAATCATTTGCCTTCACCCACCCCTCTCTAAACCTCAATATTGCACGTATATACCAGTGTATAAGAGGCTTCGGGACTCAGTCTCCCGCCTGCTGGTGTCGTCTTTACCTGCTATATTCGCTCGTCTTAAAAAGTGTACGGTGTATTTCTATGAGGAAATTTGTTTCATCACTAAGCAGCAGGTGTTTGTGTGCTGTNAAATTTGTTTCATCACTAAGCAGCAGGTGTTTGTGTGCTGTCCCAGTGGGCAGAAAATAATTTCGGCGATCATTGTGTATGGAAGGCTGTGCTCGTTCGTGGCCCTTGATACATACAATGATCTCGCATTTCTGCCGAAAGAGTTCCTGGTGACATACGCGCACGTCAAAGTTTGGTACGTGTACAAGAGACTTCCAGCCTACCTGCAGCAGAACGAAGATATTCGCGACTGCCTGCCGTGCAGGGATTACTTCGAAGGCTGCACCACGTCAGCTCCCGACAATCAGCATTTCTGCGCCTGGTGCAAGGCACGGTGGCGGGCCGCAGCAGACTTCACCGACATCACCACCAGCACAAACATCGAAGGCAATGCGCTGTGAAAAACATGAACGGCGCCACAGACCAGACGACCACCGACCTCATGCAGCTGATCACATCGTGTCTCCGTTCCAGCACCAGCACTTCTTTCACCCCAGTTACATGCAACGATTGGCTTCCAGCACACGAAGGCAACATGCAGTGCAACATCGCCAGCAGCAGCAGTTGGCCAATGCCGGCTACTCCAATCGCATCAGCACCACCACGATCTTCGATGCACGAGGTGATGTACAGCAGCTCCTTCTGTCAGGTATGGTGAAATGTTATCCTAATGCCATCCCGGTGTTCCAGAGAGTGGATTACTGAATGGCGTGATTCACGATCGCCTTTACTACACCCCGGTACCTGTTTACAACCCGAGCATCGTGAATGACAAAGGCAAGTCAAACATATATTTTATGGACAGATTTCGGCGCGATGGCAAAATCTGTCGCAATCTGCAATGTGAGGTGAAGACTAGCTCGTCACACGAAGATGGAGAAGGGCAGTGGATANTGGCAAAATCTGTCGCAATCTGCAATGTGAGGTGAAGACTAGCTCGTCACACGAAGATGGAGAAGGGCAGTGGATAAAAACAAATAAAAGCATTAAATAGTTGACTTTTGTTTTTGACAACATCTTATAAAATAATTTTTATTCGTGATTTCAATTTGCTGGTTTTATTTATTTTTAAATATGTATCGGTGTATGTAAATAAAATTTTTTTAGAAATATCTTTTAGCTNAATTTGCTGGTTTTATTTATTTTTAAATATGTATCGGTGTATGTAAATAAAATTTTTTTAGAAATATCTTTTAGCTTTTTTATGTATAATATAGCAGGGGATATAACTACATATTAAATGTAAAATAAAGAGTGAATATAAAATTTTACATAAAAGTAATAAATTTTGACAACATGTGTGTCTGTTTTTAAAGGGTAAACGAACAATTATAAGGAGTAATACAGAAAAAAAAAACTGAATATTAATTTTAAAAAAAATTAAAAAGAAATTGAATACCAAATGTAAAAAAAATATATATATTTTGGTGACTTGTATGTATAAAAAAACATTAAACAAAATTATTTTCCTTGTCAATAATACATAAAAAAATTACAAACTGAATGTTAATTATATGTACAAGAGTTAGATAATAAAAGTTCAAAAATATTTTGCCTGCTTTGTATATATATTTTTTAATTATTGGTGATGTATCGCGTCAATTAAGGGAGAAAAAAATTCGTAAACTCTGGAAAATGGAGTATAAAAATATATATAATTTCTGATTAATAATAAAAAAACTTAGATTACTGGAGTTGAGTTTTGCAAGCATGCAAGGACAAGCCTTTGACAAAGTTTTAAAAAACATCTGCACCTGCGCGGTGTTGGATAACCATGAAGTCTTCACATGTGCTTGCAAGAGGTTATGGTGTGATCAGGCCTTAGTTGAACGGCTTGCCTGATCACACCTTCAAACATTAAACCTGGAACTGAGAGGGATTGCAATACCATCATTTGGTCGTCAACACTTGCGAAAGAAGACAGTTACAGAAATTCTCTCCACCGGTCACTGAGCGGGGCCGCAGAACCACGCGCTTTATATAGGGTGGCGTAACACCCGGAACAGCGTTATTTTCATCTTTTGTCCTTTGTGCATCGACCCGACCAGCGAAGCAGACCAGGAAGATGGGTGTGTCTGACCACCGTTAACCGTCTCGTAGAATCAGCCTCCGGCAACATAAGCAAGCAGGGTGATGACTTTCCCTTTAGGTTTAAATAAAATGGTGTGAATTAATTGTAATGAATAATCATCTTGGTATTCAATTTAAAGCTCCCCCATCAATAGTAATTTAAATAGCAACAGTATAATCTTCATGTAATAAAACTCATCTTATGCTGTTGTGATCTACAGAATCATGAGTCATTATTGAGCTACGCCCCTAGCAACTTTCAAGTACGAATTGGCTTAAAAGCTAGTTCGTAAAAATAATGGATGCGTGGTTTCTCCCTACCCTCTCGCTGCTTTGCATCAGCTTCTCTACCATCCATCCCCATTTCAATAAATTCCCCACCCACCCACGCTAATTTCCGTAATAATAATAGCAAATTTCAGCTACGTCCGCTTTTAACCTTAAAACTTTAAAGAAGCAGTACAATTTAAATAATGTAATAATATCTACTTTTAAAATGAAGTAGGTTTAAAAAATAACTTACCTTTTACAGCCCAAAATCTAAACACTTTAAGCAATTCTTTGAAACCTAAATAACAATCGGTATTCCAATGCAAAGATTTTCAGTGTGAACCGCAAGTCCCTAGTTGCATATATTCACTTGTAAACAATTTATCTCAGCTATGCCAAGCTAGTAATATAAATTAAAATGTAGATTACCTGTGTTCGCTGGGTATAGTTATTTGAAATTTAACTATTACTGTGATAGTAGTTCGTTATCCTGTACGCATTTTCATTAAAGTAACTTTCAACTCTTTTTAATTTAATGAACTTCATGCAGTACTCCATATTGTACAGAGTTAGCTATTCCTGTGCACAGATAAAATAAATATGTATTTTATTCAACTTTCCTCTCAGTTTACATAATATATATTTAAGAAACTTCTCATATCAAGCTTAGGAATAAGGTATGCCAGTCAACTATGACAATTTTAGAATTCTGTAATAAAGCCCGTATTGCTTTATGAGTTACCATGTAGCAGGATGATATATCGTTGACCCGAGACGACACATTGCCTCGTCAGCGCTTCCTCGCAGCTCAAGCGTCGCTGGGCGCGAAACAGCATGCTAGCGCACGTCACACAATTTTCTTCCCGCCACACCCGCCTTTAAACTTAAGTTTATTGTTCTAGTTTATGTTTCTCATACTATCAATATTTTCATTTATTTCCCACAAACCTATGCTATAAGGAAATGAGGAGAATGAATTCTGTTGGGTTTCTGCATTTATGTGAACTGAGGACTTCGCCAATCCTCGTGGCTATTGGACGTGCTAGCGACAGGCCATGCCAGTCATACTGCATCGTTTGATGCGCAGACTGCTAAACCTGATGTGAGAAGGATAAATTGTGCGGAATTTAAGGGTATTATTTAAATGAGAATTATGCCCGAGACACACCTACTTCGACTCTGTTTGTCCCTTCACGGTTTACCCACATCCACCCAATCGTAAGGAGTACTTACCCAGGAGTTTATATATTTCGTTTCGCTTGAGAGGAGGAGCAATATTTGGGCCTCTGGCGGAGTTGTGACCCGACCAGTACGGCCTATTTTCTGTTTTCTAATAGTCTTGACAGTGTTCAGNTTTGGGCCTCTGGCGGAGTTGTGACCCGACCAGTACGGCCTATTTTCTGTTTTCTAATAGTCTTGACAGTGTTCAGGCAGTAGGGGTGCANTTTGGGCCTCTGGCGGAGTTGTGACCCGACCAGTACGGCCTATTTTCTGTTTTCTAATAGTCTTGACAGTGTTCAGACAGTAGGGGCGGANTGTTTTCTAATAGTCTTGACAGTGTTCAGGCAGTAGGGGCGCAATTGAATTTTTGCTGTCGATCTTTTCTCTACTACACAGTACTTTGAAATGGCACCACGAGGGTACTTTAATTTTAACCTCCAGGGAGTAAGTCATTGAGTGCCTCTCTCAAGACGCAATCTGGTGTACCCTGTGAGGAAATTATCTGTTAGAGAAAATGTTCTTAGACTCGCGAAAAATCGTAATGATGACTTCGGACGTTTTATAGTACGCCGTGTAGAGACAGTAAACGACTTGGTAGCAGCTGATGCACAGCATCATTTTATATGCATGAAAACTCTGCACCAGTCTGCACAACAGACAAGGACACACACTGTAGGCAGACCTCTTACAGATGAGATGGGTGCTACTATGCAATCAATTTACTGTTTTCTAGAAAAAAGTGATGTAAAATGTCAATTCACAATGGACGAATTGATGAATTAGATTAAAGGTGATTTTCGTCCTCGTCCAAAGACAGTTACAACACACCTCCTTGAAAAGTATGGCGACGATATATTGGTTACATCAAGTAAACCTTATGTTGTGCATTTCAAGGCCACTGGACACACAATTATTAGTCATTCCTGGTTTCGAGAGGTTGAGAAACTGCCACAAAAAGAAGAAAGCCTTCGAATAGTTAAAACGGCCGTTGCCATTGTTGTTGAGGATATAAAATCCCAAGTATATAACTTTCTGTCAAATGCAAAAAATTCAAAGTCGAATAATCACCATGCTGATGGCAAAGTGCAACGGGGCTGGAATTGCCTGCGAGCAAGCAACTGAGGATGCAGATACGCTCATAGTGCGAACGGCTGAATCCCTGGCTTCAGCTCATTGAAGTATTGCAGTTGTGGGGAAAGATATAGACCTTCTGGTCATAATAATGGGTCTCCAAACTTCTCCTAATGTATTTTTCCTCAAACCAGGTAAAGGAGAACACCTAAATTCCTGTATCAACCTGGAAGTGCGGTGGAGAAGAGTCTCGCCAACCATATGCTGTTCCTCCATGCGATGAGTGGTTATGTCTCCACATCCGCTTTGTTTAACCAAGGCAAGGCTAAATTCCTGAAGACTCTGACTTAAAATCCGTCTCTTAAAACCTACATTAATAAATTTACTGATCCTTCAGCCCACCCGAAGGAAATTTCTGCTGCTGGGGAAAGATTTCTTGTTTCCCTGTATGGCGGTAACCACCAATCAAGTAATCTCAACAAGCTGAGATACAAGCACTATGTGACATCAGCATACAGGGTCACAGGAAATATTGCTACGATCCCTCCCATTGAACGTGCAGCCCATCAACAGAGCCTCAGAGTTTTCCACCAGTGCAGCGATGGATCGGCAATGATTTAGAACCTGAGAAGTGGGGGTGGAAGTCGACCAAAAACGGTTTGGTCCCAGTTACCATCCTGAGGTCCCCAGTTCCGGAGAGACTTTTTCAATTTATTTCCTGCAAATACAAGAAGGGCTGCCGAGGAAGTTGTAGATGTAGACGTTTAAGTCTCTTCTGCATAAGGCTTTGTCTACATTGTGAAGGGGAATGCTCCAACAGTGGCAGCAGTTTCGATGAGGAAGATGGAGACAACCAGGCCTACCCCACTGCTGAAATACCACTGTCTGAAGCAGCTGGAGTGACAGAAGGTAGTAATTCTTACATTTTTTTACAGTATTTCTACAGAATTATACCTTTACTATTCACGTTTTCTCTATCATATAAATTATCCAACTCTATTATAATTTTTCCCCTTGCAGAACCGCCATTCATCCCCCTCCAACTTGACAAGCCTGGAACTTCTACTGCCCGAGACGACATCCCCCTGCCTGGACCATCAACATCTGTACGCAAACGAATACGACTTCAATAACGACATCCTCTTCTAAAATAAAATAAAAGTATGTTCCAAACTTATTTTACTTCGCCACCACTTCTCTACAAAGCCCGAAATTATTTCTAAGTAAAATAACTAACTTCAAGAATTCTCATGTAATGCATAATATGATTTCATTAACATTCATCTATACAATCAATTCGTTTGAAACTGTTGTTTTCAAGAATGATATAGTGAAAGTAGAGCGCCGATGAGCGATAGAAAGGTGGGCGAGGGGGCTTCTCAGCTTTGCCCAGGGGACCAAAAACTCGCCACTTTTCATCAATTTTAATTCCATAAATGTATTTAATAGGAAATTTGGTCAACTTTATTTTTGAATGAAGTTGTATTTTCGATTAAAGGCATAGTTTTCGAATTATCGCGGGTGAAAGAGAGAGTTCCTCTAGTTTTTGCCAAAGGGCCAAAAAATCGCCCTTTTTCAGCGTGCTCTAGCGCCTGGATACTACGTCAAAAAATGAAACTTGAAAATTTTTTTGTAGGAAGTTTTGTCTACTTTTTATTTTGTATAGAATGGTATTTTCGATTTAACACATAATTTTGGAGCTGTAGGTCAAAAACTAAAAAAATTACGATTTACAGTTTTTTGCGTTTTTCTTGTGAAGCTCACCACCCTCGAGGGCGCAAACATGAAATTCGGATTCAGCACCCCAAAAAAACATATAGAACCGGTGAGAAAAAAACAACCAGAATTTTGCTTGGTAAAACCACTGGGTGACTGGACTATACATATTTCCTGACTGTGAGCACCAACACACTTCTAGTTTTACAGATGATTTAAGTAGCTAGGAAGAGTTGTTTCTAACACAGAGTCGTGGCAGGAACTCAGGGACACCGAAGTTTGGTAAGAAAATGAAAAACCTCATGTGTTTACTTTCCACTTCGATGGCAGCCATTTTGGCAGCCAGTGCAAAGATTTGCCAAAATTTGCCAAAATTCCAAAAATTTCGGAAATTTTGGCNATGGCAGCCATTTTGGCAGCCAGTGCAAAGATTTGCCAAAATTTGCCAAAATTCCAAAAATTTCGGAAATTTTGGAAAATTTCTTTTTTTTAAATTAATTTTTAAAAATATATTTTTTTAAAACTAATTTTTAAAAAATAATTTTTTTACAAAACTTANTTTCTTTTTTTTAAATTAATTTTTAAAAATATATTTTTTTAAAACTAATTTTTCAAAAATTATTTTTTTACAAAACGAATTTTCAAAAATTATTTTTTTACAAAACTAATTTTCAAAAATTTATTTTTCAAAATTAAAGTTTTTAAAATATTAATTTAATATTTTAAAGGTGTGATTAAATATTTCAAAGTTAAAAAAATTTCTTAACATTTAAAAAGTTCCAAAAAATTGTGTTTTCTTGCTCATTCGTTGGCGGCCATGTTTGTTCATGGGGGCCCCCCAAGCTAACACCCAGGAGTCGGCCATGTTGGTTTTGGCTCCCAAAGACGCCATCCAGTCGATATGTCATGATCTAGCATTCAAGGTGCCATGGTGACACAATGGATAGAGCGCAACTCCATGCTATTGCATTCACACAATGACGGTGGCTCCCAACAGAGACACCTGCCAGGACATAGCCTCGGGGCTATGGGACTTCACACTCTTGCATTCCATTGCAAGGGGGTGCCATGGTGATGAAATGGGTAGAGTGCAACTTCATGCTCTCGCTTTCACAGAGGAGGGGGCACACTTTTCCCAAGAGAGATGACCTAGATAACAAGTTAAATGTCATGCTCTAGCAATCCATTTCAATGGGGGACTGCAGTAGCGTAGTGGATAGAGTGCATGTTAAAACATCGCACTCCCGCATTCACAGGGGAGGGCAGACGTGTACCAAGATAGACGCCTGCCTCGGGGCTACAGGGGGACTTCACGCTCTTGCATTCCATAGCAAAGGGGTGCCATGGTGATGCAATGGGTAGAGCGCAACTTCATGCTATCACATTCTCAAGGGGAGGGAGCAGGTGTGTCCCAAGAGAGACGCCTTAGATGGCAAGTTAAATGTCACGCTTTAGCATTCCATTTCAATGGGGGCCGCAGTAGCATAGTGGATAGAGTGGATGTTCAAACATCACACTCCTGCTTTCTCAGGGTAGGGACAGACGGGCCCCAAGAAAGACGCCTGCCATGGGATGTTGCGAGTAGGTGACATTTCGAATTGGTGGGCCACTGTCATGTAGTGGCTAGAGCATAGGCAAAAAAACTTTGTGCTCTTGCGTTCCATTGCGACAAGGGGGAGGGTGCTGCAGTGATGGAACGGATAGATGGCACATTAAATTTCATGTTCTAGCTTTCCATTTATTGGGGAGGGGTGCCGCAGTAGTGTAGTGGATAGAGTGCAGAACGTGTTGCTCCCACATTCACATGTGAGGGGGCAGACGTGTCCGAATAGAGAAGCCTGCCATGGCATATATAAACCCTCGAGGAGGGGGACTCCTTACAGCAACGCACCCACCACCACAAGAGGGGGGACGCAGTGATGCAGTGGATAGAGTGCAACAGCTCCCAAGATAGATGCCAGCCATGAAAACAAATAATGCAGTAGAGCCCTGCACATGTTTAATTGANCACATCGATAGAGACAAAAAAAATTATGTACATTTATATAAGTCTTACCATCACACACACTTCCCCTCTCTTTCTGGCTTAGCAGCTGCATACTTACATACACGTGCGCTCGTGTCCACATCCAAGAGCGAAGTGGCAGACCGCATCACACAAACACACTGTACATAAAGAGGTCACCCAGGGTCAAATAAAACTGACATAAATATTACCGATTAACCGATTCGCATATCAGTTCGATGGAGATCGTGCCACAGACAAACACACTTCCTGTGCGAATCAGTAACGTCGACGAAGATGAAACTAAAGTTTTTAATATCGGCATGGAAAGTTATTACCGGACACTCTACGGGGGATCATAGAGGGACCGAGCAACTGCGTTAAACTTGTGACCTTGTTAGTCTCCTCTAAGAACCCAATGGTCCGCGTTTCGAAAACATGTCGCTATACTCGAAATCTCTTCATCAGTTAAGGTACTTACGACTATCGCAAATACTACAAACTGCTGCCGGCCTCTGATATTTCCCATTTAGTGACAACGACATGGTCGTGCAGCCAAGCGAGGCTTTACCGTACTACGTGTTTATTTTCGACGACATGGCGTGTGAGATACAGGCGACCATGCAGCAGTATTTCAGCATGGGACGCCATGTAGCCGTGGATTCTATTTACAAATGCCAAACATATTCACGAATGCCTAAACAGCTTCTACATGACAGTGCGAATTTACTCAAGGTCTACTCGGACCACATTAACACCGACATGACATTCGAAAAATTTAAAGACCTGTGTGCATGTTGCTGGCGTAAACCTAATGGGTTTCTAGTTAGAGGAAAAAATTTTCCACTTGAAAAGGGACGGTACCATAGGAATTTCGATCAGTTCATTATAGTGCATCAGTGAAGTATGAGATACTCAGTATCCAAGTTCGGCCATAGAGGTCTGAAGCGGACGCCGGAAAAATGTATTATATCTACCAATGACGGGAACTGTAGTTTCGGAGGAAAATAATCAAAGAATTTAGGCGGTGCGAAACATGACGGCGATGCCGCGAACGTACCCTTCGTCCACAGTGTTACCTCAGAGGCGTTGCGGCCAGTGGCGACACTTCAAACCAGTATTGAGACGCAGCTGCCCACATTGATTGCAGGTATGGCTCGAATGCTGACAGTGGCGACACTGCAAACCACTATTGAGATGCATTTGCGCACATTATTGGCAGGTATGGCGAATAGCCAGCAGTGCTCATACGACTGTGTCAAGCGAATTACTCCCATTGGCCGATGACATTAAGCAACTGTCTGCGGTGCGTGGGAGGTTCGCCACAGTGGAAGGACACCTCTTCGATACCAACATACTTACTACGATAATGGATTTGAGGCTTGGCACGTTAATTAAAAAGGTATTCCACCTGACCACTGTCACAACCGGGGACGCGCTCGAAATCGTGGAAGGTAGGCTGGCCGGCATCACAAACTTACTGTCTACCAATATGGAGGCCCAGCTGCACAAACTATCCGATGAAGTACTTAAAATGAACATGTTAGGTGCTAGGATATCGGCAGTAAAGAAGAAAATCACCTATGTGGGGGAGCAAGGCAGCGCGAGAGTTCCAGCAGGCCTCACAGCATTACTGGACAGGCACCTTAATGTAAAGACCGAGTGTGTTGTCCCCCCGAAGCTGGAATAAAACCTCGTCGCCATGGAAGGTCGTATGTTCGCCAGCATGAACATACTGTACATCAGCTGAGCAACGTATCCAGCGATGTAGGGAAACTAGGCACGTTAGGCAGTGCATTCGCAGCTATGGAGAAGAAAATTAACGATGTAGGCGATTATGTTAGCGGTCTCGCCTCGAAATTAGACAGTCTCCTTAACGACAAAGCCTCGAACGATGCGGGCGAGCGAGATAGAGTTCTTGCCGCGAAACTAGGCAGTCACCTTAATGACACGACCGCGCTGGAAGCAATAAGTAAGAAGCTAGAGGCGAACCTTGGTGACATCTGTACGATGTCCCTCCCCACGACAAAACATTTTCAGACTTTAACCAATAACATGCAAAAACATAGTGGCAAGCAAGCTGCCAGGCATGGAAGCACAACTGGTAGATTTAGGCGAAAGCATTGACTACAGGCCCCTTACGACCATTGCTGCAACATTGAGAGACAATCTGCGTATAGCGACCAAGAGAGCCCACATGCTGAGTGGTGTGGATGCCAAGCTCACAGCAGTCGAGACAAAGCTCGAGCAGTTTGACATTAAAAGGATTACAATCCTGTCTGCGAAACTAGACGACCACTTTAATGCGACAGGAGGAGGTTCGACTATGCTAAACACATTATGTACGCAGCTAGAGAGTGCAGGCAACTTAGTGACGAATCTTAGCAATATATTGGAAGGGATGACGAATAAACTAAGTACAAATCTGCTCGAAGAACTCGACATCCGAAATCAAACTTTGAGTATGGTACTTGCAGATCTAGAGGAACTTATCGGCCACAGGATTGTTCGTAACATAAACGATATGCGTACAGACGATGAAAAATGGTAGCATTGCGAGCATGTGCGTACTGCAGTGCTTCAGAAACTTAATACTTTCGAAGATGAAATAGTCAATTTGATGGCATGTAGAGCCATTGTATAATAAATAAATATGTATGTTTAGTACGAACAAGTCAGTCCGCTATCGAGGATTTATGCCGTGTCGTTGCAAGCATTCATGATAAATACTTACAAGCCAAGCGCGCTCGTATGGAGCGCGACGCAGTTTTGGAAGAAGCTTTCCACCCGATCACATCCTGGCTGGATACTTTAAAGGAGCAACCGGTTCCCCCTGTCGGTAGTGTGAAGACCGCACTGGAAGTCAAACTAAAGCCACTTCCGGCGGGCAATGGCGAAGATGATGATGATGATGTATCTTTGGCGGAATTGAAACGTAAGAAAAAGGTAGGTTCCAACCCGGGCACTGTTGGTAATTATCTCACTTTCTATACAACTCATTTTAACGATGTGATTTACAGTGTATATAGGCGTAACAAAAAATGGTATCTTGGGAACAGCCATATTTATTTTCTACCCAACGATTACATACAGATTGACAATGAAACCACACACGCAGCTCCTGGCCTCTACGAGCTGTTATTCAAACACAGACCTGGCGAGTTTTATCAAGAAGCCTCACCAATACNAATTACATACAGATTGACAATGAAACCATACACGCAGCTCCTGGCCTCTACGAGCTGTTATTCAAACACAGACCTGGCGAGTTTTATCAAGAAGCCTCACCAATANACACGCAGCTCCTGGCCTCTACGAGCTGTTATTCAAACACAGACCTGGCGAGTTTTATCAAGAAGCCTCACCAATACCAAATATTACTTAAATTCACGAGCACGGATTTTACCGATAATGACGTAACTACCAATTCATATAAGGACGGGACCCACTCGAAATTCGACATTATTGCCGAGTTGTTTCTGGATGATGGCCTAGCCAGTGGTTCGGGACTGACTTCGAAGCTTGATGGGGGCAGCCAGCATGAGTATGTGTACTAGAATGATATAAATGAGCTCCTATAACGACTTCAACTACTCGTGGCATCTCAACTGGCAGGAAATCATTCACACACGAATGAGATAGTAGATATCAAGGAGGAATTGCGCGAAGGTGGATACGTCTACTGAACATGTCTAGTGCGGCGATCGCAGCCGAGATTCACCGGCCAACAAGAAGAAATTTCCGCAGAAGGAGGGTTCTCGTGTTTGGACTCAACGATTTGCATCAAGATGACCTGGTGGAAATGACCCCATATGCGGCAGTGAATAAGGGGTATAGATACATGCTAACGATAAATAATTGTTTCAGCAAAAACGCATGGGCCGTCCCAGTTCGCCGTAAAAGCGGGGCGGACGTTGCCAATGCTATGAAAACGGTCTTAAACGATAAGCGACAGCCTAAGAATATGCAGACTGATTTAGGTAGGGGATTTTACAATAAAACTTCTGTTCACTTATGGACGGGAATAAAATTAACCACTACAGCACACGCTGTGAAAAAATGCTTATATTATCGAGAGATTTAATAGAGCGTTAAAAGTAGATATGTGGCATGGATTCTAGGTGCGAGGAAAGTATGTGTGGCTGGATATATTACCTCGCCTATTTACCAAATGCAATGCTAAAAAACACAGGACCATTCGTATGCGACCGATGGACATTAAAGACGATTCTTCGCTGGAAACTGTGTTTAAAACGATAAGATAGTGAATAGATGGAAGTCTAAGNCGATGGACATTAAAGACGATTCTTCGCTGGAAACTGTGTTTAAAACGATAAGATAGTGAATAGATGGAAGTCTAAGGTAAAGGTGGGAGACTAAGTCCGCATTTCCCGAATTAAACCCCAATCTGCGAAATCTTACATGCCCAAATGGTCATTTGAAATATATAGAATTAGGAAGATTTGACATAACAACCTTAATGGAGAGTCTTTTAACAGACAATTCTATAGTGAGGAGCTAATGAAAACGAAATTTCCATACACTAATTTGGTCGAGAGGATATTGAAATNCGATGGACATTAAAGACGATTCTTCGCTGGAAACTGTGTTTAAAACGATAAGATAGTGAATAGATGGAAGTCTAATGTAAAGGTGGGAGACTAAGTCCGCATTTCCCGAATTAAACCCCAATCTGCGAAATCTTACATGCCCAAATGGTCATTTGAAATATATAGAATTAGGAAGATTTGACATAACAACCTTAATGGAGAGTCTTTGAACAGACAATTCTATAGTGAGGAGCTAATGAAAACGAAATTTCCATACACTAATTTGGTCGAGAGGATATTGAAATGTCAAGGGAAGCGCTTATTCGTCAAATGGCTAGACTTCGACTACAAATGTAACAGCTATCAGATCTGATAAAATATAACCCCTAGTCCCAAATTAACAAGCAATTGAAAATACGTTTCTGTCTTCACACAAGACGCCTCTCGGCCGATGTCGGAAGCTAGAGGCCTGGACATGCGTGGCTCTTGGCTTGCAGGGTAGAGTGGGGGAGAAGTTCTACATTACCCAGACTGTAGCTGCCGTTCGCACGACCTTGCTGTTGCCGGCATGTGTCGAGACACACACACACACTCACACACATACACAGGCCACCCCAGGCGAAGCACGGAATAAGTTTAAAGTTTCATCCTAAAAAACTCACACATATGTGGGGTGCCCAGGTTCATAGCCAGCCTCTATCACAAAGTGTATAAAGCAGTGCACACTGCAATTCAACAGTCAGTTTATAGGTATTCATAGTAGGGGCAAGATCGCCAAGAAAGGAAGTGGACTGGTATATACTTTATTTAACAACTCCCCTTCGAAGCGCACATTCCGGGTTATAAGTATTGCGGTCCTGGCACTCGGCTGGAGAGAAGATTACAGTGTGGCTACGTACCTATTAATGCGTTAGACAACACTTGCAAGGAACATGATATTGTGTACGCGACAAGTGCTAAGTTAGCAGATAGACACGTGGCCGATACGATCATTGCAGATAAAGCAAAGTCAATAGTAGGGTCGTCACAGGCCAAGCTCGGGGAACGCATAGAAAAGGGGGGGGGGTGTCGAAAATTATGAAGACTAAGGTGAAAAGCTTCATGGGATTGAAATTTCGAACAACAAAATATATATGCTCTGGATGGAAACTGCGTAGAGTAGTAGTGAAACAAGGTGGAATTCTACCTTTCATCTTGCCGGGACTTGGAGTACTAGGAATATTGATTGGAGGTGACAGCGGAATAACCAGGGCCGTTAATACGGTCAAATACGAAAACAAATGCTTGACGGAGGTTTTGAGACACAATAGATGGCTGGAGACTCTTGCAAAAAAAAGCTGGGGCTCTTCCTGGGTCCCTAAAACAAGCGGCGGGGGGAGGAGGCAGAAAGAGAAATCGACAACGCAAAATAACGAGGCCATCTTAAGGAGGCTGCCAGCCCACCCGCTAACCAACTTTGAAATACGTTAATATGCCCGAATATTAAAAATAAGTAATTTTCGGAGAGTGTTCACGCGAGATCGACTACCCTGTCACACACCCCGGGTAGAGTGCGGCATAGTGAACCTCGAAAGTGGCACAGGCTCAGGAAATCATTGGACAGCATATAAAAAGAATGGCGATACAGTCCACTACTTTGAAAGTTTTGGAAATTTAGGGACCCTGCCAGAACTGAAAACGTATTTCAGAGGAGCGTGTATATACTATAATCACAGAGCAGAGCAAAAGCCCCCATCATGGAACTACGGACACTTTTGTCTGCGCTTCCTTACCAGATAGATAGATACTTAACGAGTAGGCGCTCGGTGCGGACCTCAGTCATGTCCATTACCTTGATCTTGTCGGGCAACAGTTCCGAATTGCTTTCCGTGCACTTCCCACACTCTCCCTGAAGGGGGTATGGTCCGTGGCGGTGATTGATTTTCAAACGTACTTCTTGGTACCGAACATAGATGACCGAAATTGTATGTTCCGTTGGGAGGTGCGTATTCCCACAGGTTTATATGAGATCGAAGACATAAGTGCGTATCTTACACGGGAGCTGGCACAGGATGCAACATTATTTCTGCGTGGTAATGCGAACACTCTGCACAGCGAAATGAAGTGTAGTGCACAGGTAGACTTCTAAAGCAGCTAAACACTCGCCTCAATGCTAGGATTCGAGAACGCCACATACGGGGCTAAAAAAACACACAAATATACGCTGCTGGTAAAAATATTCCCTCTAAATGTAATAAGGATAAACTGCAATTTGATTAACGATTCGTATCTCAATGGCAAGTCCAGCCAGACACTGCACGAATTTTCAGCGATAGTGCCAACAGGATTTAATCTCATAAATGTACCGAAAACACTCATTTATAGTCCGGTAGTGACGTTGAACGTACAGGAGGTCGTAGTGTCCGTAGTGGAACAAGAAAGTCGATTGATTAATTTTCGAGGCGAGGAGATAACAGTCCAATTGCATTTAAGGAAAGATGGGCCTTAAAATTAAGCGTGCGAATTCAATAAAAGTCGCCTACGGTACCAAATCTAAAGTCAGTACGAGTGAAGCACGCAGAGCGCTGGCACCTGAAAACATGTGTTTCCTTAGAAAATTAGGCCTGACAATCAAGCATGGATGTGGAAATATTAAACGTTTGCGGTGCCGGCAGGGTTCGAAGACGCGATCATACTTACTCGCCCTACCTGCCGGGCCCCTACGTGCCCTCGTCCGAGGTCCGGATCCCGGTGCAAAACCAAGATATATACACTGCGCCGTGTAACTCATATTTGCGCTTCCATGGTACACTGACAAAGCCAGGCAAGCGCTTTCCACGACGACTGAAATCATTAGAAACAGTATACTTCACATGATAAGTAGAATCGCATATGAACTGAATGGATGCGAGGTAAACGCCACGCGAGATGTTAGAATCATGGCCACCATAAATAACTAATTGTCATTAACGCATAACTAATTGCCCGCCGCCAAAATGGTGGGCTGGGGCATTGACGAGGATATTAAGGTCCATGTCTATGCGAACGGCAAATCCGAAGTATGTATTCCACTAGCTATGCTGTTGGGGTTCGCGGAAGATTACAAGCATGTGATTATTAATTCAAAGCAAGTGTTATTTATTCACAGGGCTAACACCCAGGCGAACGTACCCCAGGACACGGGAGCAGAAGCCTCGACGCTAGCAATACGCGCAATTGACTGGTTATTACTACATGTGCAGGTCATTATGTCTGAATGCGTAAAATTAATTAAATATGCGGAAAATGGAAGGAACGTAGATATTGCGTTTCGTACATGGAATTTAGAGACGTACCCGAGTATTCCTGCCTCCATGAGCGTAAATTGGAAAGTTAAAACTAGTTTCACGAGTGAAAAACAGCGATATATAATTGTTAATTTACAGACAGACGAAATGCCCTCAATACAGACTGCTCGAAATTTGATAACGTCAATATTAAGAACGTAAAAAAAATTTTCAACTCCGAGGCTTACCAGTACGGTGATTTAAACATTGATTTTACAAATGACTGCTTAAGTATGTTGTGTCTTCAATTGAAATGACAAGTGCTTCACTTGCTTCATGTATGTCTATGTGTGGGAGGCTGTATATAAGTAATGCCTAAATAAAACCAACAGCGGTTTTCTACTACATAATGAAGAGTGAAGGTAGTACGGCGTCGGTTGAGGGTGAACTGACTTGTTGCAGCAAGTGCAAATGCTGCCAGGTTGTGTACGATCTACTTGCACGCCTTTTCCTACTATTGGTCAAAGCTCGTTTCCTCGCTGTGTAGATGCTATATAAACGCTCTGTTTACCTACCAGTCGACTTCAGTGAGCTCGAGATGAACGGAACCGCCTACAGTAGTGTGACACCTGGGGACAGCGCCATCACCTATGTACTTGCTGCCGCAGGAGATCCAGCCACTACTACTCCAGATGCACGCTCGTATAGTGAACAGTGTGACAGCATAGCACATTGGCTGTTTGCCCACACGCCTGTTTCATACGAGCTGTGTCAGCAGATGATCGACTGCAATGTATTGGGGAGATGTGTAGTTGAAAATATGAGAACAGACACTCCCTTGCCTTGTGGTGAGGACGAGGTGATTACACAAGCTTGCTAAACGATGCGATTCGCGTTCACCTTCCCGACTGTGTACCGATGTCAGAGACTCCTGTTCCTGCTGCAGATGGAGGTGGCCACCCAGCTTCCTGATGTCACTACCACTGCCACCAAACGTACGAAGAAGGGTGCAGTCGTCGTGACTGGCATCACCGGTGACGCTGTCCGGCCGCTCACACCCGCCTGTAAACATAAGAAAAAGGTGGCTGCCATTAAGGGGCCTCGCCAGAGAGCGCCACGCCCTGACCGTAAGAGGAAGATGGCTGTTGCCGCCACCGCCTGCCTGAGTTGCGCGAATTGTTCACTACGTGACGTGAGACATTTAACTGTTGCAGAGCGGAAAACCGTACTGACACAGCTCTTCAATACGCTGCTTGCGAAGGTGTAGTGCTCAAAGGTTTTATTTGTAATATTTTAAACAAAAAAAATGTGCTTTACAAAAATTTGTATTGTGTGTGTGACAATATTTGCTTTTAATTGTATATTTATGGATATTTTCTTAAAACTACTTACTGCTGCGCTCGCAGATGGGGTTACACAAAAAGATTTATTTGTAATGTTTTTAATAAAAAATTTTTGCTTAAATTGTATAGGTATCGTTATTATTTGATGTGTTCACGTAAGTTAGAACATGCCTTGTGATTTGCATAAAAGGAATTGAATGTTTATGTATAATTCTTCGTACTAAACATATGATTATGTTAACAATGCAGCAAGTACTAACATGTTTTGTAGTACTTCTGCAAAAGGATCAATGTACATACTTCTTGTGAGACTCTATGTGTGCGTTGGTTAAACACAACTGTTTGTTTGCAAATTAAAAAGGGAATTGAAATACATATTTCTTCGTACTTGATTTTTTTTTTTTTGTGTAACAACTGACAATTACTAGTTTTGTGGTACTTACACATAAGCGCAATTGACACACGATTTGTGTGTGTGTGTGTGTATATTCAGTTTTTTGTTTAATCACAAACAATACATTTCCTGTAAGGTGTATGGTGAGAGAAATTATGTTGTTGTGTGTAATCTCTCCAATTTATATTCTTTTCATGTGACAATATATATATATATGTGTTCTGAAACTCGTGAGTGGTTTTATTTCTGAGTGTTGAGAATGAACTGTCATAACAAAATTAAAACCCCGTGCTCTTATACAGTAACCGCAAAACGCTGCACACAGATACCTTGCTGCTTGCCTATCACCAAGGCGCATGTCGCGAAAAGGTATGTTCTGGGTGGAGACTCACAATAACAAGACTTGCTAGTATATTGAAAGCACAAGTTTTACACACGCCATTAATGGACACACGCAAGTACCATTGTACTCTGTGTGTGTGAGTGTGACTAGCCGTAACTGCGCTTTCCGCCTGCACAAGGCCAGTTACATAATTGGTTGACGAGTTTCTCCATGCTGGCCCATTGTGTTAAGGGGGGTATATATACAACTTCGCTGAACACTACACTTTCACTTGTTGCCAGACCACTCAACCGTACGTGCCAGTGACGAGCCGGCAACACCTTGGCATATAGTTTATATATATATATATATATACTCCAAGACGGCATCTGGCTACTGCAGCGCTCTGCACGTACTACGAGACGTATCCTCAGCACACACGACGGTTCTCAGCCATCTGCTGCCACTCGCAATCAAGCGTCAATTCTGGGTAAGTGTTCTTCTGCATCGTGTGTGTTGGTGAGTAGACATACATCTTGTAACCTATCTATCGTGTGCTGCGGATCGTTGTTCAATGGGAGTTCATATCACTGCACTTCTCACTTGACAGCCAATGTGGCCGCCCATGTGTGTGTGTATCTAGTACAAGTAACTACTTTCCGTTCGTTGTTTTAACAGTCCCCTCGTGAACATGGAGTGTTCTATTCCAGAGCATTTATTTGAGTGGTTGACTCGTCGTTGGGGGGTGGGCACATGTTGTGCTGATGTACTAGATATATATGTAATGAACACTCTCGCTGTGTGTTTTTTTTTCCCACTACATGGCCCTTAGTCGGTGAAGGACGACCGGCTGGCCGCTTCAAACCGGTCCCCTACCTGTCCTTCTGTATACATTCCAGCATGCAGATTGTGAACTTGTCGTTTAACATAGCATGTTAGAGTAATATCATGCATGCGTCTCCTGCGGTTAAGGCCTCGGCGGATACTACATTGTATGCATATCACCCCAGGTTCGAGACTCGGGAAGAGGAGGATGCCTATCATTTCACTGTTTCCCTCCTCTTGTTCAACGCATCCCCTTGGCGTTGTACTCCCGGGGTCAAGACCCAGTGAACTCACTTGCATGTTTTCTTTCCCGCTCTATATATATAGTTATTAATATAAACAAAACGTTTTTTTATTTGTACTTTATCTAAAGTGGTATTTACATTAACTGGCCATGCTGTTTTGTGTTTAACGGCACTTGAATGTTAACTGGGGCCCATAAGAGCAAATTATCAAAGGAAGTACTTCCGGGAGAACTAATAAGAACTTCCGGGAGAACTTCCGGGAGCAGTGCTGCACATCCCATGTTGCAACTGGCGTTCAAGGTCAAACCTGTTTTCAAACATGTTAAAGGGATCTGGAGTATGCAAATAAAATACATATTATATCTTACAATTTATTAAGCAAAATACAGATAGTGTACATGACCTAATACACGAACATCAACTTTCGTACTAACCAACTTCCTAAAAATCCAAATCGCATCACCCAGCTCAAACTTAAGCCTATGTCGAGAATACAAAACAGGATAAGAGAAATAGCAATAACAGAATTAGAAGTAGCAAAAAGTTAATTAATTGCAAATGTCATCCAACATATATTGTTGGTACGAATGGTGATGTCCGTGTATTAGGTCATGTACAGTTTGTGTATTTTGCATAATAAATTATAAGATGTAATATGTATTTTATTTTCATACTCCAGATCCCTTTAACATGCTCGAAACAGGTTTGACCATGAACGTCAGTTGCAACATGGGACGTGCAGAAATGCTCCCGGAAGTTCTCCCGGAAGTTCTTATCAGTTCTCCTGGAAGTCCTTCCTTTGATAATTTAACCTTGCCCCCAGCACCGTGCACCACCACCACCACGAGACATTTATTCAATTGTAATTTTATCAAGAGATGGAAGTTACCAATTCATCGTCGTTGTGTCAATCCTCTGCTGCTGCGTAGACAACTCCCATTCCTTATATATGTAGGCCCGCACTACGGTGTGTTTTCTGTCACCGGATATTTACAGATCGCTGGAATGGATTGCGCCACGAGCGCAATTGCGCTCACAATCCATTATGGCAGCCGGCCCAATATTTGTGCGAGCTGTACGGATGCTCCTTCGCACGTGCCGAACATCTTGTAGGACATGGAAAGATTTATACAGGATTGATCAGGCATGTTAACACGTCCAACTGTGAGTACTGCGATGAGGACTTCGGGCGTTCTTGCGATGCCCGTCGCCATGAATGCGTATGTTGGACCAATCCCATAGTTCACCATTACAATGTGCGAGCTGCGGCAGACATTAGAGCTGATCTACTTCGTGCGCAGTGTGCAAAGTGCTCTGGTGCTGCTAACTTCACCTCCCGGCCGGCGAAGTGTGTGCGAATGTAAAGCCCGCAGCCCGGGACTTCCCATGCAATTCCGGCTCTTGCGAGCGAGGGTAGCTCTCGTCGAGGCTTCACTGCCACTGGGGATGGCGAGGGCAACTCGCATGGGTTCGTGGAGGTGGAAAACGCGTTCAACGGCGTTATGAAAACATACGTTACGGAGAATACCTCGAGGGTGGCTGTAGACATTTGCGGCTACCTCGAGAGTATGAAGTCAAATATCATTGCCCAACTCGAGCAGGATATCGAGAACCAGGGGGCGGTCAAATTTAATTTATTTCTCTAGTGTGTTTATGGAAAACTGGAGCCGCACAACGACGAGGCAGATCGTCGTGCATTTCACACAAAGAACGTGCCTGTATTAAATGTGACCGACATAGGGGAGGCGGTGTAGGCAGCCATTGCAAAGATCTGTCATGAGAAGACGGACTATATAGAGAAGGGCAGCGGCTGGACCCTCACTGATGTGAAACTGGTCCAGTTACGAATAAATAAGCTCGGTCCCCTAAGAGTCTCGTCGTACATCCCCTTGCCAGCAGGTTTCGCGGAGAAAAAGGCGATTATCAATCCGCACAATGCTGACCTGCAGTGCTTTAAATGGGCGATACTGGCATGCTTTTTAGAGGGGGCGAATCCACAGCGCGTCGAATGGTGTTACACCAGGCTGGAGATGCGCTTCGACTTTTCTACCATAGATTTCCCCACCCCTCTAAATTAAATAACTAGATTTGAGGGAGCTAATCCAGGAGTCTGAGTTAATATTTATGCACTTGACGAGAATAAGAAAGTAGTGCCAATATGGGTGACAGGGGAAGAACTGGCCCAGTACTTTTATTTGTTGCTGCTCACCACTTTGGAGGACCTGAACTCGCACAATTGTTATGTAAAGAATTTCTAGCCACTGGTATGTTCCCATGTGACCACATATTCTCCTCATGTTGATGTCTGTAAGCACTGCTTCAAAGCATATGATAATCGAGCATGTGCGAACGAGTTGATGGGTGCCGAACCTCTGGCTGAGCACAGGCGGTATTGTAATGACCGCAGTGCTGTTCGCGCAGACATGCTGCAGCCTGCCGTAGACAGCAAGCCACCTGTGCTCAAGTTCCAGGTACCTATCGTAGTATGTGTAGACTTCGAGGCGATGCTGGTGCATGTGCAGACGTGTCAGCCGAACCCGGACGCATCCTACACATATAGGTACCAAAAACAGGAGCCTTATTCTTATGGCATATACGTCAAAGTAGACAATGCAATTTTTTCGGCCTTCAAAACGACCTGCCTACCCCCTGGTGTAACCATCTACATGGGCGAAGGCGCGTCGAAACGCTTCGTGGAAGAGGGGGTTAGGAAACGTATTTTGGTGAATGACATATATAGTCAGTCTGAACCTATGCGAGCACTAACGCATGGGGAACAGGCTGGCTATGCTCTAGCCACTACCTGCTGCCACTGTTCTGGCGTGTTCACCTACGACAGCCGAAAGGTGCATGACCATGATCATTTTACCAGCAGTTTTATTGGGGCATCTTGCAATTACTGCAACAAGCTTTGTCGCCGCCCCCAGAGACTGCCGATACTCTTCCATAACTTGATGTATGATGCCAATTTCATTATTAAGCAGCTTGGCTACGATTCCCAGGACATATTTGTTATTCCACAAACCGAGGAAAAACTCATCACCTTCAGTAAATGGTTGGGCGAAAAGTTCACTAAACAGTTCATTGATACATATAGGTTCATGTCTGCCTGCCTGGCATCTCTCGCGCAGAATGTGCCATCTGGCGATTTCCACACAACATCGCACTTCTTCACAGTAGAGCGCGAGCTAGAGCTGGTAACCCGGAAAGGCGTCTTCCCCTACGATTATGTTAACTCGTGGGAGAGGTTCGCCGAGCCGTGGTTACCTGCTATAGAGTCATTCTATAATAGGCTTACTGGGGGAACGTCAGTGCGGAAGACTACCAGCACACACAAACCGTCTGGGACATGTTCGGCTGCCATACCCTCCGAGGCTATTCAGAGCTCTACTTGAAGACGGACGAGTTGATTCTGTGCGATGTATTCGAGAATTTCCGAGGGCTCTACCTACGCACGAACAGTCTCGACTGTGTGCACTATGTTAGTGCGCCCGGATTATCGTTTGATGCAATGTTGTGCAAGACCCAGGTGGAATTAAAGTTGCACAGCGACTATGATATGGACCTGTTTATTGAGGCAGGTATCCGGGAAGGGGTGGCTGAAATTGTTAAGCGGCATGCAGTTGCCAATAATAGGCATATACCAGAGACATATGATGCCAGCAAGCTTTCTACCTACCTGCAGTATGTAGATGCGAATAAATTATACGGTTGGGTTATGTCTCTGCCACTCCCATATGCCGGTTTCGAATGGACCGGAACGAACTTTGATGTGATGAGCGTGTGGGACGGCGGATATGCTGGCTACATACTGGAGGTAGATGTAAAATACACTCGCGCTCTTCACACCGAGCACTTGGATCTCAATTCTTGCCAGTGAACAAGCATCCCCCCCCCCCATCCAAACATGCTAAACTCATGGTGACCCTGGAGAGCAAGCTTCATTATATCGTAAATTACCATACTCTGAAGCAAGCATTGGATCATGGGTTGCAACTGAAGGCTTTTCACTGTGTCCTTCAATTCCAGCAGAAGTCGTTGCTAAAGTCGTATATATAAATGAATACGACGAAACGTCAGGCAGTTACGAATGCCTTCGAGAAGGACTTTTTTTAATTAATGCATAACGCAATGTACAGCATACTTATGGAAAATAAGAGCAAACGACAGTGTATGGAACTCATGTGTAGAGAATTTCAGGCGAAGAAATTAATAGCTAAACCTGCATTTAAATGCAGAACCATACACAGTGAATCGTTGTCCCTAGTAAATTATGCCAAGAGGGTGTAAAGTTTGACAGGCCCATATATGCTGGGTTTGCCGTACTCGACCTGTCAAAGACATTCATGTATCACTTTTACTACGATGTCATGCGAGCGCGGTATGGGAGCTGTGTTGGTCTCTCCTATATGGACACTGATTTCTATATAATGGAGCTCGACTGCGCTTACATTTACAGCGACCTCGACTCTGACCAGGCTCTCATGTCAGAGTTCGACACTAGCGGCTACCCTTCCACTCATCTCTGCTATTATCCAGTCAACACCAAGGTGATAGGGAAGTTTAAGGATGAGTGCACAGGTAACGATATGGTTGAATTAGTCTGGTTGCGGGCGAAGATGTATGCGTACTGTTGCCAGCATACGGTGCTGAAACGCGATGAGTGGATACAAAGGTGCGTATTTGAAAACACGTCAACGTTTGACGATTATCGGCGCATCATTTTAACCCAGCCCAGCATGATAGTGCACGTCGGTAGTATTAGCTCGTACCACCACAAAGTTTACACCGAGCGCGTGAACAAACTAGCACTTTCGTGGATGGACGACAAGCGAAAAGTTCTGGATGATGCCATTAATACCGTCCCCTATTGACATAAGCCCTAACAAGAAAAAACAGCTCTGGGTCAGGCCTACATAGTTATGTATGTTGTCTCGGAGAGAGTGTTACTTCTCCCAGCGTGTACTGGAGAACTTACAGGCATATTCGTATTCCGCTTGTCATTTATATTGCTGAGGGGTTTTTTGGTAGCCAAATATCTAGATAAACATGCTCTAGCGCGTGCAAGTGTGTTGCAGGCTTCCCAGGTGTATTGCCTGCTGGTCTACTATAGATCGTTCAAGAGGTACGTTCCTAACATTGTCAGGTAGATTATCAGTGTGTTTCTTTCCTGCAGTATACTGCAGCCCATGCAAGACCGGATGGCTTGCCAGGTAAAAACTATTTTATTGGCCTATGCGCAGTCTGATTCAGTGTACTGTACCCTTGCATGAGTTGCAGGCTTCTCCTTGCCAGATATACTGGGTGGTAACACACTGGAGTGCATGCAAGCGCTCTCTTTCTTGCAAGGCCTTTTACCAGCACATCCTGTACATGTTTTCATTTTCTCGGAGGTATACTAGAGTACATGCAAGCTGTTGTCGCCTTGTCAGATATATCAACATTCTGGTTTTTCAGAACATGCTGTATAACATGCAAATTTTTTACTTATGAAAGTGTATGTTTGTCAACCACCGTCAGCTTGGCGTTCGTTTTGTACATTATACATTCTTGTTTACCTCATGCTAATGCTCTACATATATTGTCACTTATGTGACTACAACTTTCTCCACACGAGATATTCCTGCTAGTAATATATGTATATTGTCACGTCTGTGACTCCATCTATTTCTTGGTTCCATCCCTCCAGATGTCCTTACGAGATGTTCATCACCACCTTGGCACATATATGTAATGGCAGGCATCTCTCTTGCGACACATCTGCCCCCTCCCCTGTGAATGCGACAGCGCGAAGTTCTGCACTCTATCTACTACACTACCCAGAGAAATGTAATGCTAGAGCGTCACATTTAACTTGCCAACTATCCGTTCCATCACTGCGGCACCCTCCCCCTCATCGCAATGGGATGCAACAGCATGATGTTTTTTTACTTATGCTCTAGCCACTACATCACCATGGCCCCCAATTCGAAATGTCATCTACTCGCAACGTTCCATGGCAGGCGTTTCTCATGGGGCACATCTGCCAGTCCTCTGAGAATGCAGGAGCGTGATGTTTTAACATCCACTCTATCTACTATGCTACTGCAGCCCCCATTGAAATGGAATGCTAGAGCATGACATTTAACTTGACATCTAAGGCGTCTCTCTTGGGAAATGCATGCCCCCTCTCCCTGTGAATGCGAAAGCATGAGTTTCGCTCAACCCATTGCATCACCGCGGCACCCCGTTGCTATGGAATGCAAGAGCGTGATGTCCACCCATAGCCCCGAGGCAGGCGTTTATCTTGGGACACCTCGGTCCTCAACGACTGGGTGGCATCTTTGGGAGCCACAACCAACACGGCTGACTCCATTGCGTTGGCTTAGGGAGGCCCCATGAACAAACATGGACACCAGTTAATGAGCGAGAAAAAGTAAATTTTTGGAAATTTTTAAATATTAAGACATTTTTTTTAGCTTTTGAAAAATTTAATGACTCGTTTGAAATACTAAACCAATCTTTTAAAATATTTATTTTGAAAAATGTTTTTTTGGAAATTAATATGTTGAAACAAATTTGCCAGAATTTTGGAAATTTTTAGGAATTTTGGCAAATATTGTCACTGGCTGCCAAGATGGCCACCATTGAAGCAGAATGCAAACACATGAGGTTTGTCATTTCCTTACCAAGCTTCGGTGTCCCTGTGTCCTTGTCAAGACGCTGTGTTAGAATCAACCATTCCTAGCTACTGATTTACTTTCATCCTGTATACTTGTAGTGTCGCATGTGATTCTCTCTCTCACCCCAGCATACATCTTAATTGTTACTGCTCATGGTACTTTTGATTCAAGCAGTATACATTTTGCCATCTACATATACATAGCAATGTATGTCTTGTCTTACATATTTTGACGACTGTGACCTCCAGCATTCTTGTATTTTGTATATGATTTACTCTCATCCCAGCATATTTATAAATTGTTATTATCCATGCTAATTGTGCTTCAAACAGTATCACTCTCCCTTCTACATATATATAGCTGAATCTGCTGCCTCCAACATACTTGTGTTTCATTATATAGAGAGGAAAATAATGTTACTCTACTAACACATTAGTTCTTTTATGTATTAATGTTTCCTTTAATATAATGGTAATTATGAATAAAAAAATTAATATGTATATATATGTAGTGTATGTTTGTGGTACCTTCACTACATAGGTATGAAAGTCTCAAGTATATATTTTAGACACCTCACTATCCAACAGATAAATCATAGACATTGGAAATACATAGTTGAAAAATACATATATTGAAACAAATATACATTTAAAAATATTTATTTAAAATCATACATTTTCTCTCTCTCTCTCTCTATCTCTCTCTCTCTCTCTCTCGCTCTGCATGCTGTCTAGAAAGATAGTAAGGAGTTGCCGAAGTAGCTCCTTCCTATCCTGTATTGTTAACTTGGTCACATCAGGCAGGTTGGACATACCTCCCAGCGTTGTCACCAATGAGGACCTATCGCAGTGCTGGCAGGCAGAATCGGCGGCGGCAGGCTGCTTCTTCTGCTGGCATCTGCGTGTGGTGCGCATTGTAGTACCTCCTCCGACATAATGGCTGTAAGTATCGGCGCCCTTGCAGTTCAATTGCGTCTTGGGGTGGTGGTTATGGGCGGCAGTTGGACGTCATCGCTGGTGATGTCGATGGTAGTGGTGGCAGTTGTGGCGGGAACTGGAGGTTGTGCAGGCTTGTAGTCGGGGAGGTGCATTTTATTAGCACCATGTAGCATAGCATGAGTCACCACCTCGTCCTCACTGCATGGCAGAATAGTGTTTGTCCGTATGTGATTATGAACTACATACCTCCTCAGCATCGTACACTCAGTCATCAGCTGGCAGTGTTTGTGCGCAGTCAGATTGTGCGCTAGGAGCCAATGCACAATGCCATCACAATCTTCGCTATACGTTCTCCGCTGTCACATCTCCACTGTCGTATGTAATGGTGTTGTTACCTGGTGTCACATTGATATTGATGGCCTCTGGATGGAATGGTACTCACATCGTTGCTAGATGACTGAGGACAACTTGCTGGATATGTACACCGTATCTCTCTTCACATGTGATTTCACAACCAACACCACGCACCACTACCGCTACTTCAGAGCTTCGGCCAACAGCAGAAGAATGTGTGCAATAAGGTGACAAATACCTTGCCAACACTTGAACTTGCTGTGACATGTCAGTTCTTCTTCGATCATCGTGCTGTCTGGTGCTTCAGCATCCATTATGTACCACACACACACACATGTAGGATAATTATTCCACTTTTTATTTATATACACAGCATACCTTGGCCGATTAGGATAGAATCCATTTGCTTCTGCAGTCTTCCAGCGGGGTAGTATGTATGTAACCTGTACACTCTTCAGTCCGTCGGCATGTTGTACCAGTCTCTACATCACATAGGGCAAAGTCAACTTTCCTATTCTTATTATGCATTATGGTAATATCTTCAAATTCAGCGCATAGTGTGAGAATAATGTCCATTTGTAGGTAGCTGGCTGTTTGGTCGGAGATTAACGATGGCACATCGCTCGTAATTGTAGCAGGGTAGAATCTCGCTGTGGAAATTTACCCACACATCAAGATATCCACACATATGATTTTCGCCATCACATTAATTATGTTAGTATTTTTACTACTATATCGCGCATGTTGTACGTGATTAGTCTGTCGTGAATTACGAGGGTTATTAGGAAAGTAAGGTACTATTTCTTATTAAACATAAACCATCACAGATAAAAAAAAAAAAACCTTTTAATTTTATTCATTACATGTTTCTCTATTTTTCTACACAGTTTTTATATTTGTATAAACATTTGTCATAACGTTCTACAAACCTTTGTAAGCCTAAGTCATAGACGTCCACCGCCTGTGAGGATAACCAGTATGTAACTGCTTCTTTCACCTCGTCATCTGTGACATTCTACTTTAAAAATTGATTACCTTCATCGGTCCAAAAACTCAAGAGCACAAGCCATTCTTTTCATTTGGTGTTCCTCAGTAAGCAGCCTAAGAACACAACGTGCTCACAATTTGTGAAATTGCAAAGATTCAGAGACAATTTTGTACAAAGTTGTTCTATTCACATTCGGAAATTCAAATGCTAAAAATGAAATTGTGAATTGCCGGTCTTCGCGAATCTTTTCGTCCACTGCTTTCACCAAATCTTCTGTGATCACTGATGTTTGGCCTGATCGCGGTTCATCATGGGCATTTTCCCGTCCGTCCTTGAAAGCTCTCACCCACTTATGCACTTTGCTGTCACTCATCGCATTGGAGCCATACACTTGACTTATGTGTTAATAAACTTTCTGCTGAAAGGTTACTTTCTGTCAAAAATTTAATTAATGATCGTATTTCACAGTCGTCGAGTTTATCAACTGTTTTAAAAATTTGAACTTACACTGTAAACAGCGCAGTGCAATAATACCAATGCAAATGGGGTCGTTTGTCGAGCAAGGTGTGCCGGGAGTCGGTGCGCATGCGAGTTACAATTTTCGTGCGACACTCGAAAAGCTAAGGCGATTCGGACCTTACTTTCCGAATAACCCTCCTATTAGAGCGTATGCCTATGTGAAAGCCAGGAAAATTCTCCGAGGCGGTCATTTCAATCCTGCAGTCAACTGCAGGATTCATGGTGTGAATTGCCTCCTGTATACCTTCAGACATTAGTCGAGTCTATGCCACGTCATCTTGCGGCACTTCTGCGTGCTCGGGGGACCCTACATCGATATTAGTCAGGTGTACTAGTTTTTTTGACTCTTCAGTTTAAGATCAAATTACGAATGGTCCGCATTGATGGCATTCTGTTTGCCTGTTGGAAACACAACTATTATATAGCGTGGTTTCTAGCTCGTGAAACTTGTTTTGACATTCAAATTTATGGCCGCGGACCGTGGTACACTCGGATACATCTCTTAACTCCATGTACGAAATGCAATATCAATGTACCTTACTTTGTCTGTATATTTAAAACATTTCACAAGCTCTGACATTTTTTCAACTCGATATTTTGTATCGCAATGTCTGTGGCTTCTAGAAAAGCAACAATATCCAGGATGGCATTCACTTGCGTGTTGGCCATGGGAATAACAAACTTCTGCTTGAAATTAATAATTACATGGTTGTAGTATTTGGCGAACCCTAAGAGCAAGGCTAGCGGAATACATACTTCGAATTTGCCATTAGAATATACGGGAACTGTAAAGTACTCTTCGATCCCCCAGCCTGCCATTTTAGCTGCTGATAGTTGGTTACGCATCAATGAGAGATAGTTATTTATGCTGGCCGTGATTTCAACATCTCTCGTAACATCCACGTCACATCCATTACGCTAGTACGCGATTCTACTTATCATGTGTAATAACCCATTTATAATGATTTTCGTTGTAATGGGTAGGGCGTTGCCCAACTTTGTTAACATTTCCTGGAACCTTAAATATGAATTACACAGTATGGTGTACATATCCTTGTTTTGTACTGGTATCCGAACATCGGACGAGAGTACCTACAGACCTGGCAGATAGGGAGTGTTAGTGTGGATTTCCGCCTTGGTCATCGTGTCGTCAAAGGCTGCTGGCTCGGCTACTTTAAATATTTCCATGTCCATACTTGCTGTATATCGATATTCCCAATCTTCTAAGGAAACGAACATTTTCTGATGTTAGAGCTCTGCGTACTCACCTCGTACTGACTTCCGGTTAGATATGGTAAGTCGCTTTTATTACCTTCGTACACATTCGCTGAAATTTCAGACCCATCTTTCCTGTTATTTCCTCACCTCGGAAATTAATCAAACCGCTGTCTTAGTCTACTACAGAAATTACAAATTCCTGTACGTTCTCCCTCAATAACTGAATGTAAATGGGCGTCTTTGGTACGTCCATCAGCTTAAAGTCTGGAGGTACCATCGTGAAAAATTCGTGTAGTGTATGGCTAGGCTTGCCGTTGAGGTATGATCCGGTAACCAAATTACAGTTTATTCTTATAGCATAACGGGGAAGACGTTTACTGACAGTGTAGATTAGTGTGTTTTATTACCATTGTATTTCATGATTTCAAATCGAAGCATTGCGGTGAGTTTATAGCTTCGTGTTAACTCGATTTGTGCAGTGCAATACATCTCATGGTGTAGCATATTTGCATTACCTCGCAGCACCAGCATCACATCCAGTCCCAGCTCACGCTTAAGATACTCGCATATATCTTCAATCTCATACGAACCTGTGGGTATATACACCTCTCATCTCTTACGGTCTGCCTTCTTGACATGACGAAGTGTGCAACTTTGTTCATCTATGTTCGGTACGGAAAAGTTAGTTTGAAAGTCAATCACTGCAATGGACCACGCACAGTCCAGGTTGAGCGGGGGGAAGTGGGTGGAATGCAATTCCGAGCTATTGACGGACACGATTAGGGTTACAGACATGACTGATGCTTACATGTAGTGAGTCCTCGTTAAGTATATATCTACCTTGAATGGAAGCGCAAGCATTGGTGTCCACAGTTCCAATCTCGTGGCAGTTTCTCACCCTCATAGTTGTATAGAAATCTTGCGCCTCTCAAATATGTTTTCAGTTCCGGTGGAGCCCTTATGTTTCCATAGCTGTAAAAGTATTATACCACATCGCCATGCTTTTGAAATGCAGTCCAATGGATTCCCGTCCCGAGGCTGGTATCTAGGTTTACTATACCGCACTCGACCCGCTTCGCACATTGTGGTAGGCGGTCACACATGAAGACTCCTCATAAATTGCCTTTATTTAATGTGCGAGTAAACTTTTGTATGTCTATGTTGGTGAGTGGGTGGTTGGGCAGGAACCTTAAGATGGATTTTTTTCGCCTGACCTTCCGATGTATTTGCTTTCTCCTTCTCCCACCTACATGGTAGGGTTGAAGATACAGCCTGCTGCCACTTTTTACCTCTAGCAAGTGCCTCTGTATTCCTAATGTGTCGCATAGCCTCCGATAATTGCTTGTTCTCCTCTTTCGACGTGTTCACTGCTCTTGCAATACCACTTGCACTCCCGATAAGAATGCCGAAGATGCCTAGCACTGGTAAGATGAAGGGCAAGACATATCCTCGCTTTACCACAGCTAATTGGCGCAGTTTCCTCCTCCCACTCTTTTTTTCCTTCTTCCTTCCAAACATCAAACCCATTCCCTCTTGACTTAAGTTTTCATTATCTTGGACACACCTCAAGCAGCTAAAGGTTCGCCAAGTTTGGACTTGAGAGATCTAACTTTTGTCTTGGCTTAATATGCAAGAACGGTGTTGGCCACATGCCAATCTTCCAACTTGCATCTCGTTGGGTAGGCAATATCATGTTCTTTGCACGCTTCGTCCAACGAATTGACAGGGATGTTAACTTGCTTCAAACTCTTAGCTACTCGCATGCCGGGCCTGCAAAATTCGTAGCATGGAATGTGTGCTTCGAAAGGGTGGTTGTTGATCAGCATATTCATCATTCTATATCCACATTTGGTATTACTCTAATGGCACATTACCGTATACAAACACACATCTTTATTGATATGCCTTCGTTATACATGTTTTGGCCGACCACATCACCCGACCTTTAACTTGATTGTTCATTACTGGTGACTCACATAAGTATCTTGGTTTAGCCATTCACATACTAGTTCAATAGAGACTGTGCCACAGCCCACCATGCTTCCCGTTCGCATCAGAGTCGTCAATGATGAAAGTAATGCCTGTGAATCACGTAATGGGAAGCTACTACCTACCACCATGAGAGGTATCATAGCGGAACCGAGCCACTGTGGAAAGATGTATGTGCTTTTCAGCCTTTTGGAGGACTTCAACAGTCTTCAGTTCGAGAACATTTACCAAAAATCAAAATTAATACAACAGCCAAAGTACCTACGTCTAGCACAAATACTAGTTATGGTAAATGGTCTTCGCTATTTTTCATTTAGAGACATTGAAGAAGTCGTGCCACCAAGTGATGTTTTACCAAACTCTGTGTTTTATTCAAAGATGTGGCATGTGAGAAACATTCGACCATGCAGTACTATTTCAGAATGGGATGCCACATGACTGTGTATTCGATTAACTAATGTTAAACTTATTCACAAATGCTTAAACAACTTCTGCATAACAATGCTAATTTCTTCTTTCTATTTCACATGGATGGCCTGAAATTACGCCATGTATACTCCGATCATGTTAATACTGATATTATATTCGACAGATTTAAATACATGGTGTGAACCCCAGGGTTTCCTTGTGATAGCAAAGGATTTCCATTCTTATAAGGGAAGGTATCGCAGGAGATTCGATCAGTTCATTATTGCCAATCAGTGAACGAAGAGCCATGCTGTATCCAAGTTCGGCCATAGTGGCCTGAAGTGTGCGACGGGTAGCTGTCGTATTAAATTTAATAGCGATGGAAACTGCGGTTCCGGAGGGAAACGAGCCAAGAATCTCGGAGGACCGAAACATGATGGTGATGCCGCCAATGTACCCTTTGTCTGCAGCGTTACTTCGGAGGTGTTGCAGCCGGTGGCAGAACTGCTGGTCAACATTCATAAGACACATCTTCGCACACTGACAGCCAGCATGGTCAGGATCGCTGCTTTAGAGACGAAACTCAGCGTTTACGGTGACAAAATAGCTGGCATAGTTCATACAACCACGACTGGCGAATTTTACTCGCTGACTGAAGATGTTTGTAAACTGAGTGCTATAGGTGGGAAGCTGGCCATCGTGGAAGGACGTCTATTCGATATGAATATACTGACTACTAACATGGATTTGCGGCTTGGTACATTGATCTAGATCGTGTCTCAACTGATTGAATTTGCTTCCGACGACACACTCGAAGCTGTGGAAGGATGGCTGTTCAACAACACAAATGTCAAGATGGAAGTAACACTCGAATTTGTACATTGTATGAAAATGTTTGGAGTGTGCTGGGAAGCAAGCTCACAGCTGTGCTGTGGAGGCAAATCTCGTTGACTTAGGTGGAAGAGTTGACAACAGAGTTCTTGCTACCCTGGCAGTTAAATTGAAGGATCACCTTATTGTTCCGAACGAGGGCGCAGGCAAGCTGACTGCTTTGGAAGTCAAGTTCACTGCTGTGGAGACGAAGACCAGACAGGCTGACGTTAAGGTTTTTGCTGACCTTTCTGCTAAACTAGTCAAACACCTTAGTGTATCGAGCGAAGTATACAGCTAGGAAGTGTGAGAAACTTGGAAACGAAACTCAGCTCTGTCTTTGAAAGAATGACTATTAAACTTCGTCCTGACATGGTCGAGGAACTAGAAACTCGTGACCATACTTTGAGAACGGAACTCGGTGATATTGAAGAGCTACTATCACACAGGATTGCACATAACCTAAACGACCTGCGCAGTGATGATGAACAAATGGATGCATTGCCAGCACGTACGAGATGCGGTCATCCAGCAAATCACCACGTCCGAAGATAAAATTATGAAGCTGATCGAGCTTAGAGTCAATGCCTAAAAAATATATATATTATGAACATTCTGCTTTACTATTAGTACAATTTCCGCTACCACCAAGGATTTACAGCAAGTAATTACAATTGTGAACAATAAGTATCTACTGGCCAAGAGTGCGCGCATGGAGTACGATTCTTTCTGCATTGGAAGAGGCCTTCCGTCTGCTCACATCACGGCTGAATAATTTACAGATGCAATCCGTTCCCCTTACAGACATGAAGACTGACCCGGACTTCGAACGCGGGAGGAAGCATATGATTCTTTCGGAGGGGGAAGGGGACTGTCCTAGATGATGACGACGAGGACGATTTGTCTTTATCTACATTGAAACGTAAAAAGGACAGATCTCATTTACGAACCATGGACCTATCTTTTCGTCGATCTGAATAGTGAACCACTGAAGGGAGGAATCTACGACCAAGAGATCATGACAACGAAGTTTCGAAATGTCTATTTGTTCGAGAAGGTGTTGCGTCATCGGAGACATAAGCTTTTCATCATATGGGCTGGTTTCGATTCCAGTCACAATAGCTGAATACAGAAGTTTGGCGCTTACTGACATGTAATTTTCCTGCAAAAGATATGTGTATGTGATTGAACATGTATGTTCTATAGACACACACGATCAGATTAATGCATTTTTTTTAAGTGTAAATAAATTTATTCTTGGAAATTGTGTTGTGTACATTTTATTTCTACACAATATCCTTGCCATACGCGTGTATATTATTTTTATTTTTACCACGCTGGAGTTTTGAGGGGAACATGTGGAATCTGGCAGGAGCACACACGCATGACGTCCATGAGGCAGCTGATTTTATTTAGTCTGAGAAGGGGGGAGTGGTTCTATTGTCCTGCGGCTGCTACTCTCTCATTCATGCTACGCTACCCACTTACCTTCTGTCCAGCGAGCACTTGCGAGTGATGTGCATTGTTACTTTTTTTTAAGAATCCAGCCATCTCCATCCTGAAGATGTGTTGTATGATGATGCTTCCATTCCGAGTTGCGATGGTGGTAACAACATTATCTAAAATGCCCTCATGCACTCTACACAAACTCATATAGTTTTCGGTTTGGTGGTTGCGGTACGTGTGAGGGACTATATGCTCTGTTGCGTCGTTAAGAGGTCAGCCAGCTGCACCATGCATTCACATTTCTATTGTGTGTGATGCTGATTTAATTCGCCACTTGTTCAAGGGTAGGTCTGGCGGCTGTGCATGTGCACATTATGTAAAGGATGTCGAGCATCCTACACAAACTCTATTCAGTTAAAGGTGTCCATGGCATATGTACGCGAGGGTGGAGGGCCTTGCTGCTTTTTTTAAATGCNTGGCCTTGCTGCTTTTTTAAATGCATCTGCTCATTCTCTCTCTTCTTCCTACTCTCAGCGATTCAATCGCCTGTAATCACCGATTTGCTTGTCTGAGGCGTTGCCTAAATTCGGGCATGGTTCGTCCGGTAGCGAGGTCTTTTACTTGACATATACTTTAANGGGCCTTGCTGCTTTTTTTAAATGCATCTGCTCATTCTCTCTCTTCTTCCTACTCTCAGCGATTCAATCGCCTGTAATCACCGAATTGCTTGTCTGAGGCGTTGCCTAAATTCGGGCATGGTTCGTCCGGTAGCGAGGTCTTTTACTTGACATATACTTTAATTCAGGTGCGGACCAAGGATAGTAGAGTCATCGAAGATTTTTACAAATTAAGTAAACTGGGTTAAGCGGGAAGGTACACTCGGGTGTGCGTATGCGGTCGTTAGGCATGATAAATTTGTATTCACAAACTAAGGTATTGAACATTCTGTTTGTGATGAGGCTCGAAGTGGTAGTCTGCCAGTTTCCTTATATCAGAAAACCAAGGTGGAATAGCAGAGCATGAGATTCGTCCCTGCTAGAACGCCCTACCAGGAGGTTGGGTGAAATGATGCTAGAAGTGATATGAGACAACCAGCGTGGAACACTAGAGCATGAGACTTGAACCTACTATGATGCCACTGCTAGGATGCCAAGTGAAAGGATGTCAGAAGAAATATGAGAAAACTGAGGTGGAATGATAGCCTGGTGCTCTGGCAGGGACGAAGCGATGTGCATGATGTGTGTCGGGGCCTCCTGTCAGGGACACACTTGGCTACATACTACCAGAAGGAATATGAAAAAACCAAGCTATATAATGCAAGAGAGAAAATAAAGGAGGCCAGAAGGAATATGAGAGAACCAAAGGATTGAATGCAAGAGATAAAAAGGAAGGAATTAGAAAATTTAATCAAAATGTAAGAGCATCAACAAACATGGTATTCGAATTCGGGGGGACTCGGAGAAAACTCCTTCGCTTGGAATGCAAGACCATGAATTAGGGAACAATATGGCGAGAGAAAGGAAGGAATAAACGACCATGCTAAATCAAAAACAGAATACTGGAGCATGAACAAACAATAAAACAGGATTTTGGAAGACTCGGAGAAAACCCCCTCACTTGGAATGTAAGAGCGTCCAGTAGGGACCAAAATTGCGATAGCAAGGAAAGAGATTATAATCTAATTCAGGAGCACTCTGAGAAAACCACAGGAATGNTAGGGACCAAAATTGCGATAGCAAGGAAAGAGATTATAATCTAATTCAGGAGCACTCTGAGAAAACCACAGGAATGCAAGAATATGAATTAGGGAACAAGATGGCTGCTACTGGCCAGGAATGACTAAGCAGGAATGATGCTACTGGCTGGGNCAAGAATATGAATTAGGGAACAAGATGGCTGCTACTGGCCAGGAATGACTAAGCAGGAATGATGCTACTGGCTGGGAAAATGGCCAACGTTGGCCACTAATGACAGAGCAGGAGGTCGACTCGTCATGTCATCCAAGATGGCCGTGGCTCGTCCCCTCGTACCCAGCCCCACACCCTTGCAACAGAACCTAATATTTATAACTACTCTCGTCAAAAGGCAAAGCAGTGTACATCCTGTATACGAAAAATATATCGCCAAAAGACAAAACTGTATAGAAGCATTAATCTTCTACGCGAAAAATACCTCGTTGAAAGACAATGCAGCATATATGCATAAATATTGTACACAAAAAATACCTCGGCAAAAGGCAAATAAGTGTATATACAATATATTCTGTACACAAAAAATACTTTAGCAAAAGGTAATGCAGTGTAGACACAACAAACAATCCTGTATACGAAAATACCTCGCCAAAAAGCAAAGCAGTATAAAAGCACGAATCTCGTCCAAAAAAAGTGAATACAAAAGCAAAGAACCTGGATAGGTTAAAAGTACACCTGACAAGATAAGTATTCCCCTTGCATGAGCTAGAGTATGATCCAGCAATTTTTCCAGAATTTAAGATAAGTGGGTGACTTGCCTGACAGGATAAATAATACTTATCTTGGATGGGCTGTAGTGTATCGCTGTATATGGTGATTATATATATATACATACATATATAAATACATATATATTTATATTTATATACGCATTTAGCCATTGTATCCATAAGGAAGTTCGTGGATGCAGTCTTCCTGAAGTTACCTCTAATCAACCATCCATGTGAGGGACATCTTCTTATGCACTCGGAATACGTACAATTCTTGCTTGTGCAATCTTATATAGCGGACATTAACTCTCATTGTGAAGTGCTGCTCCAGAAAATACATGAAACCTTCTAAATTATTTACATTTTTTACAATGCATTTTTAATACCTTTCGCTGTTTTTGTTACTTTTTCTTTGCATCCATATGAATATAATTTTTANTTTTTTACAATGCATTTTTAATACCTTTCGCTGTTTTTGTTACTTTTTCTTTGCATCCATATGAATATAATTTTTAATATAGCTATACGAATTTAGTCATGATGTCCCCGCCGCATTCCTCTTTGAAATTTCCAATCCGTTTATTGTTAACTAGCGAGTAAAACGAGGACAATGAATCCTGTATGAAGAGGCTTATAAAATATTATGAGTTAGTGCTGCNTTGTTAACTAGCGAGTAAAACGAGGACAATGAATCCTGTATGAAGAGGCTTATAAAATATTATGAGTTAGTGCTGCAGATGTACTTGGGAAAGAGATTTACCGGAAATGTCACAGTCTAGGAATATTTCCTTTCGCTACCAGTTTTATAAGGCGCATTTCACTGCACACTATCACTAATTTTTGTCGCTTCGGTTACCTTCCATTAATTTACCGAAAGTAGCATTATTAGTTAATTTAAAACATTCCTTCTCGAGCTCGTTGGTCTGTCGCTTCGCAGTGTTAAGTTCGATGTATGGTTTCAGCCAGGGACTTTGCTTGATTTCCAGTACACGATAAATTTTTGCGATTCTCAATCCATGAGCCAGCGTCTGTTTCAAGTTGCGGTAGTTGACAATATAGCTTTGTTTTTCTTTGAGAGTCATCATTAGTTTTAAATTCTTGGAGCTGTTGGGACACTGGTTAACTGTAGGTTTTTGTGGTCTTCATGCAGGGCTGTGGGGTACTCGATGTCGATCTCTAGGTGGTACCATATTGTGGCATACTCGTGATATATATGTTGGTTTCGACAAATTTGAAGTCAGGTATTGGCAACGTCTATGACATTGCCCAGCCGTACAAGTTGTTGGCAACGGTGTATTGCAAAAATGTGGTGGGCTTGATGGGGTCATATAGCTCGCGTGCATAGATGTTATTCGCCACCGCATCTCACATTATGCACTGAGCCAAGCCGCCGCGAATTACATTTTCAATAAATATGTGCATGTCGTAATCTGTGAGTAGCTGCATATTTACCCCGTCATTTTTATCAATGCGTCGAATGTTATAGCTGCGCTGACAAGGTGTGCACAGTCTAGCTCGTATGTCGCAAAACATGTCTCTGAAATTCTCAAATACGTCTGCCAGGATGAGCATGTCCGTCTTAAGATATAAATCACTGTATTCCCCTAATGTACTACAATTAAATTCTGGCCAGTCGATCTGCGCATGCGCATAATCGTCCTCTGTTATTCAAGTATCTGTCAGCCTGTTTATAATTCCTCTTTCGGGAACATCTGCGGCTCATCCAACTTTTGCTAGCTGTCAACATAATCATATGGAAATACTCATTTAAATTTTAATAGTGGCAGTTATTTGGCACTAAAAATTTTGGCAGTTTTCTTAAATTTATTCTGGGGGAATAATTCAGCGAGGATGCCAGACTACGAGCCATACAACGAAATGTATCGACAAACTGGAAGGAAAATCTATAGCCCAGCTTCTTTAAAAATGTAATACATTTTTCTTGTATATGNGAAATGTATCGACAAACTGGAAGGAAAATCTATAGCCCAGCTTCTTTAAAAATGTAATACATTTTTCTTGTATATGTGGAATAATATATATTTGTAGCGTGCTTCACCCTAGCTGCTTGATGATAAAATTTTCATCGTACGACAGAATATGGAAAAACGCTAAGAATGGGGCGGCGGCGAACTAGGGTACACTCGTTAAATGCAACTCCAAAATAATGACTGGTGAAATGATTGCGGTCCCTCACGTTATCGTTTTTTTGAGTGAATTCGGTGGCACAATAACAGNAATATAATGACTGGTGAAATGATTGCGGTCCCTCACGTTATCGTTTTTTTGAGTGAATTCGGTGGCACAATAACAGCATGTCGTGGTGTGTGTGCACCTGTCATGTTCGGCTGGAGTGAGTGGCTCTATATTCTTTGAGGTGACATATATTTCTTTCTCGTTTTATCCTAATATCTACGATACTGTCCATAAATTATTTTTCCGGCACCACGTCCCCTGTTCACTATAGGATCTGTAGTCAATGTGGAGGTATTGTCTGCAGGAATTACATTATTTTCGACTTTTACATAGGTAAACAAAGCGTGTACTTAGGTAATTTTACTAAGAATAAGTTTATGAACGGCTGGGGTCCGGTTCACAGTTGTGAATTGCCTTGAGAATAGCCTCGGAATCTGCAAACACAACGATGGGCAGTTTGTCCGCCAAATGAATAGTTAGAATTTTAAGAACGGGCGGCCTACCATCTTGCCCTGTCTGAGACATATCGGCGCGCACTGGAGCCTTTTCGTTTCAGTGTGTAAGGAGGCAATATTCTTAAATTTTCGGGACCGGGACACGTGTTTCAATTTCCTTCGTTTTTCTTTAGCTTTGGAAAGCTTCGTAATAATTTTATCGGGTTTGAAAGTTAAAGCCGTGGTGGCTCGTTTCCCATGATAGTTTGTTTATCCGGCAGACGTGTGCTATTGTAGGTTATCGGGCGGATGTTTGCTGTTTACGTTTATCAGGAGTCCGGTTATCGTTTCGTTTCGTTTCAAACATCGTGGTTTTCAGTATTTGTGAAGCGTCAGCATTATTTAGAAACTTTCAGGCTGCGTCGTACAAATTTTGTAGTACAAGAAGTTCGTTTCGGTTGCCGGCGTTGGCAGTTTTAGTTCCTGCGGCGCAGTTAAGATAACGAGCTGAAAGTACGTGGCCAGGCCCTTATCTCTGAACAGGGGGTGAGAGGCAGGACAAAAATACGCGTGAGTCTGTCGCCCTAGAGATCAGTCACTTCAAGTAAGTCTGCGGCGAGGGCAGGTCAGTGTAAGTCACTTCAGGTCGAGCAGTGCTTCAGGTCAGTCTACACTCAAGAATGGTCGTCTAGGCCTCGTCAGGTGTGACGAGAACCCCCACATCGGCAACTAAACTTTGTTATTTTATGTATCTGCCGGTGTGGGAGGTAGCAGGAGTTATTATTTCTTCGGGCCAGTTTTTATAACAAGGATTAATTTGTAAGTAAACGACTGTGGCGCTGTTTCTGCACTTGTATGGTGATATGTGAAAGTTCGTACTCTGCATGCTGGAACTTCGTCTGTGAACTGTCTCACTAAATGTTAAATAAACATGTATAACAACTACTCTGGAACTTATTTCTTTACTAAACGGCGTAATTTTTACTAAGTTTCGGGTTCCACCTTTGAGCTAGTCGTGGCAACGTAACATCGGCAGTGTAAACTCCGCGGCCTAACGTTACAAGTGTTTGGAATACTGATCCAAACACTGCTGGCCCATCAAGCCAGATACTCGCGGCCGCTCGTCAAAATACGTAAAACACATTTCGCATATATGTATTTTGTAGTCGTGAGTCGTCAGCTGCGATCGTACAAATCGTTCAAAGTTCTTGATATACGTGTAATGGGAACTTTTGTCTTCGATGGTGAGGAGGAGGTCACAGTGGTTATCTTTTTCGTCTATGCCAATAGGTAGTGGCACTATTTTGTCCTTTTCGCTCAGACAACACACGTTTCCAGACACTCCAGTGTTATTCTTTTGAAATAGTTTAATTTGAGGTAGCGGGGTTGGGTACTTGATACCTGTAAAATAAAATTTTATTTCTAAGGNTTCTTTTGAAATAGTTTAATTTGAGGTAGCGGGGTTGGGTACTTGATACCTGTAAAATAAAATTTTATTTCTAAGGCTTCATACCCCCGATATACTCGTTCAGAATGTTTGCCTTCAACGAAATTTGCCAAAATCCCCCACTTGAAACACATATAGTCCTCACTAATATGTGGATTTATTATTGCGCGCTTGTTCTTGATCGATTCAGGCAACTTAATGTATGACGATACTATAAGTGCGTCCAATTTATTTATGTGGATCTGTGTGTGGTTGACTGCCGANTTCTTTTGAAATAGTTTAATTTGAGGTAGCGGGGTTGGGTACTTGATACCTGTAAAATAAAATTTTATTTCTAAGACTTCATACCCCCGATATACTCGTTCAGAATGTTTGCCTTCAACGAAATTTGCCAAAATCCCCCACTTGAAACACATATAGTCCTCACTAATATGTGGATTTATTATTGCGCGCTTGTTCTTGATCGATACAGGCAACTTAATGTATGACGATACTATAAGTGCGTCCAATTTATTTATGTGGATCTGTGTGTGGTTGACTGCCGANCAGGCAACTTAATGTATGACGATACTATAAGTGCGTCCAATTTATTTATGTGGATCTGTGTGTGGTTGACTGCCGACAAAGTAAACACCGATCCCCTTTCTTTATATTGTGTTTCTTCAGTACATATTTTCTCGATGCTAGCTGCCACAGCATCTTCGATATCGCTAACCTCGTATGTTGGAATACTTTTCATCTTGAATGCCCTCTTATCTCACCCGTCATTGAATATCTCCGGTTTTACATAATCACACTTTAGCCAGAATTCTAATTAATGTGATCATTGATTTCGTACTTCTTCTTTCGCTGACTAATTATAATTTGCTTGCCCACTCGTATTTTCGTATATGTTAGATCTTAAATTCTTTCTAAAAGCAGTCTCTGCTTTCACGAACCCGTGAGCCGTAAGCTGACGTGCTCCGACAACAATCCTCAGCCTTGCTGCGACTTTTATAGGCTGCGCAGTGAGTCGTGGGCTCTTAGCAGGTAGAGCAGCAGTAGGCCCATTGCATTTCCTTATGTACGTCGTGAGATTGTCGGCACTGTAAACCCTCTACCACATTCTATATACATTAAAGTTTTTTTTTTTGTTTTAATGGCACCCTGCCTGGTGTCTTCGTGCCTTGCTTAAATTTGTGAAGGTGACACTACAAAATTTACATTGTGTTTTTTCCCCTTGCTGAATATTGCTCTTGCATGTCCTAAAATGTTTCTCGAAATTATCCTTGCGACTTATCGTTTCACCACAACGATCGCAAACATTGTTTTCCCCCTCCAGGAGATTATGAGGACTCTGGCGCTCATGGCGCAGCCCTTTTCTGCGGAGACTTAAAAAAGAGAGTTCGCAGAAACGACAAAATATTTCTGGCAGTGACAACATTCTCACCTGAAAAGAAGATGATGAAATAGTGGAAGGAAGAGGCGGCACCCGACTGCCGGACATATCGTCTCGATTCACCTGGGACGAAACCTGAAACACAAATATTTGTAAATAGTAAACATGCCAAATAATAGTATGAAAAAATGTAGCTCTGAATAAAGAAATGATAATTGTGTGAGAATAGGGAGTACCCCGGTATAACATGCTGTACATGAAAGGCAACGCTCTCGAAGATCACTTTTTACAGCAATGTCACAGTGACAACGACGAGAAAGGATAAGCGATAATATACATATTTTTAATGAAATATCCAGAAAAATCTGCTGTGTATTGCTAATGCATGTCACATGACGAGATAAACTAGGATTGGACCTGACAGGTATCGACCCTGGACGTTAGTAACGGTTGGCCCGGAGTCTAGCTGCTGCGTTCCCTCGGGAAAAAACAGAGTGGTTGTTGTGTGACAGTATGGAATTAATTTTTTTTATATGAAACAATTTTTGACATTTTTTAAAAGACACTAAACGAATAAAGCTGACAAAATTGTATTTAAACAGCGATGCTGATGAGGTAATGGTGTGTTAAATGAGGATAGTAATGGTTATGCAAGCAAGTTAATATAGCTCTAATGGGAGTACAAAAAATTAGTCATGCGATGTGTTGTACCTACCAACATTGTCGAAAACGATGTAGTTTTATGATGTGAACTGGAAAATGGTATCCCGTTTACTGCAGCTCACCGGTGCTCGCTTATATAATCGTAGCACGATGGCGTATGGGAAATGTAAGCAAACAGTAACGATACTCATTAATAATCTGAGCTAACATTTTGAAAGGGAAAAAAATAAACGACATTTATGCATTCATGTCATTGTCATTGCCTGCAATGCAGACGATGATTCTGTGCACTGGGGAGGATGCAGGAGCACCACGACAACAGCTCACGGAACGGTGGCTCGACGTGAACGAATATGTCGGTGTGCATGAGGTTCTCGGCTAGCGGAACAGACCGAGCAGCTCGGCGCTAGGATAACGCCCGTGACATATTCTGTAAACAGAGCAAACAAAATAAAAGTTTTACCGAGGACACAGTGAGGGCTAAAGTCAGGTTCTGCGCCAGCCATGTTTTAAGGGCGGTTTGTACTGACATTAAATGGTAATTAGTTATACTCGTCACGAAAAAAAATATCCGGAAGTGATCCCGCCCGGACTCTAACATTCTACGTATTTGGTGGGCAGTGCACACTCTAGCCGCTGCACGGCTTTAACTACAGTTTATTAAGCGGTCGTCAAGGGCTACGTACAGACATCATGTCTAAAATACTCTATCATATAACTAAAAAAATGGTTTAGTTATATACTGTAAGCTAATAAGTTGAGATTATAAACAAAAAAATCTCACAACGCAGGAGTTTCGAACCACAATTATTTTTATAGTTAGAGTTAAAAATATTTCTCATGTCTTACTAGTTGCGTTGTAAAATATTATTTCCACATTTTGTCAGTATTTTTTCCCGTGAATAAATTTCTGCAGGTCTAATGCAATATCATTAATAGTATATTAAGGAGCCCGCCTACCTGATGCTTGAACTGTGTTCAAAACTAAGTTATCATGTCGCATTTAATCCTCTGTCACTTCATGTTATGGATTAGTTCTCCATTTTGTATCTATGAAAATAGGATAATTAATATATATATATATATATATATAAGAACTTTCTTGCGCAGTTTCCTTAAGCGAAAGTAAAAACCTACAAACTACCTTTTTTATGACAGATTGCACTTATGTAAATTCGTTTTGGTTTTTTTTTCATGTAATTACACTTTATGGAAGCTCAATAACAGAAACATTTGTATTTTTTTCTAATTTATTTTGTAAAAACGAGTTTACATCACAATTTGAGGCAAACACGAACTTTTACTCATAAATATAAATAATTTCTTTATTTACTGTCAGCATAAACGTAACCTCTTTAGAACATCAGCGCACATTGCTAAAGCCTCCCTTAAGAAATCCCGTTTTGTTCCTAGCCTCGGTACAATAAATCTTAACTAGGTTAGGCTTTGTTTGTACGGGGCGGAGGAATATCGTGAAAGTACAACTTTAGCAGGCCTTCATTAAAAAGTTGTGTGCAACCGTGAATGCGCATTGATTGTGGGGGAAATAAACTTACCTTTGAGGAGGTGAGGAGTGTGGAGTCATTCTCGTATTTCACTACGTCCACGCAGAGGCTCGTGACGCGGGTCCTTTGGCAGCGGCTCGCTGCGCGGACATTGTCTCAAAAGGAATCCCCCTACCTCCCACGACCCAACTAGCGGCGTAGGACCCCCTCCTCGCAAATGCCGTGATAAGACATGCACAAGCTCTGCGGATGGCGTGCAAGGCCTCGGTGCCTGACTGTAGTCTCCTGCTGCCTGCCTGCTCACGTTTTTTTTCTACGAGAATTAAAACTTAGAAGGTACTTACACTCTGTAATGTAGAATAATGTGGACGGATGCAAAAATTGCGGACGAAACACATAGATTTTACGTCGCAGATAGCACAATGACTAAAGATGGCGGACCCCGGAGATAATGGCCTTTTATACAAGTGTTACTTCTTCCATCCGCAGGCTTTCAGCCATAGTAGGGTGCAGAACGTCTCCCAAGCTTAGGGTAAATTTTGCATTTTCCCCTCACCATCACAGCCCGCCACAACCAACCCTCATCATCCCGCCCCTCCTCCTTTCGAAAACTCCTTGGTGACACATGCCTGTCCTAGGTCAAGGTGGTACTCCCCTACTCTCCTTCTTCCTCATCAATCCCTCCCGCCTAAATCACAAGATTCTCGAACTCTCCCTACCCTCGACAGCTCTGCTGCGTAGTGCTGTGCTATTCTGTAATTGTATCGCACCGTGGGACGGGTGCCACTTGCAGTTCTCAAATGCTTGCAGCCGCGCGCTTCGGACACAGCGCGGCAAGGCAAATAGCCTTCACTATGTAATGCTATCAGAAAAATACCTGCTCAAATCAGTTGCTTGTAAGAATTCAGATGATGTTAAATCACTTCTGTTTTTATGGTGAAAAAAAAACTGTAAACATAAACACGTAAAATGTTTGGTTTTTTCCTGGGAATATGTTTTTAACATATTATTATCTGCGGTGGCGCGCTCTCTCGCAATTTATGTTATTCTACGCAATTGGGAAATTATCGTTAGAAATCACTAAAGGTTTACAAACGATATCTTTTATGAAATTATTATTTTTACTAACATAATTTTTTTATTAAATATTTTTTAGGATTACGTATGGTTTGCAAGGGTTGGTGGTAAGTTTCCCCTTGCTAGGGTGGTTAGTTAGGGGACGTTTGGTGAAGGAAGAGGGAGGGGTCATCCAACATAGCTGTCCCATGCCGCCTCGTCAAGCGAGGAGGGTGGTGGCTCCGGGCTCCGTACTCCTTGAATCCTGTCCTAAAGTCGGCCAAACCTATATACTCGAGACTCACCACCTTGGTTCGAAAATACATGACTACAGCGCGAAGTTGGCCGTTAAGTTGCGAGGGTCATTAAAAGTACGTAGGTTTTTACAAACCGTTACGTTATTAGTGTCAGACACAAATTCTCCAAACAAAACTGAGGAAGTGCATGTAATCAATAATAAAATATATATTGGAAACCCAAGTTCTCTGTAAGGAGCCTAGCTCTACTATCTCCAATAAATTGTTTCTCTTTTATGAGATGTTATTTGAGGCGTCCTAAATTGTAAGATATATTCTAAATGATTTCAATGGGAATATTTATTAGGGGCGTTCTTCTTCTTCGGTGGAGGACAGTTGTATCATTATCGATGTTTACTGGTCGTGCGGGCACTGTGGACGCCCTCACGTCGCGTCGATTTCCATGTCACAGCCTCTCTCCTGACGCAATCTGTGGGGCATCCACGCTGCCTGTTACGTTGCGAAGAACCACCAGTGGCCTCAAAGAATTTTCTTAATGTTCTAGATACTCTTTTTAATGGCGTTTGCATTAAATAGTCGTGACTATCTGCTTACGCGTTGAGAAGACTGAGAGACTCTTATAGACATAGTTTACCGGAAACTATTTTTCTGCTAGGGTGGAAGGGAGGTTTAGCTAGTTAATTTGTATAATAGTCAAAATCAGTGGGCTTTTTTATAATGAGGTTTATATTCGAGCAGAGGGGAATCGTTTTTTTTTTGNTGTATAATAGTCAAAATCAGTGGGCTTTTTTATAATGAGGTTTATATTCGAGCAGAGGGGAATCGTTTTTTTTTTGGTGAACTTTTAATATTTTCAAATTTTAATACTCTCAAATTGTATATGGCCTTCGTGGTCTCATATNTTTTTTTTTTGGTGAACTTTTAATATTTTCAAATTTTAATACTCTCAAATTGTATATGGCCTTCGTGGTCTCATATTTTTAATTAAGAGTGTGACTCGACACTTCTCTCACCTATGACTTACAGGCTGCATGCGGGGTCAACACAAAGTCGTACTCGGGTTTAATTTACGCACACTTACGTTTATTTGGTAAACACAGGTCACTGTTACACATACGAGACCTATCCCCTTTTCCTATCTGTCTGAACTGCTGGGTTAATTCTAACGCGTTCTACAGACGTTCTGGCGAAAGGCTTGTGTTGGGGGGGAAGGTTCTTGGCGGGTTGCTGTGTTTACCTCTGTGTTGGCTGTGGTGCGTTGTCCTCTCTCTCTCTCTCTCTCTCTCTCTCTCTCTCTCGGGTTGGTGTCCTGGTGTATCTCTTCGGCTTCTGGCGGGAAGTCCGGGCTCGTATCCCGGGATGTGTAGTCTCTCGCTCTCTGGTTCCACCTCCACTCGCGTCCCGTCACTCTCCCGATCATAACTCGTACATCACTGCCCGGTACTCGCTTTGTCTTCCCTATATATAGTTTTCTCGTGGTACTTCCCCTGAAGCCCGGTGGTTTCCCTAATTCTGCGGGGTGATGAGGAAGGGGGGGTGGGCGCGTGCTGTGCTTCCCCGGCTCGGGTGTTTCCTTTGCTCGTTACTGTCCTCGGGGTGAGAGGTGGTGGGTGTGGCGCGGGGAACCCTAGGGTCATTACCTCAGGTTTGTCCCCTGCGCGGGTATCTAGCGTCGTGACTAATCTAAGTATGAGCGATTCGCGTCAAGTGTAATATCTGTATAAAAACTTTCACAAAAATTTTCTGAAATAATTTATAATCGTGCTTCCCGACGGTTTATTTTAGTTTAGACTCTGCTGCTAAAGTTATATGAAGTTCAAAATAATTTGTACTGTAGGAAGGAGAGATAGAGTGTCTGCCATATATGTCAGGAGGTCTCTGGGACAACGTTTTACATTTAACAATAAGAGCTACTGTTTTACTTTTACTGCGATAATGAACTTGATTTCAAATTTTTAAGAAACGAAATTATAAAATATGTTGTTATTAAAGATAATTGCATTTTTTGTTTCATGTGTCATAAAAATATTGTACGCGACGTCATTATTTTGAAGTCTCTCACCTGAGACGCAAATGGAATATTGTGAATTACTTGTTACCTTCTCAAAATATGTGAAAAGTTAAGAAATACTTTCGGAAGTTGAGAATTGAACAATAAGTCCATTTCTACGAAAATTATTTGTTAATTTTTGGGAAGCGTTAAAACATAATACATTGTTTAAATACATTATAATCATTTAAAAAATAACTTCTCAATAGGTACACTTTGGTAATACAATTTTTCTTGATAAAAGCTGAAAATCGCCCATTTGAACAAATTGCACATGTTACAGACGGGCAATAATATAAACAGTTTTTATGGGATAAAGAGGTTTCTCAGGTATCATATTTAACTTCCATATCATTTTTATTTAGCCATTCGCTGTTGTGTGGGGCAGAAACTCCTCCCTTTTTTTCTCCAAGCATGCGAAGTTACGGGTACTTAAAAATTAAGCGTCGGTGAGTCACAGATATATATATATATANTTTTTTTCTCCAAGCATGCGAAGTTACGGGTACTTAAAAATTAAGCGTCGGTGAGTCACAGATATATATATATATAAGCTGTTCCAGTAGTGTATCATCCTCCCATAAAAGTAGAATGTTTGAAGTGGTGTAAAAAANATATATATATATATAAGCTGTTCCAGTAGTGTATCATCCTCCCATAAAAGTAGAATGTTTGAAGTGGTGTAAAAAAAAAATAATTGTGCGAAATGTTTAGCGATAAACAACTGACTGAAGCAGGGATGTGCATCGATTCGTATAGCTTGATGCGACGCTAGCGTGAACGCTCAACTGTGTGTAACGTGAGCCCTTGTGTTTTACTTTCAAGGATTGGTATATATAAACACGCCGAGCTATCTACAGGAGACAATGGCTTCACCACGAGACATGTCAGTTGGAGTGAACTTACTTGCTTTCCTTCATAAACAAACATCGCAAGCACGTTGTAAGAAGCTGTCACTTAACTATTCAAGTCCTCGAAAATAAAACCGTTCTGAAACATGCGCCAATCTCTGAATCATGTTTTATCCGTCCTGAATCATCATGGTCGTAAATGTATCTTTCCAGAAGTCATCCTTGCTATATAAAAAATTCAAACTACTGAAAAGAATCCGACTGCATAATGTAACGTGCCTTTGATTCCACTGTTTCACACTCCCACATATCGCATGAAACATTCCTCAGGTTGGTGAGACTAAATATGTCTCCCGTTCGTATATGGTAGCTGGCTTCGCATAGCGCAAGCCTGCTGCTAACATGCGAACAATTTTCAGACACTAGGACATTACNCGTATATGGTAGCTGGCTTCGCATAGCGCAAGCCTGCTGCTAACATGCGAACAATTTTCAGACACTAGGACATTACTCAAGGATGCTTAACAACTGAAAATATTCTGACTTCTAACTGCCTGTGTCAGAATCGTAGGAGACTGTGTTTTACCTTACGTTTTCCTAACAATTTTCCAACAATTATTTTGAGAGGTTATAGAAATCGTAACATTGTCAAGTATGAGAATTTTTAAACATGTGGAAAAGTTATAAAACAAAACACGAGATAATATACGAAATGTGTTACGCTATCTATCTTTGTTACCTTCGTGGGATATCAAAACAATAAATACACCGAGAAAATGGTTGTGTTGAATTACACAAAATTAGATTGATGCAACCAAATTAATTATTTATACAGAATAAATAAAATATTTTGTTGATGAAAACAAAATATTTTGTTAGTCTTGTTTGGTTTTCCCGTAAGATTAAGTTGGTGCAAATCAAGATTCGGTTGGTTCTACGTACATGAAATATTTTAGGTTATAATAAAAAAAATTAATTCCCAGGTAAGATCAGAACCCCGATCGTTTGCGTTTTGTTTATTTAAGAATGTATTTTATTACATTAATAAAACTAATTTTGTGGCTTTTCAAGTTTTGTTTATTTAAAAAAAAAAACACTTTTCCAGGACTGCAAAATATACACGCTGAATCACCTAAAATTTGCAAAGCAAATATTTCGGAATTGCAAGGTGGTACTGATGCGCTGGTTTTACAGAAGTGAAGTTAAGACCAGGGTTCATAATTTCAACGTAGATACAGATTTTAATAATTATTGGAAGGTTTGTTTCTAGAAAAAAAGTTACATTATTTTTAATGGATTAACATATTTACATTAAGGGAATAAAAAAAAGGGGAAATTTGAAAGTCAATAAAATTTTTAGAAGTTTCTGGTTAAGTCTACGTGCTATCGTAATATGACCGTTTATAATGCNAGAAAATTTGAAAGTCAATAAAATTTTTAGAAGTTTCTGGTTAAGTCTACGTGCTATCGTAATATGACCGTTTATAATGCCTACAGTTGTTTGCTCCATTTACCTAGTTAGTTAGTAGGCTACGATGTCCGTATATTTGTATTGATTCTGTTTCCTTCACACTAACTCCATTGGGACCTGCTTACCAGTACTTTGAGTTAGTTCATACTATCTTGACGTAGGAAGTGCTTGAAGATAGTATTTACTAATGGTGAAAAAGCCGACATGCTGTATAGATGGTGTAGGAAGAATGATGCTCGTTCTTGTAATGTGTACGCGGAACGATATCCCGATAGACGTCAAACATCTCAACAATTACTTGCGAACCTCTTTAACCAATTACGGGAAACTGGAAGTTTATAACCTCGAAAACGTAACAGAAACAAGCGAATGACCGGAGAAGAGGTTGAAATAAATGTTCCAGCTGCTGTTTCTGTAAACCCGCAAGTTTGCTCCCGTGCAATCGCAAGATGAAGTGGCAAGACTCAGGCAAGTGTACTCCGCATTCTGTACCGTTGTAAATTCCATGTCAAGTCTCTCTCCAACAAGAGCTTCTTGGAAACGATTTTAAGTAGAATGTTGACATTTGTACCTGGGCATTAAGAGAGGATGCACCAGATTTGCCATGTTATTTTTGTAGTGCATCGTTTACAAATCATGACCAATTCAACATTAAAGAAATGCACTATTGTTAAATAAATAATTCCCATTGGCTGTGCCAAGTGGTGTTGAATAGTGAACCATCGTCTCATATGCCATTTTTTATAGAAGGAAGATTGGATTACCAAAAGCATGTGGACCTCATTGCAGGTGAATATCCACTCATATTTTAAGAGCTTCCACAGCAGACTAGGAGGATGACATGATGTAAGCAGGAAGGTTGTCTAGCGCGTACTGCCAGACGTTCTACAGCTTGTCTTCACCGATTATTCAAAAATCGTTGGATTGGATGGGAGGGACCTGTAGGTTGACCTGCCCGCTCACCAGACTTAATTCCTTTAGATGGTTTTCTGTGTGGAACGCTAAAAGACACTTTTTACAAGGACATGCAGACTACACCAGAAGATATGAAACAAAGTATTACACTTGCCTGTTCTGAAATATTTGCTGAAATTATACATCATATGCAGCAATCTTTACATGACCGACTGGAAGCTTGTATTGTATCTCGTGGTCTTTATTTTGAACACAACGTGTGAAGGACAGTTTTCTATTTCTTCTTCAGAATTCACAGAATTTGGTTATTACTTTTCTGTGTTTCTTAAGAGAGTGCTGATACATGGTACAGGAAAACCAAGATGTAATTAGTGTTTTCTTGCATACTCAAAAAAAAAAAAAAAAAAACACACACCATAACAGAAAAGTAAACATAAGAATATCATAGCCAAGTAACGAAGAAATTAAATATAGTATACCTATGTGGGAATTTAAAACTGCCATATTACGAGACAGGACGTAAACTGTTTGCACTATAATCCTGCAAAAACACCATCGAAATTCAAATTTTCTAAAATTTTATTGTTTTTAATGTGAATACGGATTTTTAAATTTAACAATGAATGTAATTTCTTTCAAGATATACCCACTCTAATAATTATTGAATTATATGCCTTGGGTGCAATTATGAGCCCATTTATAAACTTCACTTCTGTGAAACCAGCACATCAATAGCAGTTTCAATTTCATTAATATTTGGGTAACACCTTTTAGGCGATTCACGCGGTATATTTCGACTTATGAGAATAAGTATTTCATTGTCTGCAAGAAACATTTCTTTCCGGATAGATACTAGTGACAGGTTTTAAGGCCCGAAGGCCAGCACACCCTCCATCCTCCCGCACTGCAACTGTAATCGGATGAGTAAGACAGTGCACGACACTTTCTCCTCTTGGTCTCTTCGGGCCATTCACATTTCTTGATGCCGTTACTCGGTTTATCTACCGGTTTTCTCTTAAAACCTGTCCTCCTCGCCAATCAGAAATACTCCGACTTACTTTTTGTGAAGCCTTTACCTGAGTACCTCTTTATGGGTCATCAGAAATTTGGTCTCTTTGCCAAATATCGTACTCTTCTAATCTTTTGCCAATTCTTGTGGCGAATTTGTTCCAAAGTTTGTTTAGAACTTTGTTCGTTAGTACATTTCCCAGATCTAAGTGAATGCCCTTTTCTTCCATTTCGACTTCCAGCCAGTTCCTGATGTCTTCGGTCTTCAGACATTCCATGATCACGTGCTGGACTGTATCGTCGACTCCACATACGTCACACAGTGAAGATCCCACGAGCCCGAAGCCATGCAACTTTGCTTTGAAGTTTCCATGACCAGTGTACAGTTGCATACTGTAATGGTTTATGGATATCCATTTACAGTTCATTCTAGTTCTTATGCAAGGGATCAACTCATAAGTATACCGGCCCTTCTCCGATATATCCCATCTGTGCTGCCACTGGTCCATGATTCCCTCCATTAGCATGTCCTTTGATTCTTTGCTTAGCCCCGCGACTCGAGATCTCTCCACCGTGAGACCCCTGTACTTAACCAATAGGTCGATTGGCAGTACTCCAACCAATACTGGGAGCGACTCGTTAGGAACTGTTATATACGCCTTTGCAACGGTCAGCAGTGCCGCCCTCTGAGCACTGATGAGCCTCCTTTTGTGCTGAGTCAGTTCAGCTCTGTGGAACCACATCACAGCGCCGTATGTCACTATTGCTTCAAAAGTGGCTCTGTATATTGTTCTGAGGGTTGAGTAACTCAGCCCCCAGCTGGTATTTCCGATACGTTTTAATTTCTGGAACACCACTATGGCCTTTCTAGAAACATACTCAACATGTTTAAGGAAGCTCATATTCTCATCCATGATGACTCCCAGGTACTTGAACTCGTGCACATTTCCAACCGGGTTCCCCCCGAAGCGCACCGTTGGCGGTCTCTGCAACTTCCCCTTAGGCAGCATGGTCTTTGTTTTCTCTGCAGAAAATTTTAGTTTGACTATTTCTGCCCATGTGTTTATCTTTCCCTTGATTTCTGCGGCTTTCGTCTCCAAAACTCTTCTTGACTTGCCAGATATCAGGACAAGTCCGTCATCCGCATATCCAAACACAGTGCACCCCGGTGGGAGACCCAGCTCCAAAAACCCATTGAAAAGGACGTTCCACAGGATCGGTCCGAGAACCGAACCCTGCGGGCATCCCTTCGTCAGGCGCTTCTTTACTTGCATAGTCTTTGCAGAATAAAGACTCCACCTGTTGTTGAAGAAATCTTGAATGACCCTGTACAGGTTGGCTGGACATTTCTTCCTTTTAAGTTGCCACATTACTTCCGGCCACCAGGCATTGTCGAAGGCTCCTGAGATGTNCTTCCTTTTAAGTTGCCACATTACTTCCGGCCACCAGGCATTGTCGAAGGCTCCTGAGATGTCCAAAAACACCCCAATGACGTACTTTTCAGGATTCTCCCTAATAGCCTTCATTGCATCATGCAGGGCGAAGTCGGTACCTGTGCCTTTTCTGAAGCCGTATTGTTTCTCACTTAATGTGCCCTCAGCTTCTAGGGCCATTATTAATCTTCTGTTTATCAATTTCTCGTAGACTTTGCCCAGCACCGGAAGCAATGTCAAAGGACGGTACGATTTAGGGTCATCAAGTTTCTTGTTGTTACCTTTATACAGCACTTTCAAGCACCCGAGTTTCCAAGGGGAAGGGAACACTCCATTTCTAAGACAGTGATTGAATATTCCAAGAAGAATATTCTTGATCCTAGAGTAGCACCTTTTCAGAATTTCTGAGGTAATTTCATCCAATCCAGGAGCTTTTCCATTTTTCATATTGTAGACGATGGCTGTGAGTTCTTCCTCAGAGAATTCTGGCGCATCTTGTTCTCCAGAGACGATTTCCATTTCTTGTCTTTTCCTTTCGTGCTCCTCCCCCTCTTCCACAAGAGAGTCATCCGGTAAGAGAGCGTGAAGCAGGACTTCCATGGATCTGTGCTGGTCGGTTATCAAAACACCATTTTCCGATATGCAAGGTGTTGGGGTAATTAATTTCTAAACCTCGTTCGAGGCTAGCTTGTACACTAGTCCAAAGGGATCCTCATTTCCTGCTCTGGTTACATTTAGAAGGGTGCTGGCTGCTTTCTTTTTCCGCACCCTACTGAAATAGGCCTGTTTCTTGCGCTTGTATACGTGGGGGAACAGCTCACGCTCCTCCCCTCTGAGTTTGTGGAGCCTTTTTCTTGTCTGACGAAGATCTCGTCGGCCTTCTTCCAGTTCTCTGTCGCACCATGCCATGTTAGGAAGACCTGGTGTCGTTTTCCGTAACTGCTCTTCACACGTTGCCTTTATTACTTTCGTAATCGCACTTACTCTGTTTTCGTTTGTATTTTCCAGAGTTTCCCATTTCTCAAGCCTTCTCAACAGGGCACGGTCAAAGGCAGCCCAGTCAGCCATATTATGTATGAACCTTATTTCTTTATCTTCCAGTTCAGGAATCACCCTTTTTTCTCCATGCAACTCAAAGATTATGAGTCTGTGGTCACTGGAGCTCTCTTCAGTTACCGACCACTTCCTCACATAGTCTTTCGCTTTTTCGTTTACCACTGTGATGTCCAGATACGATTGACTGCCATGGGCCTGCGAAACAAAGGTCGGTAGTTCACCTTCTTTTTTCACCACGTCCAAATCGTTTGTTAGCAGGAACTGGGCGACTTGCTCTCCGGCGTTGTCGGTGTTGTTAGAGTGCCACAACTCTGACTTTGCGTTTGCATCCGCACACATGATTAATAGCTTTCCTCTTACTGTTTCTGTGATCACTTCCCATCTGTCCAAGTGCTCTTGGACGTCATCCCCAAACTGGAAGTAGGAGGAGACCATCCAACATTCCAATGAGCCTTTTGACATTTGAACGCACACATGATGTGCATTCGATACACTAGCCATCATCGAAATGTCCATTTCCTGGTTAGTCCCCAGTATCCCCGCTTTCGGGTTTGATCCACAATCACATATTCTGCCCCGCAGGCCTACCACAGTATCGAACGGGACATATGGTTCCTGAAATAGCACCACATCCAGTCTCTGTTCCATCACAATTCTGTTCAGCTCTGCGGCCACCACCGCCGACCGTTGCATGTTCAATTGTCCACATCTAATGATGTTTCTAGACTCCATAGTCTATCCTGGCGAGTTCTTCGGTTAGGGCTTTTTGGTAAGCTGGACAGTCTCTTGAGTCCACTCTGTGGTCATGCTGCAGTGCTTTCTTCTGGCAGTTGACGCATGTATCTTTGAAGCCAGTTCCCTTCTTAGGACAGTTCTTATATTCATGCCCTTGGACTCCACAGCATGAACAGATGGACTCTGCATCTCTACATTTATTGGCTATGTGGCCCCACTGTTGGCATTTGTAACACCTGGAGAGCGAGATATAATCTCTGACTCTGCAGCTGTCATAGCCTATGTAGATCCTCTCTTTTTCAATGAGAGCATTCCTAATTTTCGGATCGCAAACCAAAACAATGTTTACCCTATCCGTGTCCCTCCTGCCAGTTCTGTGGCTAATGGACACAGTTTTTACAAAACTTTCCAAGTTATGTCAGCCACATTCCCAATTCCTGAAATTCTGCCTGAAAATAGTTTCAGGCAGTTTTGTGTTGTCCTCTCCCCTAGGAACGTCATAAATGACGACCTTGGGGCCTCTTTTCATTGGGGCCTCTAGTTTGAGTCCCAATTCTTTGATTTTTGTCTGGTTATTGAGGGACTTGAAAGTCTCCTCATTCCCAGCCTCTATCATGATGCCTCCGTTTCTGATACCTTTCATGTTTCGAATCTGGAGGCCATCATCTTTAGGGTTAATCCCTTTCTTAATGATTTCTCGAGTTTCTACGCTCGTGGTGCCCTCTTCGTCTAGGTATACCAGCAACACCTTTTTGGCAAGTTTTGGCGTTATAGCATCAGTTNAGTTTCTACGCTCGTGGTGCCCTCTTTGTCTGGGTATACCAGCAACACCTTTTTGGCAGGTTTTGGCATTATAGCATCAGTTCCTGCGGCCTGTGCATAACTTTTTATGCTCGGTACTTCGCTTTTCGCTGCAGGTGCCATCATCGAGCTTCTTGTTTTGCTTGCTTGTTGCAAGTTACCTATTAGCTTTGCGTTCTCCATCAAAGCGCTATCGATATGTCCCTGGAGTTGGCTGATTCTTGGGATCAACCAGTTCGCTTGCGAACTGTTGATCTTTGAACTCTTGTTCAGAATCCACTCCATTATATCCGAAAACAGTTCTTTGGATTCTTTGTGCGTCTCTTCCACCTTCTTTTCGATCCTGAGGATGAACTCCTCATCCCGTGAGTCGCTCCCAGTATTTGACTCAGTGGGCAGTTGAAACCGAAGTTTCCTGCTGGCTTGGCTTTCGGCCCTTGAGGTGCTTTCGGCCTTTGAGATGCTGGGGATTGAGGCAGTCCTCCTTGTGGATGATCTGTTACCTCTTCTAGATCTTTAGTCTCCGGGAAGACTAACCTTGCAGCCTTGAGGGGTTTTCCTTTCTTCCCTACAAGATTAAACTCCTGTATCTTGNAGTCTCCGGGAAGACTAACCTTGCAGCCTTGAGGGGTTTTCCTTTCTTCCCTACAAGATTAAACTCCTGTATCTTGCGTGTGGCCGTTTTGAGGTCGTGTTCCTCATCCGAAGAGGAGGAATCATTGCCTTCAGATCCTTGTTCATTTCCTTGTTCGTTTCCTTGTTCGATTTTGCCTCTATCAGTATGCTCCTCATCTTCGGTTTCCTGCTTGTCATCGTCGTCGTAGACCTCCTGGATCCAGACTTCGACTGTGCTTAACTTAACTCCTTGGATACACTTCTATATATTCCTGCGAATCCTTTTCTTTCCAGGTGACATGGTGTACCGTTCACAATTGAATTGGGAGTCCACTAGGCAACTGATAGCCACCTCAGTGACCTCCCTTGCCACATACTCCGCCTTAAGGAATCCGGTCAGTCGTTTCCTTTTTTCCTTGAGAGTTCTNAGTGACCTCCCTTGCCACATACTCCGCCTTAAGGAATCCGGTCAGTCGTTTCCTTTTTTCCTTGAGAGTTCTTGGTTTCTCCTCCATTACCCCAAGAACCTCTATCAGGCGGCCCATGCGGACTTGGGCTCCCGAGGGACTGCGGTAGCATGTGTTCCCGCGGCTGCGGGACCCACACTACTCTTACTACCGTACAGTTCACAGCACTAAACACAGTTCAAATACTCTACAAGTCTCTATGTGTGCTCACAAAAGCAAGTCCCCACACTAACACACATACAATTACACATATAGATATAACAAGACCCCAAAGATACTAGTGACAGTGATAATTAAGAAGTAGTGATCACAGTTTTAACATTCATTTTTAACACTCGTTTGGCATTCAAATTGTGTGCAACCAACTATGGCCATGATGTTATGTTAACTTTTTGGTGTTGCACATTCGTCGTAGGAACCACTACAACTCAAACATACATTTAACTGGTACAGCAGGAGTTAATTTTTCCGAAGGAAAATTATTCAGTTATCTCATGAGAACCAACAACATCATCTTTAAATTAAAATTTGGCACAGCAGTATTTTAAAGTTACAAGTTCTCGTGCATTTCGGTTGTAATCATAATCTGTTTACAGTGAATGCAAAATAATTTCAGCTGTGTGAACTTTAAAAATGTAGCTATTACACACAAAAATGAGTATAAATCATTGAATTATGTGAATCCTAAATGATTGTTATGATTTTCTCAAACGTTCCTGCGTATCATTTTATTTGTGAAATTTGATACGATTTATTGTATTGTGTTTTGGATGCTTTGCAGTATCATATCAACGTACAAAATAAAAATAAAAAGTTCTCATTGAACATTATTTACAAGCACAGTAAAGAAGTGTAGGGCTCCCATGTATGTATTATCAGATCTACAGCATAAAAATAAATGTAGTAACGTAATGATTTAATTTATTGGTGAGAGTATACTGCTCGTATTTCTTCGTTTCACACTTATCAGGCTGGTACTTGAATATTACAACTAATTATAAAGGACTTATTTTACAAAAAGCCACACCACACATACATACTTTAATTGGACTTTGAACTTATGACTAGAGAACTTAAAGTTATTATATTTACTCGCACGTTTGTGNCACATACATACTTTAATTGGACTTTGAACTTATGACTAGAGAACTTAAAGTTATTATATTTACTCGCACGTTTGTTTTAAATTAAAATTACTTTACTGATTTTTTCATTCAAAATTATTGAAGCGTTGAAGTTCACATCTGAATCGCACGGTAGTTCCATGACACATTCCTTTACATCAGACATTGAGAGAGCGAGAGACACACAGAGAGAGAGAGAGAGAGCAACTTGGAATACTGGAACGATGTTCTAAAAAATCGTATTTGCCTACTGCTTGTATGACGTGGTCATGACCAAAATATTTATCCCAAATTCATGCAGATTTCCCTAAATAAAGGTGAAAAGTTTTAAAAAAAAAGAGAAAGTTTACAATTGTATCATTGCCTATATGCAATAGTACCAATATTCTATAAAAGTAACAGGAGCGATTACTTTTTGTGTTTTGATCTGTTCATTAGTAAACGCATAAAAAATTATCCAAGTATGATGATNGTAACAGGAGCGATTACTTTTTGTGTTTTGATCTGTTCATTAGTAAACGCATAAAAAATTATCCAAGTATGATGATTACACAAGGCATATGAACATTAAATAACATTTCGCTTGTGTAAGGAAGTAATCAAATACAAGTGATTGAATTACCAGTAACAATTTAATGCCATGTGATTAGAGAAGTATTCGTTCCATTTCAGAACTTTGTCATTATTACTTGTAATATACTCATATTATTTTAATAGTTATCGTTACTTTCCTATAATTGATACACTTTATATGGTGCGGAAAATCTTTCACTTCAGAACTGGTTTTGACCTAAATAATGACATCATTATATATCATGTTCAGCCTGGTGTTTCATTGTTACATTCTTGTATTGGAGCATTGATATATACGGAGGATAACACGTATGTTATTAGATGTGGTTATTTCAGATTGAATTATTCTATTGACATCTAGTGCGCTAGTTAGAAGACTGTTTAGCTGTTTTTGAAACGAGGTAGCATAAAAGAAAACACTTGTAATACATAAATTACAAAAACAGGAAAAATTAATTTTAGAAAAGTTATTAAAAGTATTTTGTTTACCTGTATTAAGGGTGTTATGTTTTACAACTGAGCGAAAAGTATTAAAATTTCGTAATTTTTTTTANTATTTTGTTTACCTGTATTAAGGGTGTTATGTTTTACAACTGAGCGAAAAGTATTAAAATTTCGTAATTTTTTTTATCAGTATGATTTCTTTCATGTTTTGGACAACAGTATACAATAATTAGAAAATAATAGGAGACATTGTNTTTTTTTTATCAGTATGATTTCTTTCATGTTTTGGACAACAGTATACAATAATTAGAAAATAATAGGAGACATTGTACTTTAAAAAATTCGGTAATATGCAAGTATAATAAAATTTATTTGTTACTAAGACCAATAACAATTTACCAGTACTTAACCAACCACTGCTTTTCACTACATTCGCGTGAGGTTATTCAAAATAATTGTCCAGTCGGCGTTACTTACCAATATCAATGTAGATGGGAAGGTAGTGAGAGAGCGAGGTAACTGGACAGCCAGATAGTAACTTTTGTACGTCTCTGGCCGATATGAGTTTTCGAGTGATTGAATGACCAACTTCTAATTGAACTACACTGAAGAGCCAAAAAAACTGGTACACCTACCTAATATCGTGTAGGCTCCACCCCTCTCCGAACACGCAGAAATGCCGCAAAACGACGTGGCATGGACTCGAATAATGTCTGAAGGTATGCATGAGGCAATTCACACCATCAATCCTGGTCCCGTCAGGTGTTTAGGTTAGACGCGGTTAAACTCTTTCCCAACGACGTCTGTCACGTTTAACGATTCTCCACAGTCGTCGTCTGTCTCGTTATTTCACGATCTTTTTCCGGCCACAGCGATGTCGAAGATGTGATGTTTTACCGGATTCCCGATATTCACGGTNTTTCACGATCTTTTTCCGGCCACAGCGATGTCGAAGATGTGATGTTTTACCGGATTCCCGATATTCACGGTACAGTTATAGCTATCTCGGAGATGCTATGTCCCATCTCTCGTGCAACGATTATAACACCACGTTCAAACTCACTTAAATCTTGATAACCTGCCATTGTAGCTGCAGTAACCGATCTAGCTGCCGACCGCATCGCGTTACTCTGATTGGTTCCATACCTCTGTTATTTGCATGCGCACGCCTATACCAGTTTTTTTGGTTCTTTTTTGCACAATAGCTGTTAATACGAGCGAGATGAACTCTGTCATTTTATGGATTCGAACTCGCATAAAAATGTCACTCATTCGTGTCCGGTAGAGGAATGGAAACCTAAGGGGATCAAACTAGCTCACCTCACAGTTTTAGTGAAAATATGTCGCATTGCAAGTCGGAATACCAGAATCGTTACAGAGGTCGGCTCCAGTAGCCTGTAAAATCACACACGACATTTGGAAATCGTGCCGCACTTGTCCACCAATATGCAATAATGCGTAGAACAACCAGCCCTTGGGTTCTAATCGGGAAAAGCAAATAGGAATCAGTTAACCCTTATTACGGAATAACCTTGAAGGAAAAGCGCATCTGATGAAAATGTATATCTTAACGTTACCAAAGAAATAACAACTTTTTTCAATGTTTTTGCAGATTTTTTTTTTTTCTNGATGAAAATGTATATCTTAACGTTACCAAAGAAATAACAACTTTTTTCAATGTTTTTGCAGATTTTTTTTTTTTCAATTTAAATTGAGGGTGTGTTTTCGTGCATTCTTCTACTGACACAATTTGTCATGATCATCATGTTTTTATCTTGCAAATTTTCTAACCTTTGTAGCAATCGGAACGCAAAAATTGAGCTTCGGAACAGGTGCACTAATTTTTTTTATCTTGTTTGTCTTCGAAGGGCGATGCACTGCGTAATGACTTCGAAATCCACGCCAGAAGGATTCTTGCCCTATAGTTTTGATGCTATTAGAGTTTTTTCAGCCACAGGCCGACCATATTCTGGGACAGAAATCTATATGTACATTGAAGAGCCAAAAAAACTGGTATACGCGTGCGTATACAAATAACAGAAGTATGGAACCAATCAGAGTAACGCGATGCGGTCGGCAGCTAGATCGGTTATTGTTTCTACAATGGCAGGTTACCAAGATTAAAATGAGTTTGAACGCGGTGTTATTGTCGGCGCACGAGGGATGGGACATACCATCTGCGAGGTAGCGATAACATTTGGACTTTCGAGTACGACCATTTCACGAGTGTAATGTGAATATCGGGAATCCGGTAAAACATCACATCTTTGACATCGCTGCGGTCGGAAAAATATCGCGAAAGAATGAGACAAATGACGATTAACAAGAATGAGTAAACGTGACAGACGTGCAACCCTTTCTAAAATTGGCGAAGATTGGATTTGTGGACTGCCCTGCAGAATTTATTGTGTGAATTGCCTCCTGCATACCTTCAGGCATTAGTCGAGTCCATGCCACATCTTCTTGCAGCATTTCTGCGTGCTCTGGGGGCCCTGCACGATATTAGATAGGTTTACCACTTTTTTTGGTTCTTCAGTGTAGTAAAATCTTAAGAATTGATTACTAATTTTGACGTGACTGATGTAATGATACAGATTCGTGCTTGGTCTGAGAGGTAGTACACAGCTTAAGTTGTTTGAAATTTTCTTTCAATGGGGCTGAATGATTAACGGAAATATTTTGTACATACACCATTGCTTCACTATGTCATCACAGAAAACCAAGTCTGGGCCATGTACCAATAACGGAAAAACGAGATAAGAGGAGCTGTAATCAAAATATGTAAAACATATAATAAAACACACAAGGAATTTTGTCATATGACTAANACGAGATAAGAGGAGCTGTAATCAAAATATGTAAAACATATAATAAAACACACAAGGAATTTTGTCATATGACTAATAAAATTGAAAACAAAAAACGAATATACAGAAAGAGTTATAGAACGAAAAGAGAAAATAAAAACACCAAGGACAGCACAAATAAAAACAGCACAGACGAGCACTCAGACGATGACTAATAATTTCACGCAAGACTGGATGACAAAACGATGAAATAATAACTGCAAGGCCAGGCACTACAATAATTACGACACNATAATTTCACGCAAGACTGGATGACAAAACGATGAAATAATAACTGCAAGGCCAGGCACTACAATAATTACGACACAGAAGAGAGCATAAGGTTAACTTAGACGAACTTTTCGTGATGTTTTGAGAGCTAACAGCTGCTCCCGTCTTCAAGGNAGAAGAGAGCATAAGGTTAACTTAGACGAACTTTTCGTGATGTTTTGAGAGCTAACAGCTGCTCCCGTCTTCAAGGGGACTAAAAATGTAAACTTTAAATTACGTTGCATTGTGGCATAAACTTCGTGTCATACCTCTGTGCCCCAGTGGTCTAAAGTCTTTGAGGTTGAATATATTGTAGTACCTGTCCCTTCGCAACACGGCGGCCCTTGGCGGTCACCCAGTCCAATACAAGTCGTGCCGGCCCCGTTTAACTTGAAGATCATGGTCCTCCAAGTATACCATTGTTGTATGTGCGAAGGATGAAATTGTACATTGGAAAAATCACGTTGTACATTTTTTCTAGTCCCATTCTCCTGGCACAGCTAATGGCAGTCTCGATCTGTTGTGTTTGCCCACACANACGTTGTACATTTTTTCTAGTCCCATTCTCCTGGCACAGCTAATGGCAGTCTCGATCTGTTGTGTTTGCCCACACAAATATGGGTGGTTCTGATAGGGCATTGTCCTCGTACAATGGCTATTTCTGATTCGTTTTACAATAGCAGATTTTTTCTCTTTAAAGTAAAGGTTTTACGACCTTTTTTTAAAATCCAATGNTTTCTGATTCGTTTTACAATAGCAGATTTTTTCTCTTTAAAGTAAAGGTTTTACGACCTTTTTTTAAAATCCAATGCTTTGTTGCCTGAGTAGAAGAGACTGGGTACGGTTGTAACAGCGTACGGTTGTAACAACTCGAATGTTCGCTAAACTATCGACGGTCTGATTAGTGGTACAAGGGGAAAGACACGCGGTTGGCCTGTAAGGTCCTGATCGGCAGTGTTGCGTCGCCCTCCGCGCGCTTTGTTCGCTTGTAGAGGGACCCATTGTGTTTTGTCACTCAAAAGAAAGTAGTTTTGGTCGAGTTCTTTCTTGAGTTGCTTCCTTTATATTATCATTTATGTTTTGAGATTTTTCCTACATAATTGGTGTACTTAAGAGGTTAGTAATCAGTAATAATTTTTCGTGTAGGTTATTTTCTCTGGCCTCTGAGGCCCTTTCACTGACGTTGTACATTTTTTCTAGTCCCATTCTCCTGGCACAGCTAATGGCAGTCTCGATCTGTTGTGTTTGCCCACACACATATGGGTGGTTCTGATAGGGCATTGTCCTCGTACAATGGCTGTTTCTGATTCGTTTTACAATAGCAGATTTTTTCTCTTTAAAGTAAAGGTTTTACGACCTTTTTTTAAAATCCAATGCTTTGTTGCCTGAGTAGAAGAGACTGGGTACGGTTGTAACAGCGTACGGTTGTAACAACTCGAATGTTCGCTAAACTATCGACGGTCTGATTAGTGGTACAAGGGGAAAGACACGCGGTTGGCCTGTAAGGTCCTGATCGGCAGTGTTGCGTCGCCCTCCGCGCGCTTTGTTCGCTTGTAGAGGGACCCATTGTGTTTTGTCACTCAAAAGAAAGTAGTTTTGGTCGAGTTCTTTCTTGAGTTGCTTCCTTTATATTATCATTTATGTTTTGAGATTTTTCCTACATAATTGGTGTACTTAAGAGGTTAGTAATCAGTAATAATTTTTCGTGTAGGTTATTTTCTCTGGCCTCTGAGGCCCTTTCACTGGCTCATTTTCATAAAAGGGAAAAGGGGGTTGGGGGGTACGGATGTATAAAATTTTTTTTTGGGTATGGTTGTAACATTAGTAATATTTCTTTTTTGCATTGCAGATGCCCAGGAAACGTGACAGGAAGACATCGAGAGGTGTAAGCGACCTATCACGTTACAAGGATGCATACGACGAAGTTAAAAGTGTAAGTTCTTTGAGACGAGCAGCAGAAACCTACAGGGTTAACCACGTCTCTATGCTACGATATATACGAAAGAGAGATGCCACGAACGAAGGCGCCGAGGCAGAAAATATTATTATGGGATATGTAGCTCATAACAGAGTCTTTTCGGAACATCAAGAAATTCTACTCGCCAATTACCTCATCCGTTGTGCAGATATATACTTCGATCTTTCTACTAAAGACGAAAGAGAGTTGGTTTTTTAACTATCTGTTAAATACAATTTAAAGATATCTCCATTAGGAATTTGTTTTGTTTGATGAAATACTATTTTACTAGCTTCAGATTGTTTTTAAATATGTCTTTAACTTGAGAATATTTAATTTTATAAAGTTATTAAAGAAGACTGTTTTAAATGTTAATAAAATGGTGCCATATTAACCTTAAATAATGTAGAAGTACTCACATGTAATTTTTTGTTATGAAACTGATTGAAATGCGTGCATTGTGTATTATTTGTGTGTGTTTAAACTGACCTCCATCACTGTTACAACCGTCCTTGGCATGGAGTCATTTGTAACAGTTGGCACACGTTTTGTGAAACGTCTCGTGTTTTGCAACTACTGCATCTAGGCCTATCAATTTAAAGTACATTTGAAGATTAATGAGTACTCTTTTATGTCAAGCGACTTATTTGTTTTTTACAGCCAGAATGGCAATGCTACGAGCGATCAAAGAAAAATTGATACAACCGTACCCAGTCTCCCGTACTTTTGTATTGTTCACAAAAAAAAACATTTTTTTTTTNTCAAAGAAAAATTGATACAACCGTACCCAGTCTCCCGTACTTTTGTATTGTTCACAAAAAAAAACATTTTTTTTTTCTTTTAATCGCGTGTGTTTCTATATAAAGTGGAATAGCTTTTTCTCATAATATTTTATGGCTGTTTTNTTTTTTTTTCTTTTAATCGCGTGTGTTTCTATATAAAGTGGAATAGCTTTTTCTCATAATATTTTATGGCTGTTTTCCCTAACATGTTCGGCATGTTTGGAGTTTTTGGTTTCACCCTTCTTAGTATTATTTTTATGTTATTTTACACGCGTGCAACGTGTCAGCTAGTTTTTCCTATTTTAAAGTTGCTACACTCGCAAGGTATCTGATATACACATTCCCGGGTTTGTAATTGGTCGGTGGGTGTAATTTGTCGGGGGCTAGTTTCACTCTGGTGACGAAGGTTTTTGGTGTGGCATTTGTTTTGAAAACTGCTTGAAGGACGTGGTTTTTTGGTCACGCATCTTATTTCTTCTGAAATATCACGAAAATATGGAATAACTAGAGTTCCTGCAGGTTTTCATGATTTTCTCTTGTGAATTGGTGAGGGTTGTAGATTTTTATTCAAGTTAAGTTGTATTGTTCCACTAGGATAACCATTCGCTAGAATTCCATTTTTTACATGAATATGTTCAGCAGCTATTAATTCCTTAAAGTAGTATATGTTTCTTAAATCGGACAGCTAAAAGAGGATAATTTCAATTTTTGTGCTTAATGAGTGGTTTGATTCACAGGGAAGGTATTGTCTGGTTTTGATAAGTTTTCTGTCTACATTTGTAGTGGTTTTGGGCTTTATTCGATATGTATACATCTACGAATTGAATCACTGGGTTCTGTTTCGTATGTGAACTGTAGGTATTGATGGTCTGAGTAAATGGAGAACCTTGGCAAATTCGTCCAGTTGTCGGTACCATGTTGCACAGATCAGAAAAGTTGTAATGACGCAATATTCGGAATTTTTCGGGACTCAAGTGTAAAATTCTTTCGTTTTTGTGAAGCTTTGGGACAGCTTCGTATTATTTTTATCGTGTTTCAAGTTTAAAGCCGTGGTGGCTCGTTTCCCGTGTGTATCAGACAGACGTGTGCATTTGTAGGTTAAGGGGCGGACGTCTGCGGGTTACGTTTTTATCAAGAGTCCTGGTTACAGTTTTTGTTTCGAACTTTGGAGTTTTTGAAACCTCAGCATTATTTAGTTCCTTCGGCGCAGTTTTAATATGTCAACAAGTTTTTGTGGACGGCGAAGTTTGTTAATGTTGACGGCGCAG